>OZ025297.1:130513975-130879868 GCA_964019185.1 Maratus speculifer | reverse complement strand
GAAAGTTCAAAATTTGTCACTTTTGTTTAATTTTTTATCTTTTAAATATCACACAATTTCGTTAAATACTGATAAATTTTAATCTATATTCTAGAGAAAAAATTTCAGCGGTGTTAAGAGTATAGGCAGAGTCGTTATCACTTTCAATTATCATCATTAAAATTTAATTTTCTTCATTTACAGGCAGATAATTTTTCTCAGCCTATCCATTCTCAATCATTTTCAGATAATAGTTGCTAACACTCAAAGCCTCTTTCATTGTAATACTAAGATCTTGGAAATCTAATCAATACTTTCAATATATGCAGAATGACAGCAACTTCAATACTACTTCTAAATATTTATTGTAATTTTCAACTGCAATCATCCATTCTTCACATCAAGAATATAAGATCTTGATTAAAAATTTTTACTATCCTCTCTTCCAATAATGCCTGTTAGAGGAATTAGGAGTGAGGCAGATACAGTTTTTCATTACTTCCGAAAAATGCATCCTTATTTTGTCATTTATGCCCAAAAACTTATTACGGGTCAAATTGACCCGCTTCGCGGTTCTAGGTATAAGTAGTTATAACTGAAAAAATAATTATGTTATTCGCTATTAAATACTAAAAGTTGTTTTTTACCTCAAAATATTAAAAGTCAGAAAAGGAAATTTTTTTACAATGAAAACTTTTCGCGCGGCGAGAAATTAAACATTAATTTGGGTCAAATTGACCCGCTCCGCGGTTCTAGTGTTAAACAAAAAAAAAAGTTTTTTTCCAACTCTGCAATTAGACTAAAAAAAGAAGTTTTAAAATGTCCTCATTAATATTCTTTCTTTCAAATTCCTTTCTTCTGAAACACATCTATTGTTAAGCTAATTTTTATGTAAAATGGAGAAAATGTTTTTCAATATTATGACAGTTTGCAGATGAAACTTTATTTGCAAATAAAAAAATACAATTTTATAAGATTTTGGAGATTATTTAGGAAATAAAATGAGATTTTTAGCTCACAATGCAATACAGCTAGTTTTCTTTTCTTTGCTAAAGTGAAGTTTTATACAGAATGGTGTGTCTAAATAAGATATGCACCAGGGAACAAAAACCAACCTATTCAACGAGTGGGTAACAAAAGCAAACTTTAAAAGAAAGAATTTTCTTCTACGTATAGACACGGCATTGACTTATGCAGACTATGGGTCGAGTGATGATTCACTTCTGCGGTTTTTTTATGCAGAAGGACAAAAGGTAAATAAGGAATGGTAAGGTTATTTTTTATAAGAATGTAGAATTGAGATTGAAAAAATATGACAGATTGGAAAGGAGAAGGAGGGGGGGGGGCTTCACACCTTTTACATCCGTCCCGGGATGTCACCCATCCTAGCTACACCACTGCACACCCACTTCATCTCTGACAAGTAAATAAATTTTCCTGCCTGAGAAAACCATACCAAACACAAACCATAAAATATTGCTTGAAAAAATATTTATAAGAAAATATTGCATTAATCCTTGCTATCTGTTAAATAAATGATCGGAAATAAAATACACAATTTTATAGTTTTAGTTTACATACTACATACTTTTTTATAAAATAGTAATTTTCCATTTTATTATGCCAAAAATTTTGTATAACTGCAAAGGAAGTTTGGTTTATTTTACATTCTAGTAGGAGTGTGTGTGTGAAGAAGGGGGGGGGGAGGAACGGTTAAAAGTATTTTATAGAATTTTATGTAGCGGGCTACTGATGACTATTTCTGACCAGTAAACTCTCATGCGTACTGGCTTTGGGACCAATAACTTTTTTTAAAATCAATTCTACCACTGGGCTATGCATAAAAAATGTTAAGGGAAAGGGAAAGCAAAGATATTACAAGGTATTTTCTAAAGAGAAAGAGGATTTGCTTTTTGGTATCGTTGCATAATATTTAGGAAATAATACTTGCATTTACCAGTATAGAAAGACAAACTTTTGTCCACTGTTTTCGTTTTATTTATAAATTCTCATTTAAAGCTACCTGGGAAGCAGGCACAAGAAAACTATTATTTCTGCATGCATTATGTAACAACTTATAAATATTAAGCAGATTATTATAATACAGACCATGCATGCAATAATTTTGCCCAATAACAGTATGAAACATTGCCAAACAAAACAGTAACACAAGTTCAACATTAAGAATGAAAAAAAAAATCTTAGAAATGTGTACAAAAACTACCTATTATGCCATATATGTAGCCTCTATATATAAATATATACGTAATCCGGAGCACGTTTTTACTAAGACACTGCAAACAAGAAGTAAATACAATGTTTTGATAAATTTCTATGAACAAAGATATAATTACAAAACTTTACTACAAGGCAATTAAATAACGAGATATTTACATTGCATTAACAATTTTTACTCTGATTAAATATACTAATTTATTTTATTAAAGTACGAAAGTTTTGTAGCAGCACTGTAACACCAATTATCAATATAGAAATGCATTAAGCACATCCTCAATATTACCGCGTGACACGACATTTTAATTTCAAGGTATGATACTGTTATGAATTTTAGTCTGTGAAAAAGAGAAGGGAAATTTATTAAACGAAAGCATAATTAAAGTAAAATACTTATATAAAACTTACTTACTTCGTAAAAAAGGCATTTTCAGCAAATTGTTTAGCGAACGGCGGAAGCGAGGCGGAAGTCTCCATCTTATCTTGCAAGGTCACGTGACGTGTCAGCGGCGAAAATCCGCGCGGCAAAGAGCTGTTTCATTATTGAGTTGAGTTGTTTAGTTTTAAAGCTGTATGAGTGGATTAAAAAGAGAAAAAATCAAACCAAGATGACTGAATCGGTTAAAAATCAACTCATTCACGATCCAATAAATTAGAACTCTTTCTTGAGCAGCCAAATCCACTCTTTCGTTTTAAGAGAGTACAGGGGCATGCAAAAAAAGCCGAGTACTATTCTGTCTTCTTTCTGTCTACTTTCAGGAATTTCGGCATGCTCTTTTAAATTTAAAAGTTTTTTAGGTTCTTAATTATAAAATTACGTGTCACCTATAGTCGTCGTCTGATCAGTCTGTCTGTCTGTCCGCATACAAAAGGGCAAAAACTAATTTTTCGAATCTTTTGAAATTTTAAATACATGAATGTCGAATTATTTTGTCGAGTTCTTTCAAATTTTATGAAAATCGGATGTATTATTCCAATACAGCGTCAGTCAAAAATATTTCGTTACATTGAGGGCGATGGGAAAAATAGTTCCAGGTGCTTTTTAATGGTGCTTTGAACATAATAAAATTGATATGATTTTATGAATGATATTAAAATACAATTGATGTAGAGTAATGGTGCGCAAGGAATAATTATTATTAATTTACAGGGCCACACAAAATAATTATGCAATATAAAGGCATAGAAGGAAAAAATTATTTGCGGCACATTTTAAATTTGTTACAGATATAATAAAATTTTTATAGGTTGCTTAGGTTTACTACAAGTCACTTCCTGTGTAATCGAAAATGCGAAGTATTTACAGGGACACTCAAAAGATTTCGGATACTATGCTGCATAAAAAATGCTGTATATTAACGATAATTTACGGAAGTTTTTAGTTTTGATGCGATATTTTTTTTAAGTTTCACTAAATTTTTGCATGTTATGTTGTGTGTATAAATGGTGCAAATCATATACAGGGATACACAAAAGAATTCGGATTCCGTATTGAGTGTGAAAGAAAACATCTTAAAGGTGATTTGTAAATGAGTTATGGATTTTTATGCTGTACAACTTTTAATATTTTGCGATATGTTTAAAGAATAAAAGTGAAATAATATACAAAGTCACGGAAAAAATTGGATAAAAAGCCGGCTCTGGAGGGTAATCTCTGGAAGTGTGATTTCATTAGCTTAAAGCATGTTTCAGTTTTAGGTAGATTTTAGCTAAATATTTTTTTGAAATTTTAAACACATGATTGTCGAATTATTTCAAATTTTATGAGTATCGGATGTATTATTCCTAGCTAAATAATGGAGTGCATTTAAAGATTGTAGGTATAATACAGGGCTGTACAAAAAGAATTAAAATACGCTTCAGCCTATTTAAATGAAGTATTAATGTCGTATTTCAACCTAACATGCATTTTTAACACTTTCCAACATAGTTGAATGTGTTTATGACTTCTATTTAGTTAGTTGTCTGTCTGTATTTTAAAACTCTAACTTGCGTTAAAATAGTTGAATTGCTCTGTAATTGATATATGTTAATGAGTTTTTGCGCTACTATATGCGGACAAATAAACGAACATACTAGATGATGACTATAGGTGCTACGCATTTATATAATCACGAAATTTCCTCACAGACCATAATATAATGAAATAGTTTTGAGTGTCTCTGTAAATGAACAATTAACGCTGCATACTTTGTTTTCATTACCGAACACGGTGTTATAAATCTCATTAACATATATCACTTACAGAGCAGTTCAAGTACTTTAACGCAAGTTAGAGTTTTGAAAGACAGATAGACAACTAAATAAAAACTTTCAACTATGTTGGAAAGTGTTAAAAATGCATATTAGGCTCAAATTTGACATTCAGCAATTTATTGAAATAGATGAAGCATACATTAATTCTTTTGTATATCCCTGTATTATACCTACTATGTTTAAATACACGCCATTATTTGGCTAAAATCTATTTAAAATTGAAACACGCTTTTAACTAATGAAATCACACTTCCAGAGATTGCCATCCAGAGCCGGCTCTGTATACAATTTTTGCGCGACTCTGTATATCATTTCATTTCTATTCTTTTGACATATCATAATATGCTTAAAGTTGTTCAGCGTAAAATTGCATAATTCATAGAAACCACCTTTAAGATATTTTCTTTTACACTCTGTAAGGAATGTGAATTCTTTTGTGAAGCCTGTGTATGATTTGCACCATTTTTACATACAATGTAACATGCAAAAATTTCGTGAAACTTTAAAAATAATCATATCAAAACTAAAAACTTCCGGCAATGTTCGTTAATGTACAGCATTTTTGATGCAGCATCGTATTCGAAATCTTTTGTGTGTCCCTTTAAATACTTCGCATTTACCATTACACAGGAAGTAACTTGTAGTAAACCTAAGCAATTTATAACAATTTTATTATATGTGTAACAAAACAAAAATATACGCAAATAAAGTTCCCTTCTATAAATTTACATTACATAAGTATTTTGTGTGGCCCTGTAAATGAATAATAACTATTCTTTGTGCAGCTTATTTTACGTCATTTGTATTTTAATATCCATCATAAATGCATATCAATTTCATTTGGTTTGGACCGGTGTAATATAAAAAACACTTGAATTTTTTTCTGCCGTGGACCGTAATGTAACCTTTTGACTGTCCCTGTATTGGAACTATACATCCGATTTTCATAAAATTTGAAATACCTTTACAAAGTACTTCTACAAATATATATTTGAATTTTCAAACGATTCGACATAGTCTTTGCACTGTTATATGCGGACAGGCAGACAGACGGACGGACCAGACGACGACAATAGGTGATACGTATTTATATATCTACGAGCATAATTAAAAAACAGTTAAATTTAAAATCGCATGCCGAAATTGAAAATGCATTTCCAGTTAAATTATTTAAAGTCAGCCTTGTAATCGGCATATTTTTGTGTGCCACTGTAAATGAAAAACAAATGCTATGAATACTTTATTCTCTATAGTCATCTTGCAATGAAATTCAGTGATTTATATCAGTTTTAATACATTTAAGTCATTAATATACTTTGCAAGCGATTTTCGACCATAGATCATGATGTAATGGAATCTTTTGGGTGCACCTGCAAATGAATTGTTAATCCCACATACTTCATATACAATACCGAACATGCCCGGGTGACCTAAATAAAGTTAAAAAAATACCCAGGTAAATAAATAGATGAATAAGATACCCTGTTTTAAAAAATCCTAATATTCATGGAATGTAAATAATAATAATAATTATTATTAAAAGACGGTATTTCGAATGTTGTTGTTTAACGCATTTCGATTTAAGACGAGTCGTTCACATCGAAACAATATTTTTCTCTATTACTGCGCTGACGCAAGCAAAATCAAAATTATATTGTATGAATTGAAAATCTTGAAAGAACAGCAAAAGTGCATTTTCCAATGAGAACCACTCCATACCCTAAATTTCCTCAATTGGCATCTGTACTAAGTGACGTCAGTTTCCGCCTCGACAGAGCTCCTAGCTTTCTCAGCGCCATCTATTGTTTGCAATCTTCACTAAAATCCAGAAACACAGGAAAAAAAAACTATTGACATTTTAGAAAATTCTCCTGCAATATTTTTTTTAATATTTGTAAAAGTTTGCAAGTTATTGATTTTTAAAATCGTTCATTCCTTTTCAGGACACCCAGTATATGTGTGTGTATTTATATATATATAATATATATATATACATATATGTGTGTGTGCGTGTGTGTCTACATATATATATATATATATATATATATTATAAAGGCCAAAGTATGTGTGCGTAACGAATACGTCATTTTGCGAATGTCAACAGTTTGCCATACAATTTCAATTTTGCAATTTTCGCTACTGCAAATTTTACATTGCTAATTATTGTACATTTTAAAGTTTTAAACCGTTAAATAGAGAAAAAAATATACTTTTAAACGCAATTTGTTTGAAAGCTGTATCTCAATTTGTTTTTGAAATATTATTTTTTTTATAGTTTTAAGTACCAATTTTGTGATTGTGGCAACAGAACCACAACATTGTCTGTTAAAATTTAAAAAAAAAGAAAATATAAAATTAAAATGCAAAACACTTTTTCATGCAATTTCGGTTTTCCAATTTTCTGTACTGCGAATTTTACACTTCTACACATAATACATTTTAAATTTTTACACCGTTGTATATATCGCAAACAGTGCGATGTCGATGCTATAAAATCTCTCCTAAAATATAGACATCGTCGTTTTATAATTAAACGTGTGAAAATAACTTAAATATCTTACAAAAAAACAAATTTTCAAACATTTCAGATAAAAAACATAACACATATTTTATTCCAGAATATTCTAATACTCTTATTATAATTGCTCGTGATCGCTTGCACCGAAAAAACAAGACCATGACCATGGAGTCACTATGAGAGTATGGACATCAAAGTAATTACAAAATACAGTATGTTTCGCTACCAGACCGACAAACTTTGAGGGATGATAGTAGACATGAAGAAAAACATTATTAAATAGGAAACCATGGGGCGCAAACGTCATCTATAGGAGCTAGGGGCCATTAAAGTTTAAGGTCCAAAATTTCAAACGATGATAAAAAACGGAAAAAAGGGTCGATTATTTTGCGGTTTTCACTGAAATCATTCTTTATATCACGATTTTTTTAGGAAAAAATTTTAAAGGTTACGTTCAAAAATTGTCGATAGAGGGCGCTTTAGACTTTAGAGTAACGAACAACTACTTTTTACCGTTATTTTGTGCATGGTATTGAAATTATTCTAAAGTTTAAACTTAGATATTAATAATAAATTTTAAGCTCAAAATCGGAAACCTTTGGATCGGGTAACCAGCGACAATTGAACTGTGAACAGAGGTGGAGATTTTAAACACTCATAAATATTGGACAAACAAATCGATTTCGTTGCGGCTTGCGTGTAAGTCATTCCCTTGGTAATTATTTTATTCAATGACGATTATCAATATTTCAATGACGTACAGCTTTGGTGTCCTCATTTTTTGATAGAGGGCGTTTCCCACACGTCTCTGATATTTCAATGGCAGTACTCCTGGGTGTTTTACTGACAGACCAACATACTTCTAGGAAGTGTTAGCGATGCAAAGACGACTCGGAATCACATAGGAAGGTAACATTGGAAATGCATTTTTTGCGTGTAACGGTTAAAGGAAGCAGAGAAAAGAAAACAGAAACAGCAGAGAAAGAGCAACGCGTCAATGTGACAGAAAACAGTTTATTTAAATGTTTTACTAAAAAACATGTTCAAAATACGACCAGAAGTAGTCGGGCATTCTTGAGAGCGGCGTCGCGTGGAATTTTCACGCTTTGAAAGATTCTTGACATCTCCGATAGTTTTCTGGCAGATAGAGAAATACCAGCTGCGAGGTCTTCAACTGATGGTACGGGAGTTACGTTCATCAATTTGTCATCATTTGACCCCATCAGAAGAAGTCCATACATGATTTGGTCCGGCGATCTGGCAGGCCAATGAACCGGGCCACCACGATCTATCCACCACTGTCCATATGTTACTTTAAAGTGTCGACAGACGTCATTGGTAAAATGTGGAGGAGCCCTATCGTGCTGTTCATCGTTCAAATACTTCATTCTGCTACCTTTGGAACCGGTTCGCGAATGATCACCTCAAAGTGGAGGCTGCTCAGGCGGATTACCATTTAGTGCCATCTACCGTTGCTGTTAAACTTGCCGGACTGGTCGTAATTTCGAACACCTTTCTAGTAAAACCTTTAAATAAACTGATTTCTGTCACATTAACGTGTCGCTCTTTTTCTGCTGTTTCTGTTACTTTTTTCTCTGCTTTCTTTAACCGTAACTTGGAAAAAGGCATTTCCAACGTTACAGTCCTATGAGATTCCGAGTCATTTTACTATTACTAACACTTCCCGGAAGTATGTTGGTCTGGTAGTAAAACAACCAGGAGTAATGCCATTAAAATGTCAGAGTAGTGTCCAAAGCGCCCTCTATCAAAAAATGAGGACATTAAAGCTGTACGTCAATTTGAATAAAGTAATTACCAAGAGAATGACTTACACGCAAATCGCAATAAAATCGATTTGTTTGTCAAATATTTATGAGCGTTTAAAATTTCCCCCTCTGTTCACAGTTCAATTTTCGCTTTCCGATATGGGCTTAAAATTTAAATTAAAGTCTAAACTTTAGAATACTTTCAATCCCATGCACAAAATAAAAGTAAAAGTATTTGTTCGTTACTCTAAAGTATAAAGCGCCCTCTATCGACAATTTTTGAACGTAACCTTTAAATTTTTTTCTAAAAAAATCGTAATATAAAGAATAATTTTAGTGAAAACCGCAAGCGAATCGATCCTTTTTTTTCCGTTTTTTATCATCGTTTGAAATTTTGGGCCTCAAATTTTAATGGCCCCTAGCTCCCACAGAAGACGTTTGCGCCCCATGGTTTCTTATTTAATAATGTTTTTCTTTGTGTCTACTATCATCCCTCAAAGTTTGTTGGTCTGGCAGCGAAACACCATGTATAATTCAAATTCTTTCTTAAAGATTTTCTTTCGTCGAATTTCGACGGGTTCCACCTTGTTAAAATAAATACTATAAACATATTTATATGATTTGTTGAAGCTTTGATCTATTTTTGCATATTTAATTACACTGTTTTGACCTACTACTTGATCCTTTGCTAGAAAAAACAGATATCGGATTCATGAAAAAATGTCGACTGTCAGTTTTCCGTGTATTCATTTGTCTTAAAAGATTCAGAACATAATTTGGATTTAGAAAATGTCTGTATGTGAGTATCACTGCCACTTTGAACGTGTCTCTACGTCTATCTGTATGAGACAAAAATTTTATGGGCGATCTGTCTCAATATTTAATAAACACAACTGCATGTAACTTTATATTCGGCAGATCTTAGTAAAATTTGCTGCTGATTAATCCTGGTGTATATTGCCCAACAGATGACACTACTATACTGCAATTTTTTTTCAGGATTTATGTAATAAAAATAATATCTACTTTATTGATTGGCATAAAAGCTTTTAACTGCTAAAAGGATTGCTAAATATTTTGTAAACTTCTTTTTTCGTAAATGCAAAGATTTATCTACTTTTTTTAATACATTTTATATATTATTTAAGTTAAATATGATTAATTGTACATGTTCGCTATTATTTATGTATATTGCGCCCCTTTAGAAAACGTTACTATTATAGAAGCATACAAAACCATAAACAAGAAATTATGACGACAGTATCTTTCTTCTACTTTATTTAGGACGAGAATCAGAACTAGCTCCTTTTAATTTTTTCGCGATCACCATATTACATATTTGAAGCATACTTTCAAGAAAAGTTAAAATCTTAAAAACTTTTTTCTTTTTTTACGCTTTTTTCTTTTTTTTAATGCAGTTTTGTAGAAAAAAAATTGTCTCTAATATGCATTAATATAATTCAAATCACAATTTTATAAGTACTTAATAATGAATACTAATTAATAATGAATATCATGTATGTATTTTCTAAAAATATATAAACAATGAGCTCTTCAAACTCATGTGTTTATAAATCCATAAATCTGTAAATAGTGTAGCTTATATATTTTTCACAATGTTTTAAAAATAAATGTTTACCTTTTTGGAATGTATTATATCCCACCTACAATTAATGAATGTATGCACCAAAAAAAAAAAAAAAAAAAAGATTACTAAATTTTAATTTTCTAACTTTGTTGGAGAAAAAGGATAAAATCGATGTTTCTTATTTTGCAAAAATTGTTTTGGAAAAATTCCAATGTTAATTTGACGTTATAGTAACAGAATTTTCCTAAACGGTTGAACTTCATCTTTCCTCTATATCTTAAAAAATTGGGATATTTATATAGTCATTTCATATTTTTTAATATTTATATAGTCATAAATTACAGTAAAAATAATACACCACTAAAAATAATAACAATTATAATTATACTAATATTAATATAACTTCTATCGAAAAACACATAAAATTATATTATAAATAATGATAGCTTGAAAAAAGAATAATTTTATTTGAAAAATAACAGAATATCCCAGGAACCTTTCAACTTCATACGGCAAGTCAATCATTTTTATTGTTGACTTCAGAGGCAAATATTTCCCAAAAGAGTAATATTTTTTCTTGCAGCATCTGGTTTGTAAGGGTAAACAAGACATAAATAAAAGTCTTCTTATTGGTGAATGGATGTTTTTCGAGAATAAAACAGCTGCAGTGGGTTATATAAATACATAAGTATGTATTCATATTAGTCGTTTATTCTTTTGCAGTTAAGCATACAGGAAAGATATAGTAATGTACAATAGAAATATATATCAATGTTAATATATTTTTACGATTTGGAATTAAAATTTCTAGTGAAAGTATATGCGTACGTAATAACAAGAAACCATTCATTTGTCGTTAAAACTTGCAGAGTTGACAACCTGCGACTTTTTTAAAATTAATAAAACATACTTTGAATTAGAAAATATTGGTTGAAAATATCTGGTATTAAATTAGATGATTATTTAAAATTTGCTCTGATTATTTAAAATTTTCGTAAATTTAATGAATTTCTGGTTGGAAGTATAATTGTCTGATTTTGAAAAAGCCAGAGGTTGGTACGTATAAGCTTAAAACATTAAAAAAGCGAAATTATTTATTTATTTTTTTATAAAATATATCTATTGAAAACAGGAGACTGCAGTACTTAGTCAAACAAAAAATTTCTTAGTATATTTATTCTTTAAAATATTTCTTTGCTATATCGAAAACGACACAAATTACGCTATACAAGTGAGTCGAATGTCTAGGGGATAGATAATCATTCTCAGTCATATTAAAAGACGAATACAGTATTTAATATTTAAAAAAAAACCCCAAAAAATTAAAATACAAAAGATTCGCATATTCACATATTCGCAGGCTCCCGCTGCTCAGAACAATGTCAATTCCCGCTCCATGTCTGTTACGTCACATGACTTTTTTTTTCTTCGATCGTTGCCATATATAAAGTAGGAATGTAAGTTGAAACAATGAGAATAAGAACTCTGCGGTTACAGTCCTTGGTGAGTAACGTGAAACAGAAAGAAATGAATATAAGAAAGCAACGATTGATATTTCCTACATATATTAATGCATACATGGTCTTAAAAATGTTCTTCATAAAAGCATAGAAGCATGATAACGGAGTATCGAAAAATTGTTAATAACTGATACGCAGTGACACGATGTATATACAAGTGTTACTGCTGCCTAGATCAACATTGCGCCACTTTGAGACGTCGTTCATGATTTCTCAATAATTAAAGTTTCCCTATTTTTTAAATATTAAAAAAATGATCCTTAAGTGAACAATGGCAGACTTTGGGTTACATTCTTGCAAACTTTCAGCCTCCTACATTTAGTAGATTTCCCTAGTCATCGCATACACGGACACACACGAGCCGTTAATTCCCAAACTGGCTCAGTCCAAACTGATAGGTATTATATGAAAAAAATGGACAAATCTGTATTCTTTAGTATTCAAATATAGTAAAACATCTGAATAGCATAAACCTCATTGAGTAGATTCCTGTATCGGGTCCGGTTGTTCTTATATTTTTAGCAGCAAGTTCGAATAACGTCACTTCCTCCAGTTTTAGCCAATCAGATTGCTGAGCAGGGCTGAGCCAGTTTGGAAATTGACGGCTCGTCACACACATGTACACGCAGAAAGAGTTAACTTTATTTAAAAAAACTATTAATATATGAATAGTAGCACCAATAAATTCAATTAAAATTTAATTATAAAAGGAAGTGTTTATCTTAACCAAATTAAAAAGGTTCAAATATAACTATTTAAATAAAATATATAATTCTAATTTTTTTTTGAAAATCCGTAAAAAATAGAGGGAATATAAAAAATAAACTTCTAAAAGCTAAAAAAAAATTAAAATTAAATTTAAAATGCTAGATCATTAATAAATCATTGTTTAAGTAGAAAGAAAATTGAATTTCAATATATATACATATATAATTAAAAAGTTATTTAAAAATGTTATTTCAATAATTAAAAAATATAAATGTCAGAGAAACAAAACCTTATAGGATAAATTTCTTAATTGTCAAAAAGTACCGAATTGTTTTATATTAAATAAATCTTAAATTTCAAATCCCATCAACGGGGATCGAGCAAAGAACTTTCTGTTAAATAACGACAGACTTTAACTCCAAGCCAAGATGTCAACGCGTTAAAAGTTGAAGTTAAGGGGGGAGGGGTTTGTATTTTTTGAATTTTTTTTTTTTTTTCGAAATAAAAATTTTAAAATGAACGAATGACATTGGAAAAATTTATTTAGTTAAAACAATAGATTTTCTCAATTTTTTATAATTTGTGGTATGACACGAAATATTCAGCTGTAAGTACACACTATTTGAAGTTTCTAACTTATACAGTATTTGTGTACGGACTCTCTATTTGTGTACAGCATTTGTGACGGACGGTCAGACAGAGGGCACAGATGAATAGAGTTTCGTCAACTAACGAAACACTAAAAAGAATATGTTTAAAGAATATTATAAATTGGAAAAATTCCAGTTGGCTCGGCCTGTAGGTAAAGGTAGATTTTAAATGTAAGTGCTCATTTCAACAACAAAAAATAAAATATGATTAGAAATAAACCCTGTTTAACGACTTTATTTGGCCCATTTTCAAAAATATTGATTATATATATATATATACATATATATATATATATATATATATATATATATATATATAAGAGCTGGTATTATCAGAATCATATTAAGCAAAATTCGACTGAAATGCCCACCATGACTAAATTTTTTCAAATATATTCTGATTATATCAAAAAGTCGACCTTTACGACACATTATATAATTCCTAAATAAGAGAAACAGTCAATTGAATGCATTTGAGAGTGAAATAAAATTTAAAAATGAGACACAAAATAAGTAGTTTGTTATTTGAATACATCTTCAATTCTTCAATCACAATCACTTTGTGAAATGCTGTTCAAAATGCCCACTTTGACAGCATTTTTGAAATATATTCTGCTTTTATCACAAAATTTGCCAATACGTCACATTATATACTTTCTAAAGAAGAGAATTTGCCAATTGGATGTCTTTGAGAGCAAGATAAATTTAAAAATGAGTCAGATGATAAACAGTTTAAATTCGAGATTTTTCCTTCAACTTCTATTTTTCTTTAATTTAGTTTTGCAATAAGAATTAGTCTTATCATAAACCTTTCACTATAAAAGTTGTAGATTTTTTTGAGATGATGTATAATAAATTTAATTGGATATGATATCTTAAGATTTGACGAAATTATGGATTTTCTTCTTCTTCCACTCTCCCTCCCTCATTTTTTTTAACAATAAAAGTTGTTTATATCAAAAACTTGTAAATAAAAAAGTTTTACGTAACATTAAGAAAATATATAATACATTAAATTGGATTTAATATCTTCGTAATCGACGAATTTATTTATTTTTTCTCCCAAAAACCCCTATTTTTTTTCTCTTTGAGTCAATTTTAAATTTTATCGAATGTCTGCCATGCATGAAGTTTTAGCCAATATTTTAGAAATCATATAAATTTTTAACTGGTTCTATATCTATTTTAATTAAGAAGTTATGTTGATATTTCGTTTTTCTCAAAGCCTCTTCCTATTTCTACCCTCTTGATCTGATTTTGTCCATTAATGAACTTGACCGAGATTTCATACCCATGATTTTATATATCAGTTTGTAGAAGATTTGAGCAGAATTATTGAAGTTATTGTGTCCAAAAAAGATATATAGATAGGTATATAGATATTTTTTTTTTTACTGGTGGTAATTTTAGGATCTAGGGTTCATGATTGGTGCAGATATGCAAATTGTTTTCAGAAATTCTAACCTAGGAGCAACAGCAATAGGTAGTATTTCAAACGAAATTGACCTAATATATTTGTAACTTTTCAAGAATTCTGTGCTGCAAATTTTGAGGCTATTTTAAAATTTTAAACAATATAATAGCTGTATACGTTTGCATATAAAATCTAAAATTTGTAAATATGAAATTGTTAATTTTACATTTAGAAAATTTTTGTCAAAAGAAAGACCATGAAATATGTATAATTAATTACTTAATCCACGATAAGTATAATTTAAAGACTTTAATTTAGGGAAAATATAAACGTTTGCGATTTTTGAGACCCAATTTTCTTTTGAATGTTTAGTAGTACACAGTTAACTATGTACTTTTACAACTACTGGTTTTACTGGTAACTATTTTTACTTTTACAACTTTCTTTACAACTGTTTCAACTTATAAAATACAAAATTTTATCAAAAAATATATGTTTTTGAAGAACGACTATAGGTTGAAGAACATATTGTGTCTTAAATCATGTTAGGACTTCTAAGTGACACCCTAAAAGACATAAAATCTTTCGTTGATGGACAAGCAGATAAAACTAAAAATTATGAAAATGTTTGCGAGACGATAAATTAACATTCAGATATAACTGCATAAAATTTAATGTAACTGATGTAGTCTGACATATTTATATATATTAAAAAAAAATTATAGATGTTCTTTGCTTGTAATTCAATATATAGGAATATAATGCTGATTAATGCACATTTTAAATAATATGCTGAAATTTGAAATCAAAACATGTTAACCGGATTTATTTTTTAAATTAACATTAGCAAATATGTGGATTTAGTAAATGAAGATTGTTTCTTCAGCGTTATATAAAAAGATGTTTCTTGTTCAAAATTTGACACTTTGTTTTTAAAAAAAAAGAAAGAAAAAGAAAATAAACTTGTGGGATGCGCAGTCGTGGGAAAAAAATAAATACCCCCTACTTACTCCGAAACAAATTATCGTACTGGAAATAAAGTGTATTATAAATGATGCATCTAAAATTTGCCTAGGGGGCAATCTACTTATTAACACAAATTTCATTTCTTCAATAGCAATACCCAATTTTAATAAAAAGTTTCAAACCTTCGATTCAAATAATGTATTAACACCAAATTTTAAGTCATTATAACAATAAGTTTTTCAATTATAAAAAATCAAAATTTAGTGCTTCTAATGTTAAATTACACTTTGAAACTTTTATCTCCTGTAATTATAATCCAAATCAGCTTTTTTTATGAAGCAATAATAATACCCAAAAATAAATATGTTGAATTTGAAATTTTTATAATTTTATTATGTTATGTATGAACTCTGAAATTCATATTAGAAAAAAATATGAATTGCAACCTACAATTTTTTAGACGGATTTACATTTGTTAAGTTCTGCTTTATTGTAATCATTCCGAACTTTCTCATTTTTCTTCCAGGCAGTTTTCAAATTATGCTTAAACATTGTGAATTGATAATTTAAAGGATCGTATACGATAGACGTGACTAAATATTTTTTAAATTTTTATGCTATCGGTCTGGAATGTCTGCTTGAGTGGCGCCGAGGATGCCTTGATCAAGAACAGGGCTCTCTTTGTCAGCAATGGAATACCGAACTTTAATTTTGATTTAGATTCAATTTGGAATCTAAAATATGCTTCTTTTAAAATAATTAATTTCTCGGAAACTTATCGTACGAATTGCATGAAAATTGGATTTTAGGCTAATTGAGAGGTGTAAAGGGTTCGTTTTAATATGTGGATGGCCCCTAAGGAAATTTATAGATATCATTTAAAAGTAGACTTTATTTCCAATCGTTTTTTATTTGCCACTTTCTTCTAAGATATTTTTTGCAGCGTTAGTGACTGGTGTTTACTTTTTCTCACGACTGTTCCAATCCCGTAATTTATACCTGCCTCACATTTCTTCATACAGTAATCATTTACTATTCGCGAGAGTTATATTCGCTGATACATTCGCGAATGTCAAAAATTCGAATGTTGAGACTATTTTCCAGTGTATAAAAGAAGTTAGATATTTATAAATAGTAAAAAGACAATTTTAATGTAAAGCTACATTTCTCAAGCCTTAAAAAATTTAAATTATTATAAGCATGTTGTGCAAAGTTTAGTTGCTATTTGATGGTTGAAAAAATTTCTTTATGAATAATTGCTTGGGAGAACAGATTTTTTGTTTATGAATTTTCATGTAAAGAAAAGTTATAGTCTCGATTTCTCTTTTAAATTTGAGATTCCTTATGAGTGAAAGATAGCAATCTATTGCTTTCTTAACTATTTATTGATGAATGTTTAAAATTTTTCAGATAATTTTCGCTGAAAACATGCCATTTGCAATAAACATTTTGAATTTTAGAAAGTATAGAAGGCTTTTTTTAAAAATTATTTTTGACATTAACTCATGTTTCGGGTTTTCCGAAACCAGTCATCAACATATTTTTTTCCCAATACAAGGAGAAAAAATCTCGAAATCTAAGCTACATATCACGATTTAACTTGTCCAATGCCTAATAGGCAATAGAATTTATAAAAGAAAGCACGTTTACTCTGTAAAGAAATATTCTTCTAAAAGAAAATTTGCGAATAGCTAAGTACAGTGTTCACAAATGTTAAAATGCTCCTCATTTTTTGCTTCGAGAATATTTATAATAATTTATAATTCTAAAAGTATAGGTTCAATGAATTGAATGAATTTGGAGAAGTGAAATATAAAATTTGAAATTTTTTAAGAAGTATCAGAATTTCTTTAAACAAAATTCCCTAAGCAAAAGGCTCAAAAGTGTCATATGAGGGGCAATATTAATTCATAATTAAAAGTACCCATTTCTATGAAAGCACAACAGAATATTTAACTTGATTAAATTCCATTAATAAGTTTTACAGATACAGCTAACGCCTAAATCGTGAAAAATGCAATATGGCACTGCCAACTGTTATATGCTTGACACAAAACTTAGTCAGCTACAACATGTGTAAATTTCTAATGGAATACGATTTTTTTTTAATTCCGTGCATTGCTTTTTAGCTATTATTAAAATCGAGTAAATCTTCAAAAGCATCATAGCAGTGCCACCTTTTTAGCGATTTACGACAAAACTTATTCAACAAAAAATTACGCCCACGTCTGTTTGAGTCTGAAATCTGGTAATAATTTGTGCACCAGTAGTTGAGATATAGCTGTTGTGGAAATTGCAAAAACTGCGTCATGAACGTGTCTCGTAAAGCGATATATACTTAGAACTAATAAACGACAAATTATGTCGATTTGTAACTGCATTTGAAGTTTAACGAAAATGTGTGAATTATTCTTGAGAAGAGACATTGCGGAAATTTTGCACATTGCTGAACCATTTCTGTGCGTTAAACACCAAAACATAATCAAAAACTATTTATTTATCAATGCTTAACTGATTCTGAAGTTTGATAATAATCCATTCTTGAGACAGAGCTGCAGTGAAAATCGTAAAATAATCAGCACATGAGTGCCACATTTTGGGACATATTTTAACCAAAAACAAACTACAAACTTTTTAGACTTACGTGTAATATAATATAAAATTTTTATTACTAATAATTTTTGTGGTAGATCTATTGATGACAGTGCAACCTTTATGACAAAATACTGACTACCATAAATTTACATCTATTTCTAAAGGAATCGAAAAATTTCCTAAATTCCGTGGATTAGTTCTTGTGATAGAACGCCTCAAAATTATTGTCACTTACTGACAGACAGACATCCAAAATGTCTTACAGAGACACATTTTCTAAAAGCAATCAAATCGTTTCCAAAACCACTAAAACGTACAAATTCATTAAAATTTGGAAATTGAAATATTTAACGAAAATAATAATTTCTTCTTCTATAGGTCGAAGAAAGTTAAAAAGCAGAAGAATTCCTGTCTTCTTTAAAGCCATATTTTTGGAGGAAATTTATTGCAATTTTCATAAGCAATTGTTTATTTTAATTTTATTAAAATTTAAACCTAATAATACGTCTTGTATGCGATTTTTTGAAAAATATCCCTAATTTTGTTACTTTTTTATCTTACATCACAAAATAAATTTACAAGAGAAAAAAAAATGAATAAATTCTGACCGGGAAGATTTTTTTAAATTAAAAAAAATATATTCTCTCCTTTTTACCTTATACTACCATTTCCTAAGAAAAGATATGATGTAGCATCTACTACACTACATTATACACACTGGTCCGGTGCCAGACACACTTAAGAATTTTATTAAACTTATTTAAATCTTACAGAAAGCAAAACAGAATTTTAATTTTTGTGTATATAAAATTTAATTTTCAATTTGAGTACCTTATATAAAATTTATTAGAATATTGAATACCTTTTAATAAAATAAAAATTATATTATGTTTTCATAAATCTAAAAAATCAATAAATAATCCCAAGTGAAACATATGCACTGAATAAAAACTAAAATAGAATAATAATAATAATGTTCTTAAGATTTCAGATTTTAATTTCTAATCAATTGAAATGTATTTTTAATATGGATTTAAAAGTGTTTCAATCGTGATTTTTTTTAATAAATATATGGCGGGAATTTGTATGTTTTAATTTAATAAGATAAATAAATTTTAAACATTTACACAATATTAAACTTTAAACCGAAATTGAAATGACATATTATCTAAAACAACTTTTTTTTATTTTCATGCTTAGATTTAATTAACACACAAAATGTTAATTCTCATAAAAATAAAATGTCTATAAAAATTTTAATGTGCTAGTAAATTATATTTATAACATGCACGAAAAATCATGCGTACGGCATAGATTATAAAACACTTCCCAATACATTCAGAGTACAATAAAAAAATGCATCTTACTAAGATGAATGATAATGTCTAAATGAACAATTTGGAAAACGCATCATGCATTTAAAATCCAGTTTTCTGCTACTACCAGGAATAGTCAGATAAATATACAATCTTTTTGCGCAGCCATGTGTATGATGCATTATTATGTACGCGTGTGTGTATACTACATATAATGCTAAAAATTAGTTCATTTAAAATCATAGCACAGATGAAAATTCCCATTCAGCATTTTCTCACAATAAACCGTTATTGATATAAACATTAATTCAGCCCTGTATACGATCTGCATAATTTATGCAGGCTAAGTAACATTAAACATATATATATATATATATATATATATATATATATATATATATATATATATATATATATATATATATATATATATATATATAATTGACAAATGCATAACACAACATAAAAAACCCACTTCCAGCAAATATTTTTCGTATTCTTCAATATATATTTTTTTTTCCCGGGAGATATTTTGTCCTTGCAAATGAATGATAATTTCTATACTTGCCGTTATCTATAGTAAAAACATTGTGGTACATTTCAGTGATAACTATCAATTTCAATATCTTTAAAATAGTATTATGTCATTAAAATGCACCGTAAATGACTTGTCCCTCATGATTTTTCCTCATAAAATCTTTTGAGTGGGCCTGTAAATGAAATGCAAATGCTACACACACAACCTATATCCACTTAATGGCAATCGGACTATCTTTACACGAGTTAGAGCACAGACAGAAAAACAAACAGGGAGGATAGATGGACGGAAAAATGGAATTCATAAACATTTTTCAACAACGTTAGGTAGTATTAAAAATATAGTGATATACATACATTGCGGCTGCTCAAAACAAAATTTGTTACGCAAGCAACAGGGATCTACATTGCGATAGCTGATTGGACAGTTAATTTTTGCTTAATTATAAAAGCAAACAGAAACCAGTCTGCTACAATGTTTTAAGGATGAAAGGATTTTCATCTTTAAAAGTTCCTGTTCCAACTGGTAACCGATGGGGTATTTATTTTATTCTTTGTTCTTATAATTTAGATTATATTGGTCAAACCAAGAGATCGTTAAAGAAAAGAAAAAATATCGTTAAAGAAAATATTAGGCGAGCATCAGAAGCATGTTGAAAGTCAAGAAATATCTAAATCCCCGATTACATCTCACTGTTGGGCTTCCAGTCATAATTTCAAATTTTCCACGGCCACAATTATTTCTTATTTTCCCTCTAACTCTAATTTAAATGTTTTGAAGCCTATTTTATTTATAAAAACTCTGATAATTTTGACAATGTTCTATCTCTCATCATTTTCCTCCTTTTCTCCTGCAATATATATATATATATATATATATATTATCCTCTGTTCTCCCTTGTAAATTTTTATTAAATAAAAAAAATTTTCTTTATTGTTTTTTTTATATATATTTTTTCTTTATTTTTTTCATTTTATTTATTATTCATTTTATTTCATTTACCATTATTATTATTATCATTATTTTCCACTTATTTTATTTTAACCTTTCTTCTCTTTTTCTTATTTTGGCATCACTTTCGTCTTCCGCATTTGCTCTTTAATCAAGCGCCGCCTGTTGTGTACTCTTTGCTATCTCCACCCTCTTTCCTTCAGTTCATGTTTTACCTCGTGCTCTTACGGACACGTGTCTAATTCATTTGATGGCCAGCTGTATTGGTTTGGCTCAAAGTTTTATTGTTTAATACTTATCGATTGTTTTAGCTCCTTCTTTGTTTTTTATGGTGCTTTTTACAATGTCTATTTTTATAATTACTGAAAAAAAGAAATTTAAAATATTTCCATGGAGAGATATTTGAAATATAATAATGAAGCAGAGCCCTTAGACTTAATATTATTGAGGTAATTCGAAACTTGTACAACGTTCAGCCTTAAGTTTAATTTAAAAAAAAATCCTAGAAGATATTAATAAACTTTTTTTGAGTCACAAGAATTATGTTAAAGCAGATTTTTTGGTTAAAAATTTGTCATTTATGATAAAATTTGCTGTTAAACTATTACTATGAAAGTTTGTTTTGCATTGAAGTTATAATATGTTAAATACATTAATGTAACAGAGCATGTTGCATGTTCTTAAACACAATAACATGAAGCTATTTTCAGGTATTCCAGGTTTAACTTTCCACTAAATTTTCACTTTCTGTAAAGAGTTATTTCAAATTCCATTAACGTTTAAGTTAAAACTTCGGCAAACATAGAGAAACAGCTAATCGCGTTTTCGTGACGAATAAATTGCTTTATAATTCATGACATTTCACAGCTTTAATTGGATGGGAAAATATTATGCTCTAAGATTAGATTAAGATATGAAATTCCATAACTTTAAGAATATTATAAGTCGTTGAAAGATAATGTTTGATTTTAAGGCATATTATAATAAATTGTTAAATTTTGGCTTCTTTACAGAATGTTTTTGTATTTAATTTAAACAATTGATAAAAATAATTTAAAATTCTATGAAATAATTATATTTTACATTACAATGCAAAATTAAAATATTCGGCGCAAAATATATTCATATGATGCTTTTCAGTGCAAAAAGTTCATAATTGTAAATGTGCATACAATATCTTGTATATAATGTATACATGTGTATGTATATTAGGGTGGTCACATACATGGGAAAAATTTATTTTAATCTTATTTTTCGAGGGACGTAAAAATCTAAAAGTTGCCAATTAGTTAGAAAACGTGATTAGCAAAGTTTTAGCTCATTTGAATAATATTAACCCGTGCCTCATCGAGATTAAATTCTTGAAAAGTTACGATTTATGGTAAAAAAAAAATTTAGTTTTTCTTCCATTAAGTGAACACTGTTTGTCTTAGAAATCTGATTTTTCTTTTATTTCATAGAAAATGTTGTTGCCTTGAACTTTTGTACCCATTAAAATTTATACTTAATGACATTTAGTATTTATCAGGTCGTTTTATAAAATATACTCTCAAACTTAGAATTTTTAAAAATAAAAGAAAAAATACAAATGGATAGTTTTTATTATTATTGATAATTTTTTGCTTTATTTCTATTAAAAATCAAAAGAAATTGAGCAATTTTTATACTTTTATTAATCTTTCATGAATTGAAATTAATTTTTATCTAGTTTTGGATAATAAAAAGAACAAGTTCCTGGAAATTGGAGCGCATTTTTAACGAACAAGTGATTTTCTCTTTTTATTAGAAAAATATAACAGTTACCTGCTACGATTAACTATTAATAGAAGTGATGAAACATTCCGACACCTCCCCCTCCCCCCTATGATGGCAGAAATGCAATTGTCAAGTTTTACAGTTTTATGTATTTTATAGTATTATAATTACCAAGGGAAAATGAACACGAGAGAATCTGCTACTCTCACAGTATACCCACCAATTAACCAAAGAATTTAATTTTAAATAGAAGTGGTAAGCGACCTCGCAAAAAATTATATAGAAAATAAAATACTGAGCTTATTAAAAACAGATTTAAAATTCCGATTTAGCACTGTTATTCACTGAGATAGTTAATTATTTCCTCTTTTTTATTACAAAGAAAATGTAAAGAGGATAGCAGTTTTAATTGGTTGTTTAAATGTAGAACAGTTAATAGTTCCACAAATTGAAAATAGTATTGAACTAAGTCAGGTAAAAGCTGTATTTTCAGCAGTTGAAAAGCAGGTGGAAGTTGGTAAAATCCAGACTATGTGTTTTGATACCACTGCAGTAATCACTAGTCGCTTCAGAGGAAGTTGCATATTGTTAAAGCACTCATTAAAGGAAATGTTTTTTTCTGTATTTACCTTATCGCCACAATAATTTAGAAATGATCCTAAAAGTGTTTTGATTGTAAAATGCGTACAACCACTGCCTCTCATATAGATATATATATTTTTTTCAGATAGGGTGGTCTAAATTGGATCAGTCTAAGTATAAAAATACTATTAAAAGTGAAATATTAAATATTAAATATTTAAGTCAAAGGAAATTTCAAGTTTTCTTATAGAACGTTTAAAAATGAACAATCAGGGATGATTATAAGGAAGTGATATGATATTATTAAGGATATATGATAATATGATATTATATATATGATATTATATATATGATAGTATAATATGATATTAATCCAGCTTTGTGTAATTTTTATAAAACATCTTCTTCCAAAAGACATTTTTTCATAGCTCCTAGTGCTATTCATCATAACAGATGGATGACACAAATCATTTACTCTCTCAAAATAAACCTTTTCAGGAATCATCCCTCATTAACAAATTTAGAAAAAGAAGGTGTTAAACACATTTGCTTATTTATAAAAAAAAAATTGTTAAAACATAGTTCAGTGGTTCCATTCCCATTTTGGCCACCAATCAATGTAAGCAAATATTAAAACGACTTGTTGACTATCAGAAAATTGATAAACAAGCTGCTGAAAAAATCATTCGCTAAAAAGATAAATCATCTTTGCTATATATATTTAATATTAAACAATTTCTCAATTAATTTCCAGCAGTGAAATTACACTTGAAAATCTAGAATATTTAATACGCGAATTTTCATATTGCAAACTAAAAGTAGAACTAACTTAGTGAAAAATGTATAAGCCGGGTATCGAATCCTGAACTCTGGGAATCCCAAGGGTTCAGATTACGTTAGAAAATATTTTCTTGAAGTTAACCATAAACGCTTTTCTAATTTACTCGAATCATGTTAATGAAAAGTTTTTTGGTAAGGAGTTCTCTTTTATGATAAAATTTGAGGTTAAAATATTAATGTAAAAATTATTTTTTTGGGGGGTGGAAAATATTGTTTTTACTTGATAAGAAAGCTTCCGCAAAAGTATTTTAACATAGTACTTTCGTAACTTTTCTCTAAATTTTCAATTGCTGTGAAGTGTGTAAGTAAATATCATTACCATTTAAGTTAACACTTTATAAAACATAGAAACTGCTAACTGCCTTTTCTTAACGTCTAAATTGCTCTATAATTAATAAATTTTCATTGCTTCAATTCTATTTTAAAATATTATGTTTCAAGATAAGATTTTAAAATTTACTGTGTCAGTACTTTAAGAAATTCCTTTTCGTTGAAAGTACAAAAAACGTTCTCAATGATAAAATATGCAGATAAAATATTATCCTGTATATGAATATTAGTTTTAAAACTAGAATACATCATTTTCCTTTATAAGTGCTATTCATTGAAATAGCAATACATTCAAATTAATATTTTGCTTTCAGTAAACATTTGTTGAAAACATTATTAACATTTAAATTGATATTTCGACAATCGTAGGCGCCACTAAATTGTTTTCGTAACTGTAGTATTATTCGAAAATTCATAACTTTTCCAGAATAAATTAAGCGTGAAGCTAATATAGTTAAGGCTATAGTTTAAATTTTATTCCCATGCATTTTATATGTACTAATATACATATTTACATATTTACATAATTATAAATGATATTGTAATAAAATATCCTATTACTCTAGTTAAATTAGAATATTTTTTTAATTATACCTTTATATATAATATTTTTTAAATTATTCTTAAAACATGTTGATTAATATCTGACAAATGAATGGCTCTATTTTTCCCTTTGTGAAAAAAAAATATCTAAATGTTTTCCAAAACTTTTCAAGGGATATGTAAGATTCTTTGTGTAAACATTGAGCAAAATATTAATGTAAACATTTCTTTATTCGATAGATGTTCCAAGGCGTGACACATTCCCTTGTAATTTTTATATTGTACATTGCAGTATTTTTGAATTACCGTATATTAAAAAAAAAATCGGAAAAATAAGATTATTATTATAATTTAACTATTAGCCTTATATATTATTAGCATTATAGTATTAGCATATTATTAGCATAATTTAACTTTTTATTATCATGTTAATGAAAAGATTTTTCAGTAAAGAATTCCCTTTTATGATAAAATTTGCAGTTAAAATATTACTGTGAAAATTATTATTTTCTTTGGTGTAAAATAAGATGTTTCTATTTAATGAGAACTGTTAAACAAAACTGTTCTAATATGTTCTTTCTGTAACTTTTCACTAAATTTTCAATTTCTGTAAACCGTGTTTGTAAATAACCTTAACATTTAAATTATCCTTCTAGAAACATATAAAATATTTTTGCCTTTTCATGACGACTAAATTGCTGTACAATTCATACATTTTCAAGGTTTTAATTAGAAATAAAAGTATTGTGTTTCATGATAAGATTTTTAAATATACTCTTTCATTATTTTGAGATTTTTTTTTCGTGTAAAGATAATGTTTAATTTTAAGTTGTTACAATAACCATTTATGTTTTTATGTTAAACATATATATTGATATTTTAGAATAGTGTTCAACAATTCTAATTTACACTGCAAAAGGAAATTTAAATTAGTTCACACTAAGTTAATTTTTATTGATATTTTTAGTACAATAAAAATGTTCCCAATGATAGAATGTGCATAAAAAAATAATCTTGTACCAAAATATTAGTTCAAAACTAAAACAAATATTTTTTTCCTTTATAAGTAATACTATTCTTTGAAATAGCATTACTTTCAAATTATTATTTCGCTTTATGTAAACATTTGTTGAAAACATTATTAACATTTAACTTAATATGTCAGCAAACATAGCTGATCTAATTATGTTTTCCTGACGGTTGAATTGCTTGAAAATTCCTAACACTTCACAGAGAAATTAAGCGTGAAGCGAATATTGTTAAGGCTATCATTTTAAGTTATGATGCTATGCATTTGATAACTTATAAAAACATAAAAGACATATAACATAAAAAATTAATTGTAAATGATATTACAATAAAATATCACATAACTTTTATAAGATTGGAAAAACAAATAATACCTTTATTTCTTTTCTGAAAAAAAAAAATATTGTTAAACCAAATTACTCAATATTTGACAGTTGAAGGTCTATGCGTTTCCTTTTATTAAAAATATTCTAAACACATATTTTAAAAATTTACAAAGAGATAAGTAACATTTTTTATGTAAAATATGAGCAAAACATAAAGAATATATGTATCGGTTTTTTTTACAAAGTGTGCCACATTTCCACATAATTATTATGTTTTACTTTACAATATTTTAAATTTACGTTACAATTAAAAATAATTCCAGAAAATAACTTTTCTTTTAAACCTACTACAATTATGCTAATGAAAAGACTTTCGGAAAAAAATTGTTTTATGATAAAACTTGCATTTAAAATATTAATGTGAAAACTATTATTTTCTCGATGATAGAATAAATTGTTTCTATTTAATGAGAACACTTCAAGGAAACTGTTTTAAGATGTTCCGTTTGTAGTCTTTCACTAAATTTCTAATATCTGTAAAAAGTGTTTGCAAATATAATTAAAATTTAAGCTTCTGTTCAATAAACATTGAAAAAAAATCCCTGTCGGCATGGCCTACAGGCGAAGGTAGATTTCAAAAAGTTTTCATCTCAAAAAAAAAAAAAAAAAAAAAAAAAAAAAGATTAGAGATAAACCCATTTTAACTACTTTATTCAGCCGCTTTTAAAAATTTTTTAATTTCATTTTTCTGTAAGAACTGGTTTTATCAAAATCATCTTAAACGAAATTCTACTCAAATGCCCATTTTGGCAACATATTTTGTATTATATTCTTACTTTATTTAAAAAATTGACTAAAATTCTCATTATATAGTTCCTAAATAACAAAAAAACTGTTAACCCGAGAGAAAGCGCGCTTACCCAAGGTATGAATGATTTTAACTTTGCCACAATTAAAATCAAATTATAACATTCACTTTATTAAGCCGGAGATAATTCTTACAATTTTTGCGATAAAATAAACTGAAGATTACTTTAAAAAAATTGTGGTTACAATTGTAAAAAACCACATGCACCCCGGGTCTTTTAGGCCCTGCGCGCGTTCTCCCGGGTTATATAAATTCGTTTGACAGCAAAATTGAATTTAAAAATGAGTCATAAAATAACCAATTTATTACTTTAATGCATCCCCAATTCTTTAATTAAGATCGCTTTGGGAAATTTTGTGCGAAGTGCCCACTTTGACAGCTTTTTTTAAATATATATTTAGCCTTTAACAAAAATCTGACCAATACGGCACATTACACTGTTCCTAAATAACAATTAACTGTCAATTGAATGCGTTTAAGAGCAAAATTGAATTTAAAAATGAGTCATAAAATAAACAATTTGTTATTTGAATACAACCTCAATTCTTTTATCATGATCGCTTTGGAAATTTTGTTTTTGCAAAGTGCTTAATTTGACAGCTTTTAAAAAATATATATTCACCCTTTATCAAAAAATCGACGAATACGCACATTATATATAGTTCCTAAGTAACAAAAAACTGTCAATTGAATGCGTTTCAGAGCAAAATTAGATTTAAAAATGAGTCATAAAATAACCAATTTGTTATCTGAATACCAACAGTTCATTAATCATGATCGCTTTGGGAAATTTCATGCGAAGTGCCCATTTTGGCAGCCTTTTTGAAATATATTCTGCCTTTATCAAAAAACTAGTCAATCCGTCACATTGCATATTCCTAAATAAGAGGACCTGTAAATTGGAAGGGTTTGAGAACAAAAATGAATTTAAAAATGACTCAGGAAAAAGGAAATTTGTTATACTTCCTCAATTTTTCAATGACGATAACTTCGGGAAATTCTGTTGAAAATACCCTTTTTGGCAGCATTTTAAAAATATATTCTGCCTTTATCAAAAAACTGGCCAATACGTCGCATTATATAGTTCCTATATAAGAGGATCTGATATTTGGATGCGTTTAAAATCAAAAGTGAATTTAAAAATGAGTCAGAATATAAGCAGTTTGGATTTGAGGTTTTTTTCTCCAACTCCTATTTTTGTTTAATTTATTTTTGCTATAAGAATTGGTTCTATGAAAAACTTGTTAATATAGAAGTTGTAGATATTATTGTGAAGTTGTAAAATAAATTTAATTAGATTTGATTGCTTAAGAATTGAGTAAGTTATGGATTTTTTTCTTTTTCCTCCCCTCTTTTTCTTTTCGTTTTTAATTTTTTTCATCGGTAAAAAGTGGTCCTATCAAAAACTTGTAAGTACAAAAGTTTTAGATAATATTGAGTACATTTATATCAAATTTAGTTGGATTTGATATCTTGAGAATTGACGAAGTTATGAATTTTTTTCTCCCACAAACCATGTTTTTTTCGCCCCTTAAGCCAATTTTTAACTTTATCAAAAATCTGTCGTGCATAAACTTTTTGCCCATTTTTTACAAGTTATATAAACTTTAAAATGATTCGATATCTATTTTAATTAAGAAGTTATCGCGTTTTTTCTTTTTTCACAAAAATCCTCCCTATTTCCACCCTCTTGGTCCGATGTCGCCCATTAACAAACTCGACCGAGATTTTAAGCTCCTTGATTTTATGTAAAAGTTTGAAGAAGGTCCGAGCATAATTATGGAAGTTATCGTGTCCAGAAGAAAGTGATATACACCGATAGATAGATAGATAGATAGTTAGATAAATAGATAGATAAACTTTTATACTGATGGTAGTTTTGGGGTCTAGGAGTCATGATTCGTGTAGATCCGCAAGATTTTTTCAGAAATTCCAACATGGGAGAGAATGCAATAGGTAGTATTTCACACGAAATCTACCTAAAACTTATCACCTTTTCGTGACGTCAAAATTCCTCCATAGTACAGTAAATTTCATTGATTTAATTAGACATTAAAATATAAAATTTCAAGATATGATTTTAAAAAAATTCCCTTTTATTACTTTAAAACTCTTTTTTTTTCATGTAAAGATAATGATTAATTTTAAGTTGTGTTAAAATAGCCATTTAAGTACCTGCATTGGTTTTACAATGCTTTACTTTGAATAAAATATGTAAATACTTTAACATACTGTATAATAAATATAATTAATTCTATAAAAGGAATAAATAGCAATAAATGTACTTATATCGATATTTTTAGTACAAAAATTTGCAATGAAAAAATGTGCATATAAAATGCTACCCTGTATGTGAAAATTAGTTTTA
Organism: Maratus speculifer; assembly: GCA_964019185.1. Lineage (NCBI taxonomy): Eukaryota > Metazoa > Arthropoda > Arachnida > Araneae > Salticidae > Maratus > Maratus speculifer. Next base: position 130,850,227 of record OZ025297.1, on the reverse strand, counting down.
AAACAAGAACAAGTAATTGTAACTTTTTAAGTGCTTCCCACTGAAATAACTTTGAATTCTTTGAAGCATTAGTTTGAAATTAAATTTTCGCTTGCAGCAAACATTTGTTGAAAAGATTATGAACATCTACTTTAATATTTGGACAAACATAGCCGCCACTAATTGCCTTTTCGTGACGATAGAAGTGCTTGGAAATTCATAACATTTCAGAGATAAATTAAGCGTGAAGCTAATGTTGTTGGGGCTATAGTTTTAAATTGTTGTTCTGCATATTTAATAGATATTAATTTGCAAATAAATATTAATGTTATGTTAATTAAATTATTATGTTATTTGGACTTAATACATTAATGTGGAAATTATTATTTTCTTGAGTGTATAATAAGTTGTTTGTTTTTAATGATAACACTTTAACGAAAATTTTTTATTATCCTCCGTTCGTAATTTTTCACTTAATTGTCAATTTCTGTAAAGCCTGTTTGAAAATATAATTAACATTTATGTTTACATTTCAAGAAACATAGAAACAGGTAATTCCCTTTTACTAAAGTCTAAATTGCTCTATAATACATAAAATACCATTGTTTCAATTAGATATGAAAATATTAAGTATCGAGATAAGATTTACAAAAAAAAAAAAAAAAAAAAAAAAAAAAAACTGTTTCATAATTTTAAGAATTTTTATTTTCAAAGAAGGGTAATGCTTGATTTTAAGTTTTTTTTATAATAGCCATTTAAATATTTGTATTAGTTCTACATTTATTTTAATTTGAAAACAAAACCATATAAATATTTTAACATACTGTACAATAATTATAATTTACACTATAAAAGCAAATTTAAAATAATTGGCATTACATTTACTTATATTGGTATTTTTAGTAAAAAAAAAAAAAAAAAAGATAAAATGTGTATGTAAAGTGTTGCCCTCTATGTACATATTAGTTTTAAAACCCGAACAAGTCATTGTTCCTTGATGTGTGCTTACCACTGAAATAGCTTTGAATTCTTTGAAGCATTAGTTTGAAATTAAATTTTCGCTTGCAGCAAACATTTGTTGAAAAGATTATGAACATCTACTTTAATATTTCGACAAACATATCCGCCGCTAATTGCCTTTTCGTGACAATAGAACTTCTCGAAATTTCCTAACATTTCAGAAGCAAATTAAACGTGAAGCTAATGTTGTTAAGGCTATAGTTTTAAATCATGGTTCCGTGTATTTTATGGCTATTAATTTCAGAAAAAAACTTTAAACGTCATTGCAATAAAATATTAAATAATTTTAAGTTAATTAAATTCTAGAACTATTCTTATTAATAAATTTATGTGAATCATTGTGATGAAATTGTAAATTTTAAAATTGTACTCCTTGAAGTAACATTAAGATGTTTCACTCATAAATTTCAAATTTAATTTATAAACAGGTTTCGAAAACGTTATTAATATTTTAGGAAAATACCTCAGCTAACACAGACGCTGTTAAGTACTTTCTAACAGATTGCATGCAAAATGCATAAGATTTTATAACGAAATTCAAACGCGAAGATATCATGGTATCAGTCACAGTTTTAATATATTCTATCATCAATCAAATGCTACCTATTAAAAGGGGAAAATTTTCTAGTAAGGCTACGTAGTTTTAAATAAATATTTGCTATTAAAGTTAGTTTTTAATTCTGGGTTAGTATTTTACGTTTATTAATGTTACAAAAGTAACATTAATTCGAGTGCTTGTTTAAAAATTAATATTTAAATTTAACAGTATTTACTTTTATTATTATTTTTTTTTCATTTTTTTTTTTTGTAAAAAAAAAGTCATGACCATATTTTGATTTTTTACAGTATAACATGAAAACAAGTAGATAAATGTGGTAGCAGATCGCACAGTGGGCTTCCTTTATTATTTCATTCAATTTTTTTTATCCTTAGATAAAAAAAAGCCACAAATAAAAAATGTAAATCGAAAATTAAATATTCTTTGCATTAATGGTAGCACCATTATATTTACAAATGCACTGCACATCCCTAGAAATGCGATTATTTCTTTAGTTTTCTCAAACTTAACGAAATTGAGAAAAGAGCCTCTCGCCGGTCTACACTCTTCTAATCCTGAGTTTTTCACTCTGTCGATTATTTTATGTTACAAAAGTAACATTAATTCGAATGCTTGTTTAAATAATTAATTCAAGCCGCAATAAACAGTTGATATGATGAATAAAGTGAAAATTGCACTCTCTCGCACCTTAAGCAAATCTCAACCTAAATTTGTATAGTCATTATTAAGTGTTATAAACTATGTTAAAGTTTATAAGGGAAAGATTCTTTAGTTTTATAAAAAATTACAAATTTAGAAAACAGCCCCTCAGCGGATGGCCTCCACAAATGTTAATTTCAGGGGATGGCTCGGGAAGAGACATTCCACCAAGAACAATGAAATGTCCCCCTCTCCAGAAAATTTGAAATTTTGTGTTTTTAATGGCCAAAAAGTGCAATATCCCACCCTCCCTTGGAACTCTATAATGTTTCCCCCGGGGCTACAAAGTCCCTCCCGGAGAAAGCGTCTGAATTCAACACTGCATCCAACTCTCCCTGAATTTTGACCTCTTCAAATACTTAAGGCTGTAGAATAACATTTATTTTATTGCTCAGTGAAAATATTCATTCAAAACGCAGTGAACAAGTGATCTTATGTCATTGAATTAACATTTTAAAGAAGTGGTTTACTTTCAGAAATTGGTTCTAGGTGAAAAATTATTTTTATAAATTAGAAACATGATAAAAATAACAAGGAATGTCAAGTAAATATTTAATTTAAAATGTTACATTTAATTTTAAGTTATGACAATAAAGAAAAGTATAAAGAAATATATTTATAAAGCTGAACCAAAAATTTCAATGTTGAAAAAAGAATCAACGCATACAAAAAATATAAATGGAAAATCTTCACTAAATAATGAACTGCGTATAAATTGATATATGGCGTCCTTTATGTTATCAACATTACTTTTCCCAAGTGAATAAAAATCTTTTGAAAATGTAAAATTTCTTTTACTAAAATTTATTACCTCCATCAAAAGAAGTGTCATAAATAAAAGTCTACCAATGAATTGTATTTTAAGCATAATGTATTTTATGATCTTTCTTGCCATTAGTTTTAGAAATGAAGAAGTCATTTTATGGTATGATAATTTATATTCGTATCCATTCAATCGAATAATTTAATGGTTTATTAAATCAGAATTTTATAAACTTAATCCTGTTAATTATTTTAGGTTTAAATTAATGTTTATATATATATATAAGAAGAAAAAACTCCAACGACAGTGTGGTTTGAATATGCGAGTCTAAATAAAAATTATTATTATTTTATTTTTAAGAAATTAATAGATCGGTTTAAGTACATTTGATGATACATTTTTTATGTTACGTACTCCATTTTCAGCTATACAATGCCCCCCCCCCTCAAAAAAAAAATATTGAAATTTATTGAAAAATGTGAAGTTTGTGACACATGGTTCTAGCTGCCAGTTCCACTACTGACAGGTTCTTACAACTTACTACTTACTTTAGTATCAAATACCTTACATGAAATATTTTGAAAAAAAATATATTTAAAATAAGCCACTTATATAAAGTATTATCTGCTGGAATATTCCTTGAGAATATTAATACTTTCTCAGTGTTTTAAAACATCATTACATATAATGAATTATATTAATTTAAACAATTGTACTATTGCGCTGAAATCTACAGTTTTGAAAACGGAGAAAAAAATTAAAGAAATCGCAGTTAACTTTAAATATTAAATAGCAAATTTAAAGTGAGAAAATCTGCTCTATTCTCATCGAATTAAATCATTCACATGCAGTTCTGTCATTCATTTAATATTTATGTTGTTAAATCGCATTGTTTATGCTTTATTTATAATCTAAGTCAGTTTAACGTTATAATTGCACATTTGCATGCACATATAATTCAGATTTATGTGGGTTTATTTTACTTTGATACAAAATAGAAGGAGCAGCGCATGCACGCGAAATCAGAGGCATTAAAATTTGAGTATTGTTTAAGAATAGTAGAGGGTCAAAAGTTTCCGGCCAACAAAAAATTTTTACTTCATTTGTAAGTATATCCATATGAAGAGAATTTTCAAAGTGATGCTTATGCATTTTAGTGATATATAGGAAATTATTTCAGGAATAAATAATAAATATTAATAAATTTAATTACCAAAATTAAGTGCAGAGAAAAACGTATGCTCGCAGAAATATCCGGCCACTTTGGAATGCTTGGGGAAAAATTGTGTTATAATAGATAATAACTATGAGTAACAACATTTATAATTAGCATTTTATAGGCATACATTTAGCAATAAGTATTGCATCGCAACTACGTAGCATCTATTCAATGGACAGTTGAAAGTGGTTGATGCAATTTTTCTTTTAAATTCTGCTAAATTGGAATCTTTATATTTCCGGACACGTTCGTCAAGTTAGTTCCAAACATTTTCTATTGGATTCACATAGGGCGTTTGTGCTGGTCTTTTCAACCCAGGTCAAAATTCATACTGGTTTTGTTTGCTAGACAAGCATTACTTGCTATATCTCAGCAAGTAAAATAGCACAAACTACTATTACATATTAGCTGGTTCTAGTAGAATTAGCAGCATGTAATTGTGTGTTTTGGCCCAATTTTCTGCTTGGCCAGCATACATAATCCAGCATGTGTTGCTTGAATATGTTGCTGGCCTAGCAGCAATTAAGACCATCACTTGCTAGTATTTTCTGCTAGTCTAGGATTATTTTTCTACCATCATTTGCTTTAAATTTTTGCTTTTCTAGCATCAGTTGCAAGTTTAAGAAACGCAGGTGCTGCCATCTATTGACAACACTGGAAGCATCTACAGACATTGGTGGAAGAAACTGCATCGGACTTTTTTATTCCTGAGGGTTGAACTCACTACCTGTGGTTTAGGAGACGCGCGCGCTAGTTACCTTACCAGTGGGGACCTGTAAACAGACGCCTGTAACTGCTAGTGATTTGTGACGAAGCTAATTCTACTATGCGCTATTATTTTTACAAGGTTAAGAGTGAATTTATCGATGCACCTATTTTCTCAAATTTTCAATGAATAAAATTAATTTATTGTTAGTTTTTTTCAAATAATTAATGGATCATTAGAATATGATTACAATAATATAAATCAAGAAATAAATAATTATGAAATGTATTTTTGATAGAATAAATTTCAGGTAATTTAAAAACTACAATGCATATTGGAAAGAGGGGAGGAATCAATTATACATATTTTTAAATCGATTGTTATAAACATATTTCTTAAATGAAAAATTGCTTCTTGAATACTGAATTTTAAATGACTAAATTTTGTTTTTTACCGATTTCGAAAACACATTTGTTATTTTTTAATAACTTAAGTTAATTAACACTAGCAAAATTGAAAGCTAATAATTTTATGATGGGGAAGACACGTATTCCCAATATCCTCAATAGAAATTAATTTTCATTTTGTTTTAGATTTATGTTTTAAAATTTTATTTCAATCGAGTGGACGAAGGAAGTTTTGAATTTACGTTGTATTAGCCAGAAGAGAAGAACTAAAGCCTCTTGATTTTGAAATTTTAAAGCCATATTTTTTCTCTTATTTAAATAAACACATAAAATTTTACTTTTGAAGTAACTTAAAAGAACTAAATACTATGAGAAAGTGACGATGATTTTCTTCCATTTCATGAAAGGAGGGGGAGACTATAAAAATTAATTGTTATTATTTTTTGTTAAGTTTGTGTGTTAAAGCATTATCTCAACAAGTTCAAACGGCAGTGTTTTATTCACATGGTGGTGCGTAGCTAATCTTCTCCTTGCCCAGCTTTTTAAATTCAATCAACAAAATTTTATTTTCATCCTTTTCTTAAAGAAATAGTAAATTTATAATTTTCATGTAAGTTAAAATAATTCAACACTAGGAAAAAGATCTGTTAAAAGATCAGTTAAAAGGTCAGTTAATTTTCTCTTAGGAGAGAAGAAGAGTTACTATTAAAAATCCGCTATGAAAATAAATTCTTTGTTCTGCTTTTCTTTTTGTTTATAAGTTAAAAAATAAATCTCAAATCGGTGGTTTAAGGTAATCATGAATTTAAGTGGTGACAACAATCCTTCTCCAGTATTTTTAATTTTGATGAACGAATTTTTTTTTCTCTTATTATCAAAGACATAATTGCATGCTTTTTTCTTTTCAAGTTAGGCTAAAATATATAAATACTAAGGAAATGAAGGAATAACTTCTTTCTTTTAGAGAATGTGTGGGATATTCTACTAGAAACTTCTCACAGAAGGTAAATTCCTCACAAAATTCCCTATCACCCATAGTCAAACCCCCATAGAAAGAAAGTTCTATTTTATTGTATTAGAACACCACCGAACAACGTGAAAAACTTGGCGCTACCGGGAGTTCCGTTATTTAGGGGTTTTAATGCAAAGCCTTTTTTTTCGTAAAAATTCATATTTTTTGCAAACATAGAAAATGCATTTATTTTATTCAAAAATATGTGCACATATTTTGCAAACATCGAATATGCACTTATATTATGCAAAAGATGTGACCAGTTTTTAAAACATAAAATATCCTCTGATTTGAAACCATAAAAATTTCAGATAGTTTTCACAAAAAAACATGCTTTTGCAATATTAAAAAGTATTTACTCTTTATGAATTTATTGTATACAATCTCCCATTTTATTGCAAAATTGTGCAGAATATTGCTTATAAAGTCAGATTCTGTTATTCTAGCAGAAATTCATAACCAACAAATAATTTTTTGTTGCTATTCTTGTTTAGTGAATTAGACTATTTTATTGGCACATGGTGCGTCATGCTGTTCTCCTAGCATATCATTTTAGCAAGCATCAAGCTAAATGTAAAACAATAATAAAAGTAATGCTAAAGCATGTAACATTTTTACCTCTTCATGTTTTGGAAGAAGATTAAATATAAAACAAGCATAAAAATTTATACAAAGCGTGTCATGCCATTTTTCCCTAAACTGGCTGCGTAGCATATTATACTGGCAAGCTTAAAAATCATATTATAGCATATGAAGGTACTACCTAACTGTGCATACTTGGAAATAGTTTAAAAAGCAAATAAGTAAAAGATACTTGTACATAGCTTGCCATGCTATTTATCCCAAAACTTGCTGCATAGCATATTATGCTGAAAAGCATAAAATAGCATATAATAGCATATTAAGGTACCTACCTCTGCTTGCTTTGGAAATAGCTTTAGTAGAAAATAAGCAAAAGATGCTTGTACATAGCTTCTCATGCTGTTTCTCCCTAAACTTGCTACATAGCATATTATCCTGGAAAGCATAAATAGCATATTATAGCATGTTAAGGTACCTATCTTTGGAAAAAGCTTAATCAGTAAATAAGCATAAGATGCGTGTACATAGCTTGCCATGCTTTTGCTGTGTAACTTAGCTATATAGCATGTGATGCTGGCTAGCAATTTAAAGCATATGATAGCAGGGTTACCTAGCAGGCAAATCAAAATATAGCAATGACTAGCTTATTTTTGTTGCTGGTACTAGCATGAATTTTGACCTGTGAAAAGCAATTTTTTTTTCAAAATCCACAGCTTGACGATCATTCACATACCCTTTATTTCGTTATCATGTTGAAACAAATAGTTGGGACCACATTTTTTCTCCAATAAGGTAAAAAATGATTTTACAAGAGATCCTTACGCACCATTTATCTTTCCGAGAATTTTAACTAACAGACCAACGACTTTTCCAGAAAAATCTCCCCACAGCATAACATATCTCCACCATACTTCATTGTAGGAATAAGATATATCTAAACATATATTTTGTATTCAGGTCATCGGAGATAGTGACATCATTTCAAAAAATGTTGAACTTCGACTCACCAGAAAACATTCTTTTTTTTTAATCAGTTTTCTTTTGACCAATCTTTGTGTTCTTTAGCAAACGCCAATCGCTTCCGTTCTTTTTTTTAATTTGTGAAATATTTTTTGCATCAATTCTTACATAAAGTATTACGTCGCGTAAGCATATTGACACAGTAGACCAACCCATTTCAGCATCATTTTTATTACGTAAATCGAGGAACATTGTTATGGCCTTTTTTATGGGAGTTGCAACTGCTTTTCTTGTGATAACTACCTCACGAAAGGTCGTTTTACGTGTTCTTTCGTACCATAGAAACTCCCGAAAGCCGTGGCCATCTTTATATATTTTTCGAATTATCGTACAAAATAGATTTCCGATCGATAAATTGTCACAATTTTACGAGAGGCTTAACCCTATAGCGATAAAAAAAATCATTCATTTACGAACAATAAATTTTGAACATTCCATTTTTTCATTTCAACTGTACTATTCACTTTGGTTTATTAATAAACATGGCCAAAAAACGTTTTACCGAAAGGAAAAACTCACGAATGACAAACGGCCGGAAAGTGTTGCTCACCAGAATTTCAAATTTCTCCCCTTTACATCAGCTGTCCTCAGTATCCAATCAAAATGATCACGTGGTCTGAGGTCATTTATATATTTATAACATTTAGGGCGGTGGCTTTTCTCTTTGCCGAAACTTTCTGGCGAACAAATCAAATAAATTAATAGGCAGAAGCTTTTGACCAGCATTGGATTTAAATTAGTGTTAAAATATCTGCATTTAAAAAAAATTAAATTGATATTGTATTTTAGTATATAAGTTGCAATCATTGTACCGTGCTCAAGAAATATCAACTAACAGACTCCAGATCCTTAAAATCCTTCTTGTATAAATAGTAATAATAATTAATCAAATATGGTTATAATTTTTATTTTAATTAATGAAAATAAAGTAAAAATTTTAAACTCTTCTTATATTTTAAAGAAATTTTCAAATAATCAACATTGGAATTCTTTAATGCACATAAAAATAACTGTAGAAAATCTCGAAAATTTTTATCTGTGGTTTAATTAGATTACTTCGTTTAAAAAATACTCCAACATTTCAAAAATACGCATTTATGAATAATTTACATGAATAGATTGAAAATTTTATTAAAATTGCATACTGCACCCAACATTAGCTATGGAAATTTCAACTATGGTTATGTTTAATTTGACCGTCATTAAAAAAAATATATTATTGAAAGTTTCTATCTTAAAAATTACTTTTCAATACACAAGTGTATTTTTTTCTGATTTTTGTATATTATAATTAATGAACACAGCTACTAAGTCTTATCAGTTGAATGCACATTTTTCTTATAGAATATGAGAATAAAATAAATCTAACATTTCTTGTTAAAATAACCATTGCATTTCTTCAAACGTGATTTCTGAGTGTTAATATTTAAAAAAGTATATCCCGACTGTATTAATTTATAAAACTTAAGAAAACATCATACAAATAGAATAACAAAGTGGTAAAATATCTTTAAGGGGTTAAAAAATAGATTACAAATAATATAAATAGCAATTTTTATACACATCAATAAATTTAAAGAAAGATTGCAGCATACAAAAATTAAAGCCGTTAAACCAGATTTCAAAAAATGCAAACTTTCAATAAATTTTATTTAAGCAGTAATTTGTTTCAATTCGTTTTAGAAATAATACGAAAAACCAAAACACCTAAAATGTAAATAACTCATCTGAATTTTCTCAAAATTCTTGGTAGTTTATCTACTTTTATTTAGTGCTGAAAAAGAAAAAAGACTATTGCAACTCTTTGTAATTACTAAGGTTCTTTCGAAAAGAGGAAATTTGTTAATAATCACAGTTTATGACTACGAAGTATGTGTTCTTTATAATAAGTAATTTAGATAGACTGAAAATTATTATTATGCATCGAATTTCTAAGAGAGAAACGGAAGATTTATAGATTGCATTTTATTTCCATATTACCGCATATCAATTTATTTTGGGGCATCCAACCTTTAACCCTTTATCTACCGACGGTACTTATAAGTGTCATTAAAATTACATATAATATAATTCTTTTAATACGTCAATTAGTTGTAATACTATTTAGAATGCACATACACATGCATTACTTTATCTTGTTCTAAAAATATTATTTTATACACAAAACAAAAATATTTTTAAAAGGATGATTTCTTTTGCCTTTGTATCTTTCCAGCTTTATTGGTGCTGATAGAGGGGGATGGGGACTTTTCAATTCGGAAATATTTCTATATTTATACTGTAAGAACATCATATGTGTACATTTTATGATTCTGCAAAATACTTAGAAAACAATTTAAAATAAAGATTTGAGTGGGGTAATAAATATTGCACAAAATCCATGTAAATTAAAATTTAACTAATCCTTCTAAATACTTCAAATATTTATTAAATGGTTATGTAAATCGTATAATCTAGTTTACACAATTTACGTAAAATGCATTAGAATTTAAAATTTTCATGAATTCATAATGTGGTAGATAAAGAGTTAACTATTTCTGTTTTTACGTAAAACAGTTTCTACATGTCACAGCTCTGATATTTTATTAATATTTGTATTTACTTTTTAATAAGTTTTTTTTGTGTTTACTTATGTGGAATGATTTTATAAGCAGGTGGGCAGTATAAATGTGCTGTAAACTGTTAATGATAGTTTTTAATCTTAAGATGTAATGTTACAGTTAATCAAAACTTTTATTTAAGCCTATATGTCGTAATTATGAATTGATAAAAACTTCATCTTCTAAATGATTTTTCGTGAATGTTTTAAACTTTTAGAAGGTTTTTATACAATCATTTATTAATTTTTAGAAAAGTTTTAAGTGACTCATTAAATTTGAATTTAGTGGGATTTTTGCAATATTTGTAATTTAACTCTAATCATTTCTTATTATTATTATTATTATTTCTTGTTTTATAGATTTAAAAAAGGTAAAAAAATTAGGCTCTTAGAACAGAAATATAGAAATATTTACGAATTGAAACCTTCCCTCACAATCTTTCAGCGACAAGAAAGCTGAAAAGATTCAAATGAGAAAGAAACCATACTTTTAAATATACCTTCGTTTTATGCAACTAATAATGCTTTTGGAACAAGATAAAGTAAAGTATCTATAACTCATTCTTAACTGTATTGCTATTAATCTATATATTAAATGAATTTTAAAACAAGTTATTTTAATGACACTTCAAAGTACCGTCTGTGCATAAAGGTTTAATGAAATAAAATCACAACATCTATTCCAACTCTTCCTCATATCTATCTCCAATGCATCAATTTCTATCATTCAAAGGTTCTTTTTCTGTTTTGATTATTTAAAAAATATCTAAATTTTTAGTTATTATTAAACCAAGAAAAATAAATAAGTGCCAGTATTAAATTGCGAAACACATTCTAACATACTCAGAATAGTGTAACAAAGCTAATAAAGGTAATAACGTAAAATCATTGAATCTATTCGAACTTCTTTATCTATTTATCTCTAATGTATATATTGCTATCATTCAAACCTTATTTTTTGTTTTAAATACTTAAAAATATATAATTTTCTAATTATTACTAAATTAAGAAAGAATAAATTATCAATCACGGATTGCAAACACATTCTAAAGTTCTCAGAATAATCTAACAAAGCTTTACCGTTTAAGCACTTAAGAAACCAAGCAAAAATTATGTCCAAGTAAACAGTTTGCAAAAAAATTACAATTCAAAAAAACAATTTCAGTTCAAATATTCTTGCAGTTGTAAATATTTGAACTATTCTGTGAGCCCTGTATATGATTTAAAGATTTGTATATATGGCACGCAATATACCAAATTAGCTCAGTTTAAAGAAGCAAAAAATATTGAAAAAATCCCATTAAGGAATTGCTGAAATTCATCATGAAATTCATCTGAATTATTTCTTGTATATAATCTAAAGAATTTTTTACCAGCAAATAATATACAGAAACTTTGTTACATTTAAAAAAGCATGCCACATTTCAAAATACACTTCCACCATTTATTGCTCACCGCCAGTATTGTAACGGAATCCTGTTGCATATCATTGTAAATGAATAATAAATGCTATATACTTGTTACTCTGTAGCAAGTATCTCGAGTTGTAACTCATTAATGTAATTCATTTTCAATATGTTTGAAACAGTTTAACAACACTTAAAAAATGAAAACGTTTTTATTCACAAACCCAAATGTAATGTCATTCTTTTGAGTTCCCCTGCAAACAAACTGTTCATGCTACACACAGCATATTCAGTAGAAAGTACTCTAATATAAATGTTAATTGATAAGACATATCAATTACACAATATTCCGATAACGTTTAAAGCAAAGCCATACGGTCTAACAAACGAATTGATAAACTCTTTTGAATTACGTCGGAATGTCTCAGACATTCATAAACGAAGAATAACAGAAAATAATTTATTTACTTAAAATGTGTGATGCCCCAATGCTAAAATTGATAAACATAAAACACTTCTTTTTATTATTGATAACATTCACAACATTTTTATAACTTCATAACATGTTTAAAAATAGAGTTTTCTAACAAGATTTTTAACATGATTCCAATCACAGTGAGAAAACATCTTTAAATCTACAGATGAAAAGTTACGGAAATCTGTACTCTAAAATTTTATCTGTACACAGTACCAAAAATAATATTAAACTACAAAACTAGTTTTTGTACAACTACAGAAGCCTTACAGTAATCTTACTATAATTGTATCTGTAACCCGGGTTGTCATTACGTATAATGTTGTTGGAATCTCAATTTTCTAGAAAAAAAATGTTATTACCTTTACAGATATTTCTATTTGCAGATCAAAAGTTTATTATTTATATGAGTTTTTGTAGTTATTGTTATTTAATAAGTTTTAAAAATGCCAGTTTCCCAGATATATTATAGTAACTTTAGAATTTTTTTTCAAAAATTGCATATTTTTTTAGTGAAATGTTACATTTTTTCACATTCAATACACTGTAAAAAAAAGTAATTATTCATCTGCAAAGATATCGAAATCGGTATGTTTATTAAAAGTTTATCTGTACACTATGTAGGAAAATATAGAAATCTACAAAATTTGTAAGCAAAGGTACAAAAATCTGTAACTTTACTGCTAAATTTTCTGTAACTTTATTAAAATTTTTATCTGCAATCCGATTTGCCGTCACTTAAAAAGCTCTAGCATCCTTGTTTCCAAAATATTTTTTTAAATATTAGATATATTGTAATTCACAGTGCAAATATGTATCTGGTTAATGTTTTTTTTTTTTTTTTTTGTTATATAAAAATTTCTTAGAATTCAAGTTTACTCAAAAAACTTTAGTAACTTTAGACATTTTTTTATTGTTTCATTAAAATATGTTACAATACATTTTATTTATACACTGGAGTTTACCAAACATAAAAATAACGATTTTTATTTTTTTAAGAAATTGTATTTAAAGATTGCTTATTTATAATGTTTCGTATCGTCAAAGTTAATCTAGAAATTCATTTGTTAATATTTTTATCTAAAAGTATAAGAAAATAATGAATAGAACCATTATTTAATTTTTTCCTACCCTTTCTGTGCCTTGCTCCGGTTGATTCACTAATTAATTATTGTTTATTGAATTGTTCATAATTCTTCTACCAGTAGTCGTGGGAATAAACGAAATCATATTTGGAATCTTCAAGTTAGAATCTTAAAAATCTTAATATCTGTTCCAAATAAAACAGTAAAAGTTATAAAATGAAGTGTTTTAATTGTAACGTCCATTTTAGTGCAGACATACATTTAAAAAATAAATATTGTAATGAACTTTAGAAAACTAACGTAGAATATTTTAAAACTCTCACAAATTAAATATCGAGCAATTAATTGAATTAATAATTTCAAAGTAAATATTGTATATAAAAAGTTAATAATAATGAAAAAAAATTCTCAGTGGTTAAAATGGCCATGTTAAATAATATAGATAAAACTATTTCGTAGACAGTTTTTTTTTTAATTTTCAATAAATCATGAATTATTCATTAATAGTAATCACTTAACCAGAAGAAAATAATACGAGCAAACTCTTATAAGTTTTATTTGGATTGTAAGTAGTTTCAGCCGTTTACAAATAATAGGATAAACCAAAACTACCGAAGCTATGAATAATTCATGCAGATTTGTCTACATATATATTCTAGTTTCTTTTGTTTTATTAACAGAGGCAAAAGATAAAGAATGTTTCAGGTACTTAGTAATTACTAAAGCACATTCGAAGTGAGAAAATTTGCTAACAATAATAGTTTATGGATATGATGAAAGTGCTATCTAAATATTTAATTTAGCTAAAATAAAACTCAAATTCATACATAAAAATTCGAAATTTAGAGGGGTGATTTATGTATTGCATCTTGCGATAATATGTACCATATGACTTAAGGAAATTCCGATCTTAAAATAACTATTACTGTATGTAAAATTTTACTACATCTGGACACAATATAAATTTGTTTTGAAAATTGTTTAATTGTTGTCCACTGTAAACAAAAATGGACGATTTTACGGAAATTCTACTGGCAATCGAGTCGCCAGTACAGTATAATTCACTTTTTTAAGCGGGAAAATTCCAGAAAAATTTTCAAGTTTCTCCTCCATTTCTCTCCAAAAAACGGAAAACTCTCTGGACTTTACCGAGATTTTTTCTTTGAAAAACAGTGAATTGTACTGACGTCCCAATTGCTAGTACAATCTCCGTAAAATTGTCCTTTTTTTACAGTGTACAAAGTGTTGAAAACAAAGACAATGTTTAAAGTATGACATTAAATTTAATGTAAAATTTTGAAAAAACCCTGATAATTACCGATTATTTTACTCCTTTAAAAAGTTTCATTTCAATAGATAGCAACAGTATTGTCGTATCTGGTGGATTTTGTATTTAAAAATATAAATTTCACACTAGGTAACTTTGAATAGCAATTTTAATTTATTTTATTTATGGCTTATCAATCATCTTGTAAAAACTTGATATTTATGACAACTTCTGAATTAAATTGTCAGTGAAATGTGCTTTTTTTATACTGTGTCATAACTTCCGGCTCTTTTTTTACCGACCTGCCCTTAACAGCTTTGCTCAACAGTTTTATTTCCCTTAACTGTGAATACACATACTAAACATTTTTAACTTCTTTTTAGTTTTTTAACTTGCTTTTTCTTTTTTTTCATAATTTTATATTATAATATTATTGCAATTAAACTCATTTAATAAAATCTTTTTCACAAATTATTATTTGTATTAAAATGTTATTTTAAATGAACTGCAACTAGTTGGATATTGCAATCCCAAAATTTTCTTCTATCTTATACATGTCAGCATATTTTTGAGGTAGAGTTATTGCAAAAACTGTAAAAAATGCAGCGTAGCAATGACACCAGTTGAAATATTTACACCAAAATGTAAACAACACCAACTCATGCCAAGAACTAATTAAATCCGAAGTTTGATGTAAATTCACGCACTTGCTATTGAGGTAGGAATGTTGCGTAAATTGTAAAAAAATCAGCATATCAGCGTCACCTGTAGAGTGATTTGCACCGAAAACTAAATAGCATAAATTTATATCAGAAACTAACAGAATATAAATGTTTATTAAATTCCTTGCATTAGTTCTTGAAATGGAGCGCCCACAACATATGTATGATATAAATATAGACAGACAATTTATATAAACATGTTCTTGACACCTCTGACTCCTAAAACGTGTAAGTTCGACGAAATTTTTCATAAATCGAATACAACCTTCTCGTAGAGATAGAAGAAAATAAAAATGAATGTCTGAATTTTAAAAGAATTCACTTTATTAGAATATTATTACAAGATGAACATAATCCGATAATTTTCATATATCCAAACAATAGAAGAAGCATTTTCATAATTTGAATTTACATCCAACACAAGAAACATCACATCTCCAAGTAAGTATAGATCGTGATATGCAAACATTTACCGCGCTAAAAACTTTTACTGGTGGATCTCGAACCGCAACTGTTGCAGCAACAGCTTTTAATTCGGCCATTCAACAATGAGCCTGCAGACTGGAGGATAAAAACTCAGTTTATCATACAGAGATATATGCTGTCATCCAACATTTTGTAAGGGATCCTTGTACAAACAGACACTACCCACCATATTAAAGATAACGACAATCTGCCTAGTCAACAGACATTAAAATCCCACACGAACACCCACTACTTCATACTATTGAACTTCAATTAGGAGAATCAGTAAGAATTTCAACTCAATTGGAAGAATTTCAGCCATAAAAGTTTTCTCAACCCTTTGAGCTCTGATGGTTGAATTTTCTACCACTTAATTTTAATTCCAAAATGTCACAACGACACCAGAAAATTTGGCCAAATTTATTTGAAAGAGGTTTATTGCAATTTTTCATATATATCGTTAACTGATTTTTTTCTTGGCAAAATACTGGTGCCAATGTGACATTTGGAATTTTGAAGAAATTTACCCACCAGATCTCAAATTGTTAAGCAAAGCTTGCCAACTCTTGTAAACGGCAGTTCAGATGGTTATGTGTCTGCTCACACCGGCATATTACGCAACCACCTGATTTGATCCGATTTCGACGGACACAAATGATGATCCTTACCTTACATTTAAATCTTGCTAGATCAAACGTTCCTTAAAAACAAATGTTCTTAAAGATAGAAAATTTATTCCACGACTAACACATTTATATTCTAATTCCAAAAGTCTCCTACAAGTAATTTAATCTCACTCCTCAAAATACATTTTTTTTCTAATCGTGTTCCATTTCAGCAGTGCCTATATAAATTAAGTTATGTTTAATACAGCGAAGAAGGTACAGCTTTACATGCCTATTTTCAGTGCACACTAACTAGCCAATGCCATATCAGATGCATTCAAAAGCTTTCTAGAAAATATTTTATTTATATTTTCACTTGCCCATTCTTAAGAGGAAATAAAAAAGCATATATGGATACTAAACATGTTTCTGTAATTGAAGCTAGGGAATGCGTATATCAATTCACACTTCTAATCACATGGTAAATCTGTTTTTCGACAGCAATTGCCCACTCCTGCAAAACAATAGTCAGCCCTTGTCTCCTGCTTGTGAATAAGATTTCACGGGTGCAGCCGGGCATAGGTACATATTTTCTCACGAACATTCATAGAAATACTATCCAATGTCACATTTCATACGATTTCAACTCTGATTGAAAATTGTATTTTTAAGGCCTTAATAAATGGGACCGAGTGAGACACCATGCTCTACAGACTTGGTTTCTTTTTCTTCTTGGTTTTCTTGGTTTCTCTTTTAGGCAATCGAATTAAATACATTTAATAGAACTTTCCTGAAAATAAATGTAAAAATTTAATGTTCAATTCATGCTTTAATTCTGTTTTAATTCAAAAATAACCGCATATTTTTTTCCATAATTTAATATAAAGACAAAAACAAATCTAGACGTTAACTATTAAAAAATATATTAACGCATATATATATATATATATATATATATATATATATATATATATATATATGAGTGTGTGTGTGTGATTCAAACACATATATTAACTCTAATCACAAATCATAACTAATGAACTGAAAACATTAATGCATAAACTATCAAATTAAGCCTTCAAAATATTAATTCATAAATAACCAGACCTTAAAATAGAATAGAAATTTAAACTATGAGACGGGCGGCATGGCTAATGACATCCACCGTATGGTTATGTACATGTATATATTTGTTTGTGTATATATATTCTGTTTAGAGAAATATAATTTCAATAATAAGATTATTTATACAACATAACTTTTATTTTTCTATAGAGTAAAATTAAACAGCGTGAAAAATAAAATGATAAGAGACATTATCAAAGAAAATCTGAGAGATAATTAAAGTCGACTCTATTAAAAGTATATTTCAAAATGCACAATTTTTAACCGTATGAATATTTATTTTTAACTTTACCAAAGTTTTGAAATAAATATGGTGCATGTTTAATTCCAGATACTTTTACAAATTATTCTTCTTAAGACGAAATATTAAATCCTTAACTATGTAGCATACATAATTAATTCCATTCAATATCATAACATTTATCTATGAAAAAGATCAAATCTAAAAGATCTAAAAGATCACTAAATCTTAGGATTTCCCTAAAAGATGTAAACATCAAGAGTTCTTCGCCATTTATTTGAGTAGTAATTAGTTACAATCCCTCGTTAAATAAAACGACAGAAAGAAAAAAATAAAGTATGTGTGAATAATTCATGAGAATCCTTTCATAAGGCTTTCTATTTACTTATGCTTTATTAAGCGAACTTAAGAGGATGGATGCTACTTTAAATATAGGATAAACAGTAACGTCTTATTGAAAACAAAGTAAGTCGTTAAAGATAAATGCAATTAATATTAAAAACAGACTGGATACCGATTAGCATTAATATGCATAAAAATAACAATAAAACAAATAATTAAAATAATCCTAATGTTTCGAGCTTTGCTCTTGAGGCAATCTTCAATAATTTGATCTTCGTTTGAAGCTCCTCGTGAACACATCAACATGTTGGTTATTTGAATGAAAAACAATTGATACTTTTTATTAACTGGCTTTGTAAGGAAAGAAAATCAACACACAGATTTAGAAGAATTGCTTAGGTTTTCATAATTCTTTTTTTTTTCTTGGAATATCGTCGTTCTGGTGATTAACCAAGAAAAAATAAAACATTATTTAAATGACAATAATATTTTAAATCGATAATGTTTGAAAATCTCCTTATCATTTAGCTGTTTTCAAAAAAACAATTAAAAATCATCTGAGATCAACATGTCGGTTATTTGAATGAAAAACAATTGATACTTTTCATTAACTGGCTTTCAGGATAGAAATTTGTATTGAAAGAATATCAAAATGTAGATTTAAAAAAATTGCTTAGATTTTGATACTTCTTTTTTTTTTCTTGGAACATCGTCTTTCTGGTGATTAAACGAGAAAAAATAAAGCATCATTTAAATAATAATAATAATTTTAAATTGATAGTTTATGGAAAACCTCTTAACATTTAACTGTTTTTAAAAACAAATAAAAATCAGCTAACTCGTTCGCATAGAATGCTCTAATTTTTTACGATATTTGACTAACATTTATAATCCTTTGCATTTGAGAGGTGGTACTCAATATAGCGAATTGAATAGAAAGCCAATCTTGACCGAGCTATGCATGGTCAATCTCGTAAGTGTCTTAATTAAATTAAATTCTGATTTACTTCACTAAATGTATTTAAAGAAAAATGTATGGGAAGATTTGCAGAATATAATCTTTAAAAAATACTGATTAAATTGAAGATATATTTAAAGCTTTAATATTTTATCAAAGTCAACATATACCGAGCTTCTAACAGTAATATCTAAACTAAACTTACAAATGCTCTTCGTTTCAATTTAATTAATAATTGTGTCATAAATGTATAATAAATTGAACTTTTTTTTTGTTGATCGATACATTTGCATTCCAGTACTCATATTGAAGATGATACAATAAGAAAAATCCCATTCCTAGCCTCTATGAGAAATGATTAATAAAGACAGATTGAAAGAAATTGCTATCATATTTTTTTCTAAAACCTATTTACAAAAATATTCCAATAATAATACTCGTAAATGTATATTATAACAATCCGCAATAAACTCGTCCAGATTTTTTTTTAGTTCTAATTAGCTATTTTCTCCGAAATATAAAAAGAGAATCATATCATGCAATCTGGAATTTAAATATTAGAAACATTTAATAAGATCTCGAATTTCCTGATGTTTTATTAAGATATAAACTAAAAAAAATTAATGTTGTAGTACTTACATAATTATGAAATTACTTCAAGTATGAAAAATTGTTATAACACCTCTTTCTCATAATAAAGTAAACTATAAATATAAATATAATAAAGTGGAAATGAAAAATTCCATATGTGTGTTGGAATAAAAAAAAGTTCAAGTGCAAGTATATCACGTGCTCAGAGTTCCATACAATATATGAATTATTAACCCCTTGGGTACGAGAGATAAGTACGCGTGCCACTTAAAATTCTCAGAATTTTTCACAATTTCTATCAGTTATTTTTTATTGTAAAGTTGATACATTTAGTTGGAAGATTTTCGCAATTCAAATACAGAAAATTTCTATTTTGAAAAACCGGTGGTCAAAACTTAAAAATATGTAAAATGATCCCATCGCGAAGGATTTAACTGTGTTATTAAAAGAAATTCGTCGCTGAAAGAATAATAAGACTTTGTTAAAAACTAACAAGGTAGCGTTGATTATACCTATACATACTAAAAAAGTATGACTGGGTATACCATAAAAGTTCAAAGACACATGAAACACAAATAATATCAAATAATGCTATATTGTATAGCTTTTTTTAAATATTATTCTTATTCATTTACACGGAACTTAACTCAGTACTAAGAAAAAAAGGTAGTCCATATTTAAACCTCAATTCACATTTAAGTTGCTTTGGTCCATGATGTGATTTTCCACATAGGTTTTTAATTGACTTTTAAATACACAAGAGACGTAATGAGGGACCCACTCGATGCAAATTAGTCATGAACCCCATAGATTTATGAAGGGTTTGCATGCATAAGGAATTAAAAAAATAGACATTTCAATATCAAAGATTTCGTAACGTAATTGCCATTATATATGAAGTAAGGAACGTTTTGCATTAAATAAGGCAAATTATACATAAAAAAAATCCTGATACTAAAATGGACATAAATATATACAGTGTGTTTCTAAACTCATGGTACAAACGTTTAGGGGTAATAGACATCAAGACAAACAATATTAAATGGGAAACTAAGGGTCCCAAACGTCATCCGAAGGAAATAGGCACCACTAAAGTTTAGGGTTCAAAATTTCAAATGATTATTAAAAAAACAGAAAAATTGGTCGATTCGTTTGCGGCTTTCACTAAAATTATTCTTTATGTCAGTATTGTCTGGAAAAAAAATTATAAAGATAAATTTCAAAAAATGCCGATAGAGGGTGCTTTAGTCTTGGGAGTAACGAACAACTATTTTTTACCGTTATTTTTTGCATATCATTAAATTTTTTTAGAAGCTTAGACATAAACTTAAATTTTGTGCTCCAAATCTAAATCGTTGAGAGTGGTTAAGTAGCGCAAACTGAACTGAGGGGGAAGGTTTAAATTTCAAATGATTATAAAAAACGGAAAAATTGGTCAATTGATTTGCGATTTTCACTAAAATTATTCTTTATATCAGTATTATCTTAAAAATAAATAATAAAGATAAAATTTAAAAAAATGCCGATAGAGGGCGCTTTAGACTTTGGAGTAACGTACCACTATTTATTACCGTTATTTTTTGAATCTCATAAAATTTTTTTAGAAGCTTAGACGTAAACTTAAATTTTTAGATGAAAATATGAACCGTTGGGAGTGGTTAAGTAGCGCAAACGGAACTGTGTTCAATAAGGGTGAGGAGGTTAAAATTTCAAATGATTATAAAAAACGTAAAAATTGGTCGGTTTTTGCTAAAACTATTCTTTATGTCAATATTTCCTTGAAAACAAATTATAAAGATAAATTTCACAAAATTCCGTTAGAGGGCATCTTAAACTTTAGAGTAACAAACAACTGTTTTTAACCGTTATTTTTTGTATTAATTAAATGCTTGCAAAAGCTTAGACTTAAATTTTAAGCTCAAATTCTAAATCGATGGATGGGGTTAAGAAGCGCAAACTGAACTGTGTTCAGGAGTTGAAATGTTACCCTCCCAACCCCTCGAACACAGTTCAATTTTCCGCTACTTAGTTACTCACAACGATGCAGACTTTTATTTATAAGTGTTAATTACTCATGCTTTCTATTCTGCTACGAGTCCATTGATCCAGTTCAAGTGGGGCGTCTAACTCTGACATCCGGGTAAAATGGCCAGAATCATGTTTTTTGAAAAAAAATAAAATAACATAAAATTAAACATCTGGTATTTTCATTACAGAAGTATTTTTATTGTATTCTACATAAAATTTGAAGCAAATATAATACATGTGTACTGCATAACTTTTTGCAATAAAAAATATATTTAGGGGCTGGGGAGTTAGGGAGTCAGTTATACCGGATTTACCCTAAACAAAATATTTATTGCATTATTTGGGATTTGAATTCTTTTTAATCTTTACTTTTAAAAAGAAAACCCATTGAAAATAAATAATTTTCCTCTTGGTTAAAAGAAAATAATAGTTTTATTGAAACAAAATTGTATATACAGTACTTCCTTAATATTAGTAAGGATTACGTTCGCGATGACTCCCGCGAATATCGAGACTTCGAGAATATCTTTGACGGGTTACTTTTTATGATTTATTGTTCGAAAAAAATTGAAACGTCTAACCATATTTATTATGCAGTAAAAGTACATGCTATAAATAAAGCTTAATATTTTTACACATATACTGAGAAATTTAACTGTCAGTTGATTGTTAAAGATTTTTTTTGATATGCAAATGTTTGGATGGACACATTTTTTGTTCTTCAATTTCCATGTAAAGAAAAGCCGCTGTCTTGATTTCGATTTTAAATTTAACCGTTTGACTGCTACGCGGCGCAAAAGCGCTGCGATAGTTTATCTCGAAAACCGCGGCGCAGCGCTTTTGCGCTGCGAGTTCTTTATAATACAAAAAGAATTATTAAAATTGATTGATATTTGTCTAAATAACAGTGTTTTATATGACAACATTATTTTTTCCTTTAAAGAAATCAAAATATGTACCGCAATTTTCGTGCATTCTTGCAAAAATTGCTTAGCACTAAAACGGTTAAGACATTTCACCAGTTAAGAATAGATTTCAATTGCTTTTTTCAAAAAGTTTCAGTTGAAGTTTAAAATTTCCCATTGAATATTTACAGAGATGTTCTCTTGTAACAAGAAATTTAAAAAGCATCAAATTATGTTTCGTGTTTTGCAGAATCATTAAGTTACATTTTAATAAATAAGCGTTGAAATTCACGTAACGTTTTCAGTACAGTACAATGTAACTGCCCAGTGTCAAATGGTTATTAGAACTGGTAAAGAAAAGCAAGGTTAGTTTGTAAAAAATATTTCTTATAAAAAAAAGTTTTAAATTGCACGTTGCATTCGTACTATAAATAACACAAAAATATTCAGAGCTTGATGCATTAGCTGTTCGAAAACCATTTTATATAAGCTACTTTCCTTCATACTCTGTAACTCTTAGAAATCCTGTTGTATTACACTATATATGTTCTGCAGCATTTATACAGACAACGCAATATGCAAAAATGTAATTGAAATGAAAACCTCATATCACAACTAAAAATGCACTTCCAGAAAATGTCTGTAACATACAGTGTTTCTGGTACAGTATAGTATCCGAAATATTTTGTGCTTACCTGTAAATCCTGTTAGCAGTTTCTATTATACAGGAAGTAATTTGTAATAAATATCACCATCGTATATCAATTTCATTGCATGTGAAATAATTTAACATGATTCACATTCGTCGAAAAGAATGTTTCCCATATATCATTATGTAGTGGAATTCTTTTGTGTAGCACTGTAAAGAATTATAAACATTTTTTGCTTCACAGAATGCATAGAATGTATATTTTAGTACACTTCAGTAAATGCATATGAATTTTATTGTGTTTCGAAGGGTATAACACAATTAAAATAAACTTGAAACATATTTTTCCCATTGACCGCAATATAAAGGAATAATTTTGATTGTCTTTGTAATCAAACTATACATTCAATTTTCATAAAATTTCATGTGATTCAACAAAACTATGTAACAATTACATATTTTAAATTTCAATCTATACGGTTGGGTAGTTTTTGCTCTGTCGGGTGGACAGACGGACTGAACGACGACTATAGGTACTACGTATTTACATAATTACGAACGCACCTAAAAATGCCAGTAATCAAGTTAAGTATTCGCGAATGTTCTTCATTTAATATTTCGTGAATAATCCAAACTCGCGAATGATAAAACCAAGAATATTAAGGGATTACTGTACATTAAAACATATACATGGTGCATTAAACTCGGTGAAATTTGATAAGTTAGAATATTATATTTTTTAGTATGTAAGCATATTATTTGAAATAATATTCTCATTTGGATCATTCCATTATTTATCATTTCACATTAGTTGCAGCCTCCTTATTCAATTAAACTATGCAAAATATTTTTGTGTGTCACATAGATGAAGATTAATTACTTAACTCGTGGAATGTTTCTAAAAAGATAGGAGAAAAGTAAATATGTATTTAAATGAAGTTAAGGACATTTCTCATAGCATTAACATTTTCTTTTTATTACATAAAATAATTAAATAGGGTACTTTAGATTAAAATGCAATAAAACTATACTTATCATGCTTCACAACTGTGTATTGATGGGAAAAATATTTTATTTCATTTTTAAAATACATTTGTAAATGTTTCATTTGTCTTTGTTATCAATGATCTGTCTGTATATGTATATGAATATATATATAATAATACAACTACACTGCAAATTCACAACAAACAAAAACAAACACACTTTAAGACACATTTTCTCACCAAATTTATAGCACATTAATGCACTATGAATTAGAAAACTTTATGTACAAAACTTTTTTGTGGTGTGAATTTCCTGAAAAATTATTGTAATGTTGAAATGTGTTCTAAAAGTAATGTTGTTAATTGTTTTAAAATAGTGTTGTAAATAGTACTGATTAAAATATATATTTTTTACAATAGTATTTTGTGCACAACACTTTGTCACCAAATTAACAGCACATTGCAAACACACCACAAATTAGAACACTATATAACAATATATAACATGTAAAACATTTTCAAAACCCTTTAACTGTGGTTCCTTTAAAACTACACAATTTAAAAAAAGTAATTAAAAGACAGTTTGCATTATAGAAAAAAATTGCAGGCGATTACTGAGTGAGTTGACTTATTTTACCAATAAGTATTAATAACTGCATTTGAGGAAAAATTATGAAATACTATGAAATATAATGAATGTGTTACGCTCGGAACACATGCACAAGACGATCAATAACGCTTAGTTAGAAGTGTGAATTATTAAGCTCAGTTACTGTTGCAAGATATTTTCTCGACGTTGCAGTTTATATGATAAAAAAACTTCTTTTCCGGAAAATGATTCTTTTATACCAAAATATAAGAATTTGCATTGATTATAAATTATATTATTAGGTTAAATTCATTATGTAATTAAATTAATCAAGTCTTATAATAATGGTTCGGTTTTAGCATATTTTTAAATTCAACATATAGTTAACGTTTCTGATACAATATCGATAATAATACTTACAAAGTGAACTATTTGAGAAATCAAATATCTTTGAATTTTAATGTAACTGAAAGAAAGAATTTAATATGTGAATTCCTATTAAAAGTAAATATTCTATTTCAGTATATTTTTCAAATGAACAATTATAATGTTTTCACTTTTAAAATATCATTAATAAAACTCATAAAATGAAATACTTCCATAATAATAATAATAATAATAATAATAATAATAATAATAATAATAATAAATTTGGTTTTCAATCAACGAAGTGAGAACATTTATTAACTCAATATGGTCGAAAGTAAATAAATATTCTTTGTAATTTAAATTTCTCACTTATCTCATTTAATTTTTTGTATACATCGTGCACTTTGAGGCATACATATACGCACACACACACACACACATATATATATATATATATATATATGTATATATATATATATATATATGTATTTATATATATATATATATATATATATTTATTTATTTATTTATTTAAAAAAACTATTGATAACCTTACTAACAACTAACAGAGATTTGGAACTGAAAAGCGGAAAAATAAATAAGAAAATAAGTACCTTTTCTCTATGATATAAAAATTCACTATATTTAATAATAATGCTTATTATTTAAAACAAGTTTTCTATTTATTGTGCAAAAAGCATTGTACAATTTGATAAATTAGAACACAAATTTAGTTTAGCCTGGAAATGTTATATCTGAAAAAATATCCTTATTTGGATCATTTCATTATTCTTCATTTCGCATTAGATCCAGCTGTACTATTTAATAAAAATATGCAAAAATATTTTTATGCAAGTCACGTAAATGAAGATTAATTACTTAGCTCGTAGAATGTTTTTCAAATGATAGAAGAAAAATAAGTACATAATTAAGTGAATTTCAGAACATTTCTCATAACAAAAACATTCTTTTTAATAACACAAATTGATTATATAAAGCTCTTTTAATTAAAATACTACATAAATATACATATTATATTCACATTTATATTTAATTGAGTAACATATTAAATTTCAAACTTTTTACAATTAAGTTTGTATCAAATGGTGTTTTTAATGTTATAAATATTGATATTTATCTGTTTGGCTTAATAAGCTTATAAGGGAAATAAAATTTCTTTTTCAGAAGTGGATATTGCTTTTGTAAATATAATATTTACATTTGTCATTATCTTTAATATGCATAATTTATTAAGAAATTATATAGTCTCATAGTAATTTAAAATTAAACTAACTATATTTACACGGATATAATAGATAGTTAATAATGCTTACAAGTTTATATATTTTCATAATCAAATACCTTTTGTTTTTATAGCGATGAAATGAGAGCTTTTAATATGTGAATATCTAAAATTACATACTTCAAAGTAAATATTCTGATATTGTTAATAATACTTACAAGTTTATATATTTTCATAATCAGATATCTTTTGTTTTTATAGCAATGAAATGAGAGCTTTTAATATGTGAATATCTATTAAAGTATATATTTCAAAGTAAATATTCTTTTTCAGTATGTTATTAAAACTAACAATTAGTATATTTTCACTGATAATATCTATTTTTTATAAAATGCATAACATGAATAATCTATATTATAAAAAGCAAACATATGTATCCATAATGTTACCGTCATTTTGCGAATGGCAATAATATCCAATAAAATTTCGATTTTGCAATTTTCACCACTGCAAAGTCCAGGCATCTCACTTTTTTTTATATTCAGGACGGAGTGTAGGGAGAAAGCAACTTGTTTGAAAGCTTTGTGATCATGAATGAAAAACTTTGTGCTAAAATTAGTATAATAAAAGCTTAAAAAACAATGTTATAATGCACAATTATTTAGAAAACAAGCCCTCAAAATTATTACAAAAGGCCTTTTCAAGGATACTCTGATCTCTTTTTTCAGTACCAAATAAAATAAAATAAAATAAAATAAAATGAAGCAAAATAAAATAAAATAAAATAAAAAGTAAAATAAAAAGGGTTTGAAAGAATTCCTCGGCTATAACCCCGAATTCTCGCTGAATGAATTATTTATTTATTTATGTACTATGTTTTTGTGGTTTTTTATTCGATTTATCTATTGGTGACAACATTAGTGATTCATTCAGAAATACAAGCAACATACATTTTTATAGGAATTGTCTAAATAAAGTTTGCGTATATTGCTACACATATTACTATATTAAAATGAAAATTATCTGAAAATTTTTTGCATTTATTCCATACATTATTTGTGCTCTAAAAATATTGTCTTATGATATTCTTTTGTTATTTAAAATATACATAAGTTTCGTTTAGATATAATGATTTGATAACGTTATTCTGTAAAATAGACTGCAGTTCGGCATCACATCTCCTTTCAAAATGTCATCAGCTTATGGTTCTGATTCTAATATGGCATCAGATCGTCCCTAAAAGTATTCGTCATAATCCAGAAAACTACGTATTGCCTCATCATCTTCAGAATTTGAAGAAACAGAAGCAAAAATATTCCGCAAATTCTGTTGCTACATTTCCTATAGATATTTGAAATATTTTAATTGTGGGTATGTACTCCCGCACAGAGGGTTCCATACAATAAATGTATGATTCAATGGCTTTGGGCATTGCATTACATAAATAAGGTGTCTTGGGGTGATAACGCTAAGGTGTTGAGAAAATGCGAAGCGTAATATTGCGTGTATTTATGGATGAATCCGAAAAAATTGGCACTGTGGTCTCTGAGACATCTTATTATCAAACAACTGCTAAAAAATTTAATTTGTTAAATTTCTAATTATTATCGATGTAAAAGTATGCAAATTTCAACGACCGTTCATAAATTTGCTAGAGAGACTCTATTATGAGCAAACTATGTGTTTTTTGGGAAATACTTTGTTTATTACATAAATGTGTGGTGTATTTCATCTACTTTCAAAATATTGTTAGATATTTATATGTGTTCGAGAGGTAGCTCATTGTTTAAAGTATATTGCGCAAAATATATTTTGTGATAAAAACGTCAATCCACTAGTGTTATTACTCCGGTAGAGTCTTTTAAGTGACGGAATTACACACACACACACATACAACACACACACATTTGTTTTTAATAACCAAGTAAAAAAGCCCTGATTATTGGATCAAAACATAGAATTTTTTTCTATTAAATAATGCAAATATTACTTGAAACAATTATGCTAAAATTAAATGACATATTTGAAGCGTATGAACCCAGTATTATAAATTGTTTTCCATTATACTCTGATAAAATGATACTTAAAAAATCCTGCCTTATTTTTCCAAATAATCGAAAACAAAGATTAAATATTATTTTGAAAGAAAGACGTGTTTAAGTTTAGTTTGAAGTACATTATAGATTATAAAAGAACTTCAGCGTAAAATACATTTCTCTGACAGACTTTTCTTTATGTGGTTTCTTTCAAAGCGATAATGCACTTTTCAAAAAGAGAATTTACTTTTTTGCAAGACTTTCTTTGATTAACAAAGTGAAAAGTACTTTTTGAAGCTCATAAATTAGAGGACATCGTATATCATTTCAAAAACATTTCTTTTGATAGCTTTCGCTCTATTAGATTCGATTCTTGTTTAACTTGTAGTTTTTTGAGTAAATTCGCTTTCTTAATAATTCTTTAAATATATTTCAATGTTGTGACGCTTTAAATTATTTTCCTTACTTTTGCTGAAATTTTTTATATTTTTTTATATTTTTTGTTGTTTTTTATTGTATATATTTAATAAATGTTTATTTTCGAAAATATAGAAGGTCATAATCGGATGTGTGCAGGATGATTCAGAAATATCGAAACAATACACTACTTCTTCAGATATTCTCCCTAGACCCATACTTCTATTTGCAAAGTTTCATAAGAAAAAGATTTAAAATGTGAATGTACAAGTTGTTACTCCATGGTTGGTCTAATTGAAAAATGCGAAAAATAAATTTTTGTACGGCCCCCGTAGAATACAAATTCGGATTATCCATTCCTGATATTTATCAAGATTACCCCAATTATATATTCTATCATCCATTCTTGAATTAAACACAGAAATTTGCGTCTTTATAGCCGCAAGATTCACAGAGTTATGGCCGTTTAATATGTTGTCCGGTTTTTAGGAATTAGACATAAATTTAAATGCATGCAATTAAAAAAACAATTTTACTTCAAAAGATTTAAGAAACATGCAAAAAATATATTATTAAGTTGGATTTTTATTATTTTTTATTTTTTGTTATGGTTGACCGTTTGATTTGCAAATAAAATCACATCCCACAATTTCTTATATATATATATATATATATATATACATTAAGTGGAGTAATATTATATATATTAAGTGGAGTATTTGTGCAGTCTTGAATTTTATACAAAATGTCCTTTCTACGATAAAAAGGCTTTTTCTGTTATAAGTCGGAAATTTTTATCGTATTTACTGAAATTAACGAAATGGATGAAGATGGAAGGAAATAATGGAGATACCCCGTTATCTATCGCGAACTTATTTTCAATGTTACAAAACTGACATGTTGTTGCACAGAAATGAAAATAACTCAATGAAAGAATTCTGGCTCTTTTGTAAGATTTGTATCGTGCTACTGAGTTACAACTGTAC
Organism: Maratus speculifer; assembly: GCA_964019185.1. NCBI lineage: Eukaryota > Metazoa > Arthropoda > Arachnida > Araneae > Salticidae > Maratus > Maratus speculifer. The sequence continues at coordinate 130,820,172 of OZ025297.1, read as the reverse complement.
TGATACCAACAATATTTTGAGGAATAAATTAACCAGACCATATTATAATCATTCATTAAGCAAAGAATTTTTTTTTTATAAATTGTTAAATCAAACCATATTATAATTATTCAGTAAGAAAATCATAATAAATTAGCCTTATTAATCAAAATCTGCAAGAATTATAACAGTATCGATAAAATTACAATCTACCTTATAAAAAAATAAACACGCTGTAGAACCCAGTATATCACCTTAGAATCTCTTGTAGGCGAAGAACCACTGGCCCGATATCTGGAACTACTGAATTCCGCATTAAGGATTGCCAGTAAGAATCACATCGACGACCTTGTTGTTTTTTTTCTCTTTTCAATAAATACAGGTATTTGTAAGGTGTTCCATAGATTTCAGCACCAGACAATTGTTATACCAACTTTCTAATAAAACTAGCGAGCTACGCCCGCTAGCTGGGCCACTTTTTCAAAACGGACCTCGATATTAAGCAATATATAATAAGCAAAAAAATTCATTTAATAAGCAAGTCTTGGTGTTCGAATCCTCAAGCACAAAAAAAAAGTAAATTAAAGAGCTATGGTTGTTATGCGCCCATTATCCCGTTAAAAATATGTGATTTCGCACAGTGGGCACTACGCGCCCACCGGCCTACCACCCACCGGCGCTACGCGCCATGGTCGCCATCGTCCCGTTAAAAATATTTGGTTTTGCACGGTTGGCGCTGCACGCCCATAAGACATTTTCTCATGTTTTTTGGTTCATCAGAAGCAGACTTTTACGCAGATTTTGAATATGTAATCATTTTTTTCTACTTTAAAAACTGTCTGCATGATGGTTTAAGAAAAAACGCGCAAAAAAAAGTTTTTGGTATTAAAAACTGCAAAAGACTACTATTAAAAAGAAATAAGTAATTTCATTGATATCACAAACAACATACCTAACAAATAATTTTGGCAGCTCGCTTTCCGTTTGTACTAACAGAAATTAGTATTAATCGCGTAAATCTTAGGTTACACAATATTCGTGCATGCTACCAAAAAGAAAAAGTATGAAAATAAACCGTGTTTAACATTTTTTACCAATTAATTAGTTCTTTTTCAAAGAACCGAAACGAAAGAAAAAGTCGTTTTCCCGGGAGAAAAAAGAGGTTTTCGGCTGCTTCTTCTTTTAGCCAAAGGGGAAAAGTTCAGGTTTTTCACCCCAAGGTGGCGCAGGCTCTGCCTCAGAGCTCCGTTTGAGCTCTGTTTGGGAAATTAGACGTTTTCCGTTCCGATTCCCGACTGGTTTTTAATTCATAACTTTTTTAATTTTGGTCCCACGGTCTCGAAAATGCCCGAAATGACTTTCCCTGAATTTTTCGAATCGAAAGACACCTCTCGCGACTTCCAACTCGCCCGCGTTGCGAACTGTAATCGACTTCAAGCAGACAGACAAACAGAGGCGCACGAATTTTATTAGTATAGACTAACGAGCTACGGCCGCTAGCTGGGCCACTTTTTCCAAACGAACCTCGGTATTAAGCAGTATATAATAAGCAAAAAAATTCATTTAATAAGCAAGTCTTTGTGTTCGAATCCTCAGGCACAAACAAAGTAAATTAAAGAGCCATGGTCCCTTTAAAAATATGTGATTTCGCACTGTGGGCCACGTGCACTTGAAAAAAAAAGATTGTGGATCGGAGCTATGGTCGCTTCGTGCCCATAGTCCCTTTAAAAATATTTGGTTTTGCACGGTGGGCGCTAAGCGCGCATAAGAATTTTTTTCGTATTTTTCAGTTCATCAGAAGCAGATTTTTACGCAGATTCTGAATATGTAATCAATTTTTTTCTACTTTAAAAACTGTCTGCATGATGGTTTAAGAAAAAACGCGCAAAAAAAAGTTTCGATAGTCCTGTTTTATTTTTAAGTTCAATATTTTAGCGAAAACTACGGTAAATATTCTACGGCAAGTCAAAAAAATTGATGCGGAAAAAAACGCAATTAGCGCCGGTAGAAAGAGGAGGTTTTCGGCTGTTTCTTCTTTTAGCCAAAGGGGAAAAATTCATTACCTTCACCGCAAGGTGGCGCAGTGTTCTGCTTTGGAGCTCCGTTTGGGAATTGACACACTTTTCGTTCCGATTCCCAAGGGGTTTTTAATTCATAACGTTTTTAATTTTGGTCCCACGGTCTCGAAAATACCCGAAATGACTTCCCCAGAATTTTTCCAATCGAAAGACACCTTTCGCGACTTCCAACTCGCCCGCGTTGCGAACTGTAATCGGCTTCAAGCAGACAGACAGACAGAGGCGCACGGATTTTATTAGTATAGATGTTGTCGCTTCTTGAAATGAAGGTTTTCCTTCTTTTATTTCCCAAAACGGAAAATCTACAGCAATTTTGCTGCCTGTAGTTTCTCCCGTCAAATCACAGATTTATTTTAAACAGTGTATTTAAAAATCTATTAGTTATTTTAGAAAATCTTTTTTCTAACATGCCGATTAGGAGCTTATAAATCACAAAGCCCAAACAAGTTCAGGCTTTATAACGTCCTTGTCAGGCCGAAAAAAAATTATTATTGGGGTAAGACCAGGCTGGGATATTACCTTTTGCTGAAGACATGGCCAGAACTAACATGTTTTTTCTTTCCAAACCGAGACAATGTTCCTACTTTCTAGGTTTGCAAGGGGCTAAATTTTCAGTTTCATTCTCGACACAAACCATATTAAAATCATTATCTCTGATTAACCTAATCCGTGCAAATACAAGTAAAATTTGTTCAGGGTTTGTTTAAATTGACGATGTTTTACATTAAAAACTTTAATATTCATTTTTCTAAAAGAAGAGTAGAGTTAAAGAAAAAAAGTAAAATACAGTATAACAGATGAAAAAGGACTCTACTGTGACGCAATCATGTTTCACACGCAAAAGATCCATGCAAAATAAATACAATAGTACCTGAGAAAAAATGGGCTGCATTTATACCTTCTAAGAATTTAATATGTCTATAACGCACTTTTTTTCTTTAACACATGATCTTTAACACATGGTCTTTAACACATGGAATGCGAATTAACTATCTTAAAGAAATGTGTAAAATGTGAAAATTTACGCATAAATAGAGATTTATTAATAAAACTAATATACCACAGTGTTGGCACTTCTTCAAAAACAAAAATTTTAAACATGAAAAAAAAAGCTATATTAATTATTTTTGGCTCAATTTACCCTATACGAAACAATTTTTAACCATAACAATATAAATAAAAATTATGTAGAAATTCAGTTAGGCCGGTCTGGGTTATGGTTTTATCTTTTTTAAGGCCAGGCCGAACTTTTTTCAATGGGTCAGTTCAGGTACACATCTAAATATTTCTACCCGTGTAGACTTCTAATCAGCAAAAATCTTTTACAAAGTTAAACACACAAAAATTAATTTTTAAATTTTAAGTAGACAGGGAAATGACAAATAGTAGCAGGGGAATGACAAACAGATATAAATACAAATTATTTCTTTTATTTCAGAAAATTTTGTAGTAAATAAGAAAACAAAAATATAAACGAAAGCTTAGAAGTAGTTTTATTCTAAAATAGCATTGTACTGGTGATAATGATTACCAACATGGCACATAAATTTTGACAACTGTTTTTAAAATTATTGTTTCAAAACTTACGCCGTAGTTGTTTGGTTTAACTTGATTGTTTTGGGCAAACTTTTTCTTTTCTGCTTTTTTTATTAGTATAAAAAATTAAATCAGTTTTCCATTGAGTGAATGAACATTCCAAATTTCTATCAAAATCATTATATTTAATGTTAATATACTTGAATTTTGTACTGCTCCATTGTAAAGATGCTCACTATTTTTCACAGCAAATGAGATCCACTAACGTAACAAATTTCTTATGTGGTTCAATCCCCAACAGGAAAAAAAATTGTTTCAAGCATATCCATTTTTGAATGAATAGCACATAAACAAGAGTCACTTTTTGAATCTTTAGGTGCTCTTATTCAGAATGGTTTTATTTTAGTAAAAAAAGTATAACTAATAATAAGTTCAAGATATAAATTGATAAATTTGTTAATAAAGTATCATTTAAATACCCTTTTTTTTACACCTGGTTAAACAGTCTTTTTTACCGGGATAAATTTTGGAATTTGCATCATATTCTAAAAATTTTATAATTTTATTTCTTAATAGATTTGTAACAACAAATCCAGTATGTTGTTTTCGCTCATATTTCAAACCATAAAACTCTTATCTTCGTTATGTGCATTTTGGAAGTTAAGAATGTTTTTGCTTCTTTAATTATCTTGTATTTCTTAAAAAGATTTTCTTGCATTATTCTCCAACCAACATTTTTTTTTAAACTTCAGGTGTTGCATTAATCTTTTTTGAGATATTTCTTATCTTTCTTTCAGATGATTCTTGACTGGGATATTTATCTCTAAGTCTGTAAAACCTGTTCTTGTACTTTTAAAAGTTCGACGAGTCTTTAATAATTCCTTTTTAAATTTTCTAGTTCTCTAGCTAATTTTGCTCGATCCCTTCTTACTCGTCTACGATCAACCTCCCTCCCTCCACCTTCTGCATTTATTTTGGAATTTTGTTTTCTGTATCTTGGACTAATTTAGATTCAACTATGCTATTTTTAATAATCTTATTACCTTTTTCCAAATTTTGCCTGGTAGCAAGACTCTTCTTATGGCTTACTTGGCTAGATCTCTCTTAGCTTGTCGATGGCTGTGACTGCTGGATTTCCTCATGTTCAACTGAGACATCATCTTCACTAAAATATTAATCACAGTGTTCTGTGATTTTTCTTTTTTTTTTTTGACCGGCTATTTCTTTGATTTATCTTCCATCGTTTTCTTTGAGCTTTCTGACCTCTAGATAATTTCGATACTTATTTAATATTTACAGCTGTTTTCTTCTTTAGATATTTAAAAGGTTCTTTTTTCTTTTAATTCAGCTGCCAAAAGTGGATAAGATTTTTTTACTCAAGATTTTTCCTTCATTTTCTCGCTTTTTAATCAAAACGTTCAATATTTTCTGGTCATTTGTTCCTTTTTTAAAGTCCATTATAAATCTGAAAAATATTTTTATTAAGAACACTCAGAAAAACCACAAAAAATTATATTTTATTGTGATAACAATGTTTTTAACTAAGCTAGTTAATAACCTTTTTAAACTGGCAGACAACAATAAACACAAACCATTCTGTTGATTTTATGCTTGACAGTTTGACAAGTATGTAAATAACCTGCTCATTGCCTGATTTATTTGCTTTCTTACAGCAGTGAGTGTTTATTTTTTCCCATATTATACACTTAAAATAAATAAATAATTAAATAAAATTCAACTTCTTTAAGAGCATTTTTTTATATTTTGATAAATAGAACTAACGAGAACATACATTTTTAACTTTGAAAATAGTAAATATTGTGTTACATTTACATGAAATATTTTTAAATAAAATTTTCTGATAAATATTCATGATTTGCGAGAATTAGAAACAGTAGTCTTTCCATTGCCTCACATGTGACATGGGAATGACCACAGGGGAATGACAAAAATTAGCTTGTATATTTTCATAACTATATACATGAAAATACATTGCAATTAAAGAAAGTTTAAAAAACTTAATATAAATAAGGTTTAGTCACTGATTTAGTTTTGATTACAAAATTTAGGTATACAAGAAAGACAGGGTAATGGCAGTCAATAGAAATACTTATTAAAATAACTGGAAATCATTAATTTTAACTTATACAGACTTGATACTGCAAAAAAGAACATTTCAAGATATCTACTCTGATGATGTCATTGTTCGCAGATGAAATTCTGAAGCAAAAAAAAAATATTGCCACAACTCAGAATCATTACTTACATTTTATGACAGGGGAATGACAACAAAACCAAAAGACATTTTTTATTATTTTTTCAAAAAAAAAAACTAAAAGGCTTTATTTTTTTTTAATTTAGTATTCAATGATATTCTTTCATAATTTAACCAAGAAAAAAATCGCAAAACTATTTGAATAGTCAACTTTTGGGAACTATTTTTGCGTTAAGGTGGAGACAGGGACACAGGGGAATGACATTTTTATAACAAAAAAAAATATTTAAATGAATTATATTTAATCAAAGGATATTTTATCCTGTTTTACATACATAAAAACATGTAATTAAAGTATTCTAGCATTTCATTTCATTTTTATACAAGTTTATTCATTATTTTTGGAGCAGGGACAAAAATATCGCTGTTTAGAGAAAATGACCCATATATGTCATATATGAACCAGTTTTGTGGCACAACAAAATGGCGATTTTATGCCTCACATGGTATCCGGGTTATTTTATTTCAACAATTTATTAAAAAAAGAAACAACAATTGAAGGAATAAAAAACGTTACAAATAATAGCAAAAATAACAATAGTAAATAATAGTAAAATCAAAATAGTAATAATAAAATCCGTATGTTAGTAGAAATAATAGTTATACATATATATATACATATATATAAAACAAAAAAAATTAATATATATTTTGGTAATTTAAAATCTAATAAATTAAGAAATATGAAATATGAAACATGAAAATATTATTGCTATTGCCACTTAATTTTCTGTTATACTTGGATGTAATAATATAAAAGAATGCCTGCCTTATTTTGTGCAAATAATCGAACACAAATATTAAATATTATCCTGAAAGAAAGACTTGTTTAAGTTTAGTTTGAAGCGCATTATTGATTATAAAATGACTTCAGCTTTAAATATATTTCTCTGGTAGACATTTCTTTATATGATTTATTTCAAAGCGATAATGCACTTTCAAAAAAGAAAATATACTTTTTTGAAAGACTTTCTTTGATTAAGAAAACGAAAGGTACTTTTTGAAGCTCATAAATTAAAGGACACCGTATATCATTTCTAAGACATTTGATGTTTTTCGCTCAATTAAATTCAATTCTTGTTTTTTTTTTTTTTTTTTTTTTTTTTTTTTTTTTTTTTTGTAGTTTTTTGTGTAAAAACGCTTTCACAATAGTTCTTTAAATATATTTCAATGTAGTGACGGTTTTAATTATTTTCTTTATTTTTGTACAAATTATTATATGTTCTTTAATAATTTTTTATGGTAAATATTTCATTTGGGTTCCTTTTCGGAAATATGGAAAGTCATAAAAAGATATATTCATAAAATATGAAATCACTGTCCCAAATCGCTGATGTTTTTAATGAACACGAGTGTGTTGTAAATAGCTGTGCAGGTGATCGTACAAGTAAACCCAGGGAGAGAGATCGAGACGAACAGAATATGTGACAGAAACGCTGTCACATATCTCACTCCCAGCATCGGGGGAAAAAACTGCAATGTTTCCAATAAAGTTTTTTTTTTTTTTTTTTTTTTTTTTTTTAGCAACAAGCGCCGCACATCTTCTCTACTCCAAATATACAATCATAATACTAAGTATATAAAATTGAAAGTAAAAAAAAATACCTTTAAACATAAAACTGTATATATATATAGTATATTGCTTGCTTTTTGAAAAATTGTTTGGATTATGAAAACTTCTTTTTTTTTACTCATTATATAAACGTCATGACTTTAAGCGCTTTTCAAAATGAACATGTCTTGGTGATCATTAGTCCTTTCAGTCCCAAGACAAATAATTAAGATAATTTTTTTTTATATGTGCATCCGGATGACTTAAAAAATATTTTAATTTAAAAGTGCTGGTATCAGCTTTTGTCATGACTAAAAAAAATGTGAAGTTTAAATATAATAATAGCTTTTCAATACTTCACAGTGAATGCAAGCAAACATTTAATTATATTTAGCACACAAATAAAAGATACACCGAACTATATATATGATATAATAAGTACTGGATATATAATATAAACGTTGATAAACAAAAAGTAAAAAAAAAAAAAAAAAAAAAAAAAAATTGTGCACACAGCACAGGACCTCAAAAAAAAAAAAAAAAAAAAAGGATGCAAAGCAAGCCCATAGACAGGTGTGGCCTAAATCTTGTTTTTTTTTTTTTTAATTTGATAAAACAAGTATTATGGCATCAGTTTATGACTTCAGCCCTAGAGGAGGAGGGAATTGTGAGACTCACATAGCACGAAGGTATATGAGTCCCTGCTCCCCCAAGATCATAATGATCTTCCAAGGAGCACACGTCAAGTAATCGAAAAAAACTTTATTTGTGAATTGAATTGAAAAAACAATTCAAGAGTATTCGATAACATAATGAAGTTGGAGACCTAAGGGCACTAATTTTGAACGGAAACCAGCTTCAGGAAAGGGGATAAATGAAAAAAACAACAAAAGGCAATTCAGAGTGACACAGGAAAACTTCTCATTATTTCTAAATTACAACTGCAGCTAAATCAGAAGGTAAAAGTAATTTATGTTGTTACTAAATATACCTATCAGCATTATACTAACCAGTTTGAAGTAAAAATGTAACTCATTATATATTCAAAGGAAATGACTAATCTTTTATATGTGTAACTGGGGTGTGTTTACTTTTATTACAAACAAAACTGCCTCTGACAAGATGCTTTCAGTTTTAATTCAGGAAAAACCTGTGAAGTAAATGAGTTGAGAAAAACAACTTACTAACCAACAAACAGAAGTGTAAAATGTAACTGAAGAAAGTGAAATAATTTTGAAATAATACAACCTTAATGTGAAACGAAAAGAAGTTATGTGAAGAAGTTGTTACTTAAATTAATTACCTCTTTTTTTTTTTTTTTCTTTTTTTTTTTTAACAAAGTGAAAATGACATGAAGAATCATGCCATTACCAACAATGAGATGTAGAATTTAAATTAGATGAACAAACTATGTGTAAAAATCTTCATGCTGAGGACTTATGTGTATGAAAAGAATATTACTGGAATGAAATTAAAACAGAAATGAATTTTTTCAGCCTGATTCGAAGAAAAGAATGCAAATCAAAGATTCCATGCATAATTTTGATAAAAATAAATGGCTCTAGGTTTGTAAGGATAACACTGTGTATAAATGTATAACTCGATGAGCAAAGACAAAAAAACGCAGCTGCCGAAGCCCCAGAATGTGTGAATTAAATCCAATGACAAGTGTTTAACAAAAAAAAGTGTAATGATTTTTTTTTAAACTATGCTATAAGAAACATGTAAAATGTGGTTTATTTTCTATGAACTAATGTGTTACATATTCTATGAACAAAGATGTGTATTTTCAATGAACTAATGTGTAAACAATCTATGAACAATAATAAAAAATTCAACTAACTAAAGTGAACATCTCTATGAACTGCAATGTAAAACCATGACTGAAAACATGTATAACATTACTATGAACTAATGTGTAAAAACATCGCTGAACTAAAGTGTAAAATTCTGTAAATAAACGTGTAAATATGCTATGAACTAAGTTGTTTATTCGGCGAACAAAAATGAACAGGAAGCAAGTGGATTTTTTTTTTGTTTTAACAACAATGAATGTAACTAGTTCCCTATGTACAACAAGAATGGAAAGTAAAGCGATGAACTAGTGTAACATCAATGAACTAAGACTGTGCGATGAACTCCTGTGTTTTTTCTATGAACAAAATTCTCATGTGTACCAGGAACTAATACATTCTATGTCATAACAAAAAAAAACAGGTCTTTAAAATAATTGATGTAAATAATGTGTATTTATAACAATTTAAACTTCAAAAGAGAAAAAAATGCATGTTCCTAACAACAAACAAACCAGCATGAATGAGTGTAAAATTATGTAAAACAGAAACAGGTTTTGTCCGCAGAGTAAAATAAAAGAAAAAGGAATGTGATGTTAACGTGTACACCTTCAACAAAAATACCAACCGTGTGAACGCAATCTAATGACCCGCATCAGGAAGTTTCAACTATACATCCAAACCTTACTCAGGTAACTGCTTGCCGGCTAAACAATCAAATGAAAAAGGAATCCTCACCAACCGTACACTCATGTGTCGAGCAATTTTTAACTTTTTTTTTTTAAACCTGAAATGAATGGTGTACCAAAAATGTAAATTGACTCGTATAAAAAACTAATAATGTACAACTACAAAAATAACCAATAGACTGTTGAGGTAAAAGTAAACTTCTTCACACTAATGTGACTTATTGGAAAAATAACCAAAGGCTGTAAATTATGTAAGTTATTTTTTTTTTTGAGCAAACCTCATTATTGAAATAGATGCAGTTGTATATTTTTTCTTTCCTGTTTAATAAATCTTTTAAGAGAGGGGCACGTTTGTGCAAATGCTGGATGAAAAATATTAAAATTGGTATTGTTATCTTGATTATTTCTGATACAGTTTATGCATTTTGGTGAATTTGCACACTGAGTGTCACAATGTGGGAGAGCACATACAGGACAAAAGATATTATTAGGACATAGCCTAGCAACATGTTTGTACATTTGGCACGAAAAGCATCGCTTGACATTAATGTATACATCTACAGAGTATTCATTACCTTTAATGTTTATTTTTTGTCACATTATTAATTTTTTAGCTGTCTGCGAAGTTGCTTCAAAAACCCAATTGTATGAATCGACATGTTGTAATTTATATTTCTCAGAAAATTGAATATCAGGTTCATTATTGTGCAAAAGCTCACCCACTCCCAATAAAATATCTGGTATACCACATTCTTCTGGCAAATTGAAAATAATAATTGAACAGGTTTTATTTTTTTACATTCAGATGCCGAAAAAGAATTTTGATTAGAATCGCTGAATTTTGTAAGTGTCTCTAGATCCTCGTTTCTGTCTTTTTGCAAATTATCTTTGTAGCTTTTATGATTACCTGTTTGTGTCGCTTTGTCTCTTGTTATTGTGGGCAGACTATCACTATTGCTCTTTAATTTCTCACCCTGCTTAGTCTCGATTGAAATTGTAGAAGTTTGTTTACTAGTTAACTCGTGTAACCTTTCAAAAAGTTTTTTATTAACAATTTGTAAATTATCTTTGTCACGTTTTAAGTCAGACTCATTAAGCCTGTTAAAATTCAACTTCATTTGCATAGTGATGTCTGCAAAATCTTCTAAGAAAGGGGAGTTGTTAGCTAAAATTTTATTTTGAAATACAGCTGCCTCTTTACACATACTTTCTGTGCATTTATTTAGGGTGTCTTGAAAGAGATCTAGCCAAGGAGAAGTATAGCTAGGTTCATTTAGTTCAAGTGGGGGTTTGTTATCTTTAGTTGCCATATTACACAGTTGCTAGAATTATTTTTAAACAAAAACTAGTATAACAGGATAAAGACTTTGAAAAAAACTTTAAGTTAAAAAAATCAAAACAAAAAATCAAAAGCAAAAATTTAAGGGTGTAAATAGAAAAAGGGATAAAATGAATTTGCCCAGACAAGTCCAGTTAGAAATGATTGTTTTAAAATATTAGCACATGAGAAACCTAAAATTTTACTTTATGTAAAATCTACAGCTATGTGCATAACTAGTTTAAGAAAAACAAAATGGGCTTTCACTTGCGAAGGGGGGGGGGGGGTGTCTAACTTTTATTATCTAAGATGTGTAAAATGTGAAAGCGAGAAACTCCCATCTTTTTCAACAATTAAAAAAAACAAGTGTAAGTGAATTAATTTTGTATTACTATACGCACACTTGCCTGTTAAGAAAGTGGATCACGGAAGAATAATTCTCGAAAATTTTAAGCAAAAAAAAAAAAAAAAATTAAAGTATGCAGACTTATAAAAGGATAGGGGATAATGGAAAGAGGCAAAAAACTCCATGCATATTAAAAGTACCCCAAAACTCAGAACGATTTCAACATGAACATTAAGTTTATAATTCTGACCCATTTAAATTACACCAACTTTAACCCAGAAAATAAATGTATTAAAATTGCATTTTATCTTATTTATTTATTTTTTGAAATTCCCCATTTTGTTATTTCAAGAAAAATTTAAGTAATTGTGCAAAAGCCAAAAAATTTTAGCAGAAGGGTTGCCCTCTTAAAAAAAAAAAATACACTATCAGTACATAAAATAAAAGGTAACGTGCAAAGTCGAGCGACTAGCTCAGAATATATGCACCAAGAGTAGAATAGGAATATTACCTAAAAACACAAAAAACCCCAAAAAAGTAACTAACTTTAGAATCATAATTGTGAAAATCTACATGCACATCACTAACACAAAAAATACCAAATAAAGCGTGAAAAGAGAAGATTGCAAAATTTGAGCAATGTTAACTAAAATTAACCTTTAATTATTTTAAATTTATAAAAACGAATCTCCTCTGTTCATGCTGACACAAAAAATATTTAAAGTAAACTTTGCAATGTTAATACTTTTTGATTGGATCACGAATAATAACTAAAAAAGTAAATTTATAGTTACTATAATATGAAACTGAAACAAAAAATAATGTGCAACCTTAAAATATTTAAAACTGTAAAGGGTTCACTTCATAAAATATGCGTTAGCATTTTTTTTTAATGCCGAACACTGTAACTATTATTATTTTTATTATATGCACAGGATGTTGACTTGTAACACTTTATTTTTTATCATCTTTTTTTATGAGAAAAGTTGCAGCTCATCTTCTTTCAGCCAAAACTAATATGTTGAAGCACAAAATAACTTTTTAAGAGATGAACTAATAGTACAAAAAAAATTTGACACACACATGAAGAATCTAGAAGGAAACGGCAACACCAAAGGCTAAAATCTTTTGCAATCTAATTTGACATGATGAAACTTCGAACTTCTTTGCATTTTAAAAATTACATTCATTTTTGCCACAAATTTTTTACAAATCTGACGATAATTAGCACCACAATACTTTTAGATGAATTTCACAAACACTGATCACAAACGATTTTTTTAAAGCATATTTCACAATCGGCGTTGACTACTCCATTCTTCGAAGCATAAACATATGAAACCGAAAGTGCACTATGTGGACAACACACGAAGCGAGCAGGGACGAACGGCACAGTTTTTACCCGTCACGAAACACACACACGATGGCACACAAAAACACTTTAAGTGACACAGAGAGGTCTTGAATTTTTTTTTTCTGTCAATTCGCACTGGACTAAGGCATAAGATAACTTATAGTTACGGGGGGAAGCCGACGATTTTTCAGCTGCAGAAAATTACGGATGGAAGGTTCACGGGAAAGCAAAAGCATGAATGACCGTGGAATCCGCGCTGATTACTTCGGAGACGGAGAAAGGTTTTTCGCAGCGACGAAATCATCACCGGGCAAGCACAGTCGAATTTTAGAGTCTTTCCAAACACAAATGCATGGGGGGTGTCACTGTAGAATCATCTGAAGGCTGGGTAACGATGTAATTTCAGAGGAAATAGTCCAATACAGTTATGCACTCCATTGTGTGCTCTCTTTTTTTATTTCTGTTGAAGCAATGGGCACTGGCACCAGTATTTCATGTGCAGGTGATCGTACAAGTAAACCCAGGGAGAGAGATCGAGAGTGCAGAGAAGTAAACTCCAACATAATTGTAGACAGAATAAGGTGTTTATTTAGCTGAACGATGGGAGGTTAACAATACTAAGACGCTAGTAATACGGGAAATCACATCATTTTCCCGAAGGCACGGCATTAGCCGGAGAGGGGCACAGCGCCCCTTTTTGCGTGATGTTACATGGCCAATGGTCCGAGTAGAAGTGAGCTACTGAGGCAGGGAAGATGTACAGCGCTACACTTTTTTTAGCGTCAAGGTTATGAGAATCCGTTAATGCTTAGTAACAGAGAATGCTAGGGATGGTATAATATTGCAGTCCTGTGGTTTTTAAGGAGTGTCGATTGCATACGCACTTGTGCTTCCAGATACTGAAAGAATTACATGCCGAATGATTCATGACATCCGGGAGATTTTAAAGATTAGCTGAGTGCATGAGAATGTTAACGGATAAACGTATTATAAACCACAGTTGCTTCTATTTAACATGGGAAAGAATGCAGAAATGTGCAGATCTAAGGAAGACTGACATTCGGTTAACTTTTATTGTGACGAGAAAAGAATTAACAGATCATTCTCAAAGTGATAAAAATCCAAAACTAAGAGTGGGAATGAAATGGTGTTTTTTTATCATATGAAAGAGGGTTTGTAAAGGAATTAATTTCACATACAAAGTTATAAAAGGGAAAATAACAAAGTACTGCTTTATAACCTTAAATGCAAGAATATTAACTTTAAGTATTTATTTAAGGGGGTTAATTTCCAGTTATAATTTTGAAGTTTCGATTTTAATTGTTAAATTTCTAAAAAGGGGAGAAGACAAGATAATATGTGACAGAAACGCTGTCACAATAGCCGGTACACAAGATGTCATATACGCACCATCTTGGCACGATTTCAACAGAATGGCGATTTTGTGCCTCACATGGTTACACTGTTATATTAACACGGTTTTTATTAAATAATTTATTAAAAAAGAAACAACTGTTGAAGCAATAAATAAAAAATTATAAAAAATAAACATAATTATAAATAAAATGATTAAATTTCAATAACCAAATAAGTTCCAAATATTAATACTTACAGAAATATACATGGGCAAAGCTTTCACCAAATTTGCGGAAAATAAAACTTGCTACAATTTTATGAGTATATGTTATCTGATATGATGAATATGTAGTTAATATTCTATGTATATATATATATATATATCAATATATATAAATAAATAAAAAAGTAATATATTTACACGTAATATGATGATAATTTGAAATCTAATAAATTAAGAAATGAGTAATGTGAGATATTAATATGTAATTGCTATTATCACTTAGTTTTCAATTATACTCAGATAAAATAACTTTTAAAAAACGTTGCCTTATTTTATCCACGTAATTAACAACAATTAACTATTATTATGAAAGAAAGACTTGTTTAAGTGCATTATTGATTATAAAAGAACTTCAGCTTATAATATATTTCTTTGACAGTCGTTTGACAGGCACAGGTTCTTTCACATACATTTCGTTATATGGTTTCTTTTAAAGTGATAATACACTTTTCTTTGATTAAGAAAATAAAAAGTACTTTTTGAAGCTCATAAATTAAAAGACATCGTGTAAGATTTCAAAGACATTTCTTTTGATATCCTTCGCCCTATTAGATTCGATTCTTCTTTAACTTGTAGTTTTTGAGTAAAATCGCTTTCATAATAATTCTTTAAATATATTTCAATGTAGTGACGGTTTAAATTATTTTCCTTAATTTTGCTGAAAATTTTTATATTTTTTATACGTTGTTTGTTGTTTTTTAGCTCACAGGCTATCATAGCCTGAGAGCTTATGTGCCCGTCCGTTTTGTATGTACGTTCGTACGTGCGTAACGCGATAACTCATGATAAAAATACAGGATCCACTTGAAATTTTGTATATAGGTATATCCTGATAAGGCGCTTCCCTGATTAGTTTTTGGAGTTCATTCGATATGTATAAGAGGGGGAACTTAACTGATATAAACGAGATTTTCATGCAGAATTAACAGTTTTCGTTCAAAATTTAGATATAGGATCGTTCTGATGAGGCGATTCCGTGACTGTTATTAGGTGTTCATTGAATAAGTATAAACAGGGGGAACGGGGGGCTCATGCCCCCTCCCTCCTTAATTGATATAAACGGGATATTTTCATGCAGAATTAACAGTTTTCGTTCAAAATTTAGATATAGGATCATTCTGATGAGACGATACCGTGGCTGTTATTAGGTGTTCATTGAATAAGTATAAACAGGGGGAACGGGGGTTCTAATGCCCCTCCCCTTAACTTGTATAAATGGATTTTTCAATCAGAATTGTCAGATTTCGTTCAAATCTCTGAATAGTTTTGGAAGTTTAATGGTTAAGTAAAAAAGAGGGGAATAACTCCTTTTAAATTATATAAATGCTAAATGGGTTTTTATTAAGAATTATCCGATTTGCTCTGAATTTTGGATATAGATTTTTTAATATGATAAAGCATGTACTTGATAGTTTAGGAGGTTCAATGATTAAGTATAAAAAAGGAGAAAGGGGAGAGCTGCTTCCCCTTCTTAATTTTTTTTTCCGAACGGAATTAACGAAAATAAAAGGCTGCAACGTACAATTAGTATGCGTAGCCTGTGAGCCCAATGCCATCAGTTTAACTGGGCAATATTCTTTTTATTTAATTTAAAAAATCGATTTTATACCAGAATATTTTAAATTCTAATTCTGGATTAATTTATTGTGGTATGTATTTAATAAATGTTTATTTTTGAAAATATGGAAGGTCATAATCGGATGTGTGCAGGGTGATTCAGAAATATCGAAACAATAGACTACTTCTTTAAATATTGACCCTAGACCCATACTTCCATTTGCATGTCTTTTCATATCTTCCACTCTAGATACGCGATTTTTTTTATTTTTAAAGTTGTTTGTGTAGATTTGCTTTTATAATAATTCCTTAACCCCTTGAGGGCCAAGCAGTAGTAGCTCCTCAATAAGCAATCCTCATCAGAATAATCGTAGCTCCTTACTTTAAAATAAGGAAACTCAATTTTTTAACATCTTGCTCTTAATGTTATAAGTATAAAATTTAGTTTAACGTTTCTGGTGCGATTCTTGTTTTAAATTAGGTGAGATAAATTATATGATACCGCCCTTCAAGGGGTTAAGTATGTCTCAATGTAGTGACGATTTAAATTACTACTTTTTAAAGAAAACTATGTAAAAAATTAACTGTAATGGGTTTTTTAACCCATTTATGTCTAGTAACACATTTTTGAGACGCTTAGAATTTTAAAATTTTTGTATAATTTTTGTCTTTTTTATAACATGAAAGTGATATGAAATATTTTTTTCATAAATGTCTTTATGTGTTATCGTGAAGTAATAGCATGGTATGGATATTTATTTTCTTAAATGACGGTTTTTTTCGGTGCTTGTAGCATAGCGGTAAATTTTCACGCTTTTATATTTCCACTAAAATTTAATAGAAATTTGTGAAGCATTTAATTGTTAGATTTAGTCGATTAAAAAAATCAATATTTACTGTTATAAGCGTAAAAGTTGACAACTATGTTATATTTTTCCCAATGCTATACTTTTTCTATCGAGGATCTAAATAAATAAGTTATAATTTAACTTTCAGACTTCTTTGAAATGCATATATTTTTTCAATTCTGAAATGAATCTCAACTTTGAAACTCCATGGCGCACGACTTCAATTTTTTTCAACAATCAATTTTTTAAGCTGTGTAAACTATTAACTTTTTTGTATTTTTTGTATTTTTTTTATATGCATTCTATGATTGTTTTAGCAAACGAGACGTACGCATTATTAATCGAGATGTAAAAGAAAAGAGAATTCATGTAATATTTATGTTCGTCTTGTCAATTAAATGTTTTAGTTTCGTCAAAAAGGGTGTTTTCTGAATAATATACTTGTCAGTTAGACGAGATACACCAAACAAATGCGAATAATCTGGATCTGAGGTAACAATTTTAGATTAATAAAGATTTTAGTATTTTTTTTACAAAACAATGTTCAAGCCAGTTATTTATGTAAAGTCCTTTCTCAAGATGATTATGATTTTTTTAAACTCAAATACGGTTATTCATAATATTGATAATTATTCAAAATATTATGTTATTTGCAATTATTATTATAAATATGAATATTCTCATACATAATATGATTACATGTGATAAAATAAATAAGAAAAAATAGCATATTTCTTTTAGTATTTTTCCATTTGATTTTGCAACATTTTAAAGTGATTTTTAGCAAAAAATTAAAAAAAAATCAAAATGAGGCGTAAATGAGTTAAAAACAGTTGTTAATGAATCTAAAAGTCGTTCTTAAAATGTTTATTTAAAGCTATAAGCGTTATATCTATCTAAATGTCCTTCTCTCCTTGTATGCGTTCATGTGTGTGTGTGTGTTATATAAAATGCCAAAGTTTGGGAAGTAATATTTTTTTTTAATGGCAAAAATTCGAAAACTGACTAAAGTAACTTAACAACAGCAGAGTTGCCAAGTCTCCGGCTTTTTTAATCTCAGTATTATTTTAGAGAAAATGTTGTTATCTTAAATCAACCAAACATTTCAATTAGATAAAAGGATATTTTCTACATTAAAATACTGGTATCGAAAAAGCCCGAGACTTAGCAGCTCTCATAAAATCAAAAATTTGATTCTTAATGCTACCATTTCCGGCTAATTATAAGCCGTTACAATAAGTGCTGGGATTTAACACCTTTTGTTTAAAAATTTGAAAAAGTCTATATTAATGCCTTTCACATAATGTGAATTTTCCTAATTTGTTCAAAAGGTTCCATAAATTAAGCAGAAAATTAAATTTTACAGGACTTTTTCTTCAGTTATAAAAGCTTTCTGAATGATAATTGTTTTCATTTTTGTGAAACATGGGTCGTTCGTCCGACATAACGGATTTAGAAAGTATTATTAATTTGCATAAAGCAGGTCGTAATTAGCAATATATCGCCTTATTTTCATTATTCCCCACAAATTATCTACAGAAGATAAATTCGCCTTCCTGAAAAATACATTAATTCGATGTTCATTAAGTTAGTTCTTATTGGACAATAATCTGTGTAAAGGTGTTAAATCATTTAATACTTAATACGTGAATCATCACTTGCTAATGAAGCGTAGAACCAATATTATGAAAAATCTTCAAGCCGGGGATCGAAACTGGAACGCTTGGTATAACGCTCCATGTGCTCTACCATTTAAAATACAAGGAAGATGCCCAGCTTGCAATTTTTCACTAATATATATATGTTTGTAAATTTGCAATGCAGCACAAGATGAAAGTCTTCATGAGCACACAATCTTGAGGCATAACATGAGACACAAATAAACCCAGCATCTGTACATATATTTAACTTTTCATCTGTGAAATTACACTTGAAATTATTTAATCGAATTTAATTGAAGTTATTTTAAATCATTTTGGAAAATAAAATCATCATCATACATATTATCCGATGATGACATTATGAAGAGCTCAATGACTACTCGATATGCCTCTGAATTAATCCTTTCGCTGGCGATACATAGAACTCCCAGGGCCTTCTGAAACCATGGAAGCCCATACGCTTTCACTGCCTGCAATTTTCACTGATCGTTTTCATCGTCTTTCTGATATTTTTATTGTTTCAATGGGTATATTCGAACACCTTGATCATGATATTTTACGCAAATCACACCCTTATCCCTAAATATTTTTTCCAATCATCCATATCCCCTTTTTTTCACTTGTAGACTTCTACACTTTTTCACTTTTCTGATTAATAGTCATGATAATGCAAGAACAGATCGCACCAAACACTATGTCATCGAGCAAAATAAAAAATCCTTTATTTTATGGAAGAGTAGTAATAGGAGAATCTAATGATTTATTTATTTCGGAAGTGAAGTGGTGCATAAACCATAAATGAATACGACTAGTGGTTCACTCGTCAGCTTAGCATTGTGTTTTCCTGCACCCAGTCTTCTATGTTTTCATACTTTTGATTGTGGACAAACACAATGCTGAGTCTACGAGTCAACCAAGAGTGGTATCAATTTTCGGCTTATGAACTACTTCACTTCCGGCAGACATGGATCATTAAATTCCTCTATTACTACTCTTCCTTAAAATAAAGGATTTTTCTTGTTCTCGATGACAGAGGGTTTTGTGAGGTCGGCTCTTGGATTATGACAGGCTTTATCTTTAGCACAAGAGATTGAAATCAAAATTTATGGAGACGTGTTATTATACATTTACATACATCAACACTTTGTTCTTTCTTCTTTCGATGAAAATATTTACACTTCTAAAACGTTTATTTAGCAATAGCCTTTAGCTTTCTATCACATCTCTAATTGAGTTTTGACTTTCGGCCGCTATTCAGATGATTGTTTTTAAAATGTCCATCGTTAACATCTTGCTTTATTATTCAACTAATACTTGACTGAAATCATTTCAAGTAATTACCGATATATTACGGATTACGTTTTTCTTTACGCAAATTAATAATACGATGCTTTGTAATCTCCGTTATTTCAGAAGAACGACCCACATTTAACACAAAATGAATATGATGATGATGAAAAACCTTTTTATAACTGAAGAAGAAGTCTCGTAGAAGCTAATTTTACACTTATTTTATGCAACCATCCGAACCAATCAAAAAAATTCATAAGTATTCAAAATTTTTGAACCACTCACTTTTATATTCTAATATTTTCAAAAATGAAATTAATTTTACAGAAATAAAATATTCAATCAAATTTTAACCTTTCATAGTTATAAATTTCTTTAACAACAAGCAAATTTATAAAACATCAGCCGTTGTTCTTTTTAAATTGTATTAGACAGAAATAAATTTAAATTCAATTCCAAATACAAATAAAATGAATTATTTAAATTTTTTTACTTGGATAGGTATTTAAAAGAATTTTTTTTTTGTTTTATACCAAATTTTACTTACTTGTATTACTCAATTCAATAAATAAACTAAAAAAATGAATCCTTTGCAAATTAAAACTTTATTTTAGATAGTAAGTACATTGTATTATTATTATTAATGTTACAAAAATACAATATTAGCACAAAAACTAATCTTTTACAGGTTTATTTTTTTAATAACATTCAAGTTTATAAAAACATCAACCTTTTCTTTTTCAATTGTACTAGACAGAAATAAAGCTAAATTTAATTCAAAGTACAAATGAAATTAATTATTTTAATTTTTTGACTTGGATATATATTTAATAGAGTTTTCTGTTTTATGCAAAATCATACTTACTTGTATTCTCAATTCAATTATTAAACATAAAAAAAAATGAATATCTTTCAAACTAAAATTTTATTATACATAGTATGTATATTGTATATTTATTAATAATATCACTAAAAAACCATGGAAATGTGTAACATTAATGAACATTTCACAATTATCAAATACGAGGTGGAATTCGTCAAACTTCGACGAAAGAAAATCTTTGAAAAAGAACTGTTACATTGATTTATAATAAATCTGAAAAATTAATTTCAGTAAAAATTGCATCTTATATTGGTCAATTTAATTCTCAAACAAATATCATTTTAAGCTAAAATTAACAAAAAACTATAAAAATCAATTATCCAAATTACTAAACGAAGTAAAACCGAAATTCCCCGGATTTTATAACAGATGATATAGTATAGCAATAGTAATTTTTTTCTGTTTTTTCAGTGCGTTCGTAATTATGTAAATACGTAGCACCTATAGTTGTCGCTTAGTCCTTATAAATAATAAAAAGTCCGTAAAAATAGTATAGCAATAGTAATTTTTTTCTGTTTTTTCGGTGCGTTCGTAATTATATAAATACGTAGCACCTATAGTTGTCGTTTAGTCCGTCCGTCTGTCTGTCCGTCCGCATGTAACAACGCAAAAACTACCCAGCCGAATCGCTTTAAATTAAAAATAATTAATTATTACATAATTTTGTCGAGTCATTTCAAATTTAATAAACTCGGATACATAGATCAATTAAAGGGACAATCAAATGTATTCTGTTACATTACGGCCAATGGGGAAAAATGTTGCAAATGCATTTTAATGATGTTACACTCATTCAAACATAATAAAATTGATATGCATCTATAAAGTACATATTATGATATGCATTTTGCATAATCTTTGGTGCAAAAAAAAACATTTCTTATTGATATTTAAGGTCACACAAAGATGTTTTAATAAATAATGGTATAGGGAGAACATTGTTTGGTGTACATTTTAATTGTAATTAACTAGTTACAATTTTATGAGATTGATATATGACAGTGATATTTTTAAATTTACGATATCGTACGAACGCACCTAATTTGCTACGCTTCACGTGCAATTTACAACTTTTTTTTTTTTTTTTTTTTTTTTTTTTTTTTTAAGGAAAAAAATGGAGTGTTTCTGTTACCACAATTACAAAATTGGTACTAAAATTATAAAAAATAAATAATATCAGAAAATTTAATTGAGATGCATCTTTGAAACGAATTACATTTAAAAGTATATTTTTTTCTCTACATAAAGATGCATAAATTTAAAATGTATAATGTTTAGAAGCGTAAAATTTGCAGTACCGATAATTGGAAAACTGAAATTGCATGAAAAAGTGATGCGTATTTTAATTTCTATAATTTTTTTTTTCAATTTTAAGATAAAATAGAGTGATTCTGTTGCGACAATTACAAAATTGGTACTAAAAACTATAAAAAAAATTAATATCGCAAAAAGAATTTGAGATACATCTTTGAAACAAATTGCATTTAAAAGTACATTTTTTCTCTATCAGATGGCGTAAAAATTTAAAATGTGCAATGTATAGACGTGTAAAATTTTGTGGTAACGAAAATTGCAAAACCGAAATTACAGGGGAAAGTATTGTCATTCGCAAAACGATGTATGCATTACGCACAAATACATTTGGTCTTTATAATATGGACATATATATAAATAAATGATATTAAAATGCACAGATTAGAATATGCTTAAACTTTAATTTTTTTACGGAACACATTCCATAAATTAAATACTACATAAAAGGCTAGTGTCAAAATTCATTTAAATTATTTTATAAAAGTTCATGTCTTAAATAAAATAAATCTAAATTATTGAACAAATACTTCTAAATTATTGAACAAATAATTGAACAAGTGTTTTTTGGAATCGCTGACCCCTAAAACGTGTAAATCCGTTGAAAACCGGAAGTCGAAAAAGTTTTGATTGTAATACTTTCTTCTATTGAAGATAGAGGAAAGTAAAAATACTTGTGTTTTTTACTTTCAAAGTGTAAAATTATTATGCTAAATTTTTATATACGGTGCGGCGTCTTTACGATTGTCATTGTGAAAGGCATATTTTTTTCTTTATCTTTGAATTTTACTAATATTTTGATAGCAAATTTGCATAAGATTAAAATTCTACACATAATAAGAAAAAATATTCCCGTACAATTAATATTTCAACAAAATTATTTCAAAGGCAAAAATCTATCTTTTATAAAAGTGTTTTAAATAAAATATTTCGAGTTAATTCAAATACCATTTAAAATATATTTTTTGTTGTTTTAGTACTTAAATAAAGATTCTTCTTCGGAATTTATTATAGATTCATACTATTAAAAATCCAAAAAATAAAAAGGATTTTTATTTACTGCTATTTTTTAATAAATCTACGCTGATTTTAAAATTTAATATACTTTTGTATATTTAAAAGTACATGAGATTAATTATTGAAAAAATAAATAATTCAAAAGCTTTAACAAGTGTAGCATATATAAAAAATATAGACTTTTGTAAGAAGATAAATATTTTAAAATTGTCATAAAATAGGTCGTAAACAAAAAATATATGCTGCTATAACTCTTAATTTTATAATAACCTGATAATCGATAATCTCACTGCATTTAAGTTTAGATATTTTTATGAGGATAGTGAAATATAAAATCCAATTAGTCAGAAATTTTTTTGTGAGAAACCAAATAAGATATTTAATTAACTTTAAAATCATTATTTAAAAATACTTATTATACACACTTTAATGAAATTTTTCTTCCGCTTAGCATAACAGGTTAATGTGAAATGTAAATAAAATATAATGTGCTTAGTTTTTTAGAAAATACTCCTTATTTGAAACCCATTTTAAGATAATCACCTTTCAACATATTGTATAGCCAATTTTAAAGCGAAAATTAGTTTTGATTCTGAAAATATTTTCCTTCATCAGTGCGCACAATGCCTTCCCTGAAAAACGTAATTACCATAATGATGTTGAATTAAATAAGGGAAAAAATATGGCGTTCTATACGCATGATGCAAATTTATAAATATTAATCATATAACTTGCTTTAGAAAGGTAGTATAGTCACAAATTTTGTGTAACTATTTTTAAAAATGCAGTTTGAATATTTCTATTTTTTTTTTTATAAAATACTTCTTATTTGAAAACCATTATAAGATAATCACCTTTTAACATACTTTATAGCCAATTTAAAAGTGAAAATTATTTTTGGTTCTGAAAATATTTTTCTTCATCAATGCGTGCAATGCTTTCCCTAAAAAACTTTACTACCATAACAATACTGCATTAGATAAGGAAAAAAATGTGGCGTTTTTATGAAGAAATTCTATACGCATGATGCAAATTTATAAATGTTAATCAAATAACTTACCTTAGAAAGGTAGTATAGTCACTTAGTTTTTGAAACTGTTTTTAAAAATGCAGTTTGAATATTTTTATTTTTATTCATATTAATGATATCTCTAAAGTTATTTTAGCAATTAACAATAAGATTTAATATGTGGATAAAACATATATTTTGTCATAGGAAAAACAATGTTTGGTAATATAGCAGCAGTATGTATTTATAGAATTTGCATTTTTTTATATTTTTTATATTTTTTATATTTTTTTATATTTTTTATCAAAATATATAACATTAACGTAGGTCTATGTACTGCATTTTGTAGTAGCAATTGCTTTTATAACATTTCAAAAATTGTAATAATGCAGTTTGTAAATGCAAAATGTAACCAAACATAATGCATATTTTACTTTATAAATAAACTGATAATATGGAATCTTAATGCTTTTTAACGCATAACTTTATAATAAATTGATAATCAATAACCTTAAAGCTTATTAGTTCATATATTTTGATAAGAGTAGTATAATATAAAAGTAAATAATTCACAAAATATTTTTGAGAAAAAAATCTTATCATTAATTAACTTTAAAATCATTATATTAAGATACTTATTATATGGCATTTAATGAAATTTCCTTTCAATTATTCAATAAAAGTGAATGTGAAATGTCAATAAAATATAATGTGTTTAATTTTTATAAAAGTACCCCTCATTTGAAACCCATTATAAGATAATCACCTTTTAACATATCTTGTAGCCAATTTTAAAAAGGAAATTAGTTTTTGTTCTTAAAATATTTTCCTTACTTGAACCCATTATTTCTTCAATACATAAATTTTTTCCCTAAAAACATAATTACCTTAATAATGCTGCATTTGATAAAGAAAGAAATGTGGCGTTTCTACGTTGAAATTCGTCATTCATGATGCAAATTTCTAAATGTTAATTAAATTACTTACCTAAAAAATGATTCTTCACAGTATAGTCACTTAGTTTTTGTAATTATTTTACAAAATGCATATATTATTTTATTGGTAAGTATAAAATATGGCTGATACCTATATGTAAAGGAAAAAATGTCCTTCGAAAATTACTGTAGCTGATAATAATCAAATTAATTACACGGGTAAAATATATATTTATCCTACGAATCTATCATATCATAGGAAATTTTATCATAAGATAAATAACCTTTTATGAATTAGAGAAGTGTATATTTATTAGTTTTTTTTCTACTATAATTTTCCCTTCTAGAAATTCTTAATAATAATTCCTTCTTAATAATAAGTTCATGTACGGTACTTATTATAAGTACAGGCTTTTATAATGGTTTATTTTACTGGCAATGATACAATTTGCAAAACGAAAAATTTGAAAACGAAAAATGTAATCAATCAAAACACGCAACTTGATAAAAATCTAACAATGAATAACATAAACGCTTTTCAGCCAATATATTTTGATATGAGTAATAATATCTAGAAGTTAATAATTTACAAAACCTTTTTGAGAAAACCAATGCCAATTTTAATAAACTCTAAAATCGTTATATAGAGATTCTCATTATAACTACTTTAAAGAAATTCATCTTTAGGTACGCATAAAATAAGAATGTGAATTGTCAATAACAGGTTATCTGTACTCCTTATACGAAATCTATTATAAGATAATTAACTTTTAATATAACTCAGAGCCGATTATAAAAAAAAAATAGTTAATATTTTAAAATATCTTCCATAACATAAAAATACAATACTTCTTCCATTCATACAATGGGTTCTCTAAAAAAATATATAATTATAATAACAATATTGCATAACATAAGAAAAGTAATTTAGCTTTTTTTGAAGAAATGTTATATTCAAGATGCAAATTTATAAATGTAAATCAAATTACTTACTTGAAAAATATTCGCCATTGTATAGTCACTTAAGTCTTGTAATCGTTTTTAAAAATGCAGTATGAATGGTTTTTTTTATTAGTACTATTAATATATGGTTGATATCGATATGTAAAAAAAAAATATTTTCGAAATTACCGTAGATTATAATAATCAAATTAAACATATGGGTAAAAAAATATATATTATCAAACGAAAAGCAGTCTTCCTTTAATTAAATGATACGCATATTTTTTAGGTATTTTGTACTATGATTTATCGGTTTGTAAAAAGAATGTAAAATAATGATAAGTACAAGCATTGCACATTTTAGTGCACTGGCTTTTATAATTTTTTAATTACAATAATACAATTTCTAAACGAAAAATGTAGTCAATTATAACACATAACGTGATAAAAACCGGATAATTACTAATCTTAACGCTCTTAAGCCGTTGTATTTTAATAAGAGTAGTAATATATAAAATTCAATAATGCGGAAAATGTTTTAGAGAAAATAAATATGAACTTTAACAGATGCAAATTTTCCAATTTTAGGGTGAAAAAAGTCAGGGCCAGGATTCGAACCAGGGATGTATTGGCTGATGCCGCCAATGCTCTTCCAACTGAGTCATCCCGGACACGAACACTGGAGGATTAATTCACCCAATTAACCTCAACGATCACTTAATCTGGTCTGATACTCTGGATCAGCTTAACAAAATAAATCTAAAATTGGAAAATTTACATCTGTTATAATTAATTTACCGATTGAATAATCGTGTTTAAATTAATCTAATGTAATTTCGTGTGCAGCGATTTTCTGCAGTCCCATATATTGACCTTCGATTTGAATTATTTTTTGTTACTAATGACACTTGTAGACATCTATATCTATAAAAACATTTTCATTCTAAAGTTATGGTAATAGATAACAATCAGTTTTAAGATATGGATTAAAAAAATATATGTTTTATCATATGACAAACAATCTTCTGTATAACAAAGGTAATATATATGTTTTAAATTTACATTTTACATACATTGTACAATACTTTATATTTTTCAGACAAAAACGTACCCGTAAGGCATGGTGACTTCACTGCGACATCCTTGTGAAGTCACACTGTGACTTTGTGACCATCAATCATCGATTAGAAGTCACAGTGACTAAAATGTGAAGTCGTTATGGCCGTTTCAGAGCTCTTTTGTGACGTCACATTGTGACCACTTTGTGAAGTCACGGTGTGACAAATCTGTGAAAATCTGTGAAAATCTGTGTGTCTTGTGACTACTTTGACATTAACATCGTGACGAAACTGTGACAAAATCGACGTTGTAGCAAAAGTGTTTTTTAGAGTAGGTAACACGTTTCGAAGAAATTTTGTAATTTTCTAAAGATTTTTCAGAAAGTCACATATCAGTTACAATGTGACGTCACTGAGTGATGCCATTTTGGTCACAGATGTGATGTGACCATGGTTACTCACAGTGACATCATTTTGACGTGCATGCTATGAGGGTAGTATAATGATACGTACATGAACTGTACATTTAATAATGGTGGATTTTATTACATTTTCTTAATATTTTAATAATGCAATCTGAAAAAAAAAATTAATTTTAATGCATAATTTTTTAATAAGCTTATAATAAATAATCTTAATGCTTTTAAACATAAATATTTTGATTCGAGTAATAAAATATAAAAATCAATAATTTAAAAAATGTTTTTCAGAAAATAAACATGTTTATCAGTTAATTTGAAAATTATTACATGTACTTTTTGTAGGTACTTTAATGAAATTGCCCTTTATTAAAAAGTGAATGTGACATGTCAATAAGAGATAATGTGTTTAGATCTTTAAAAATACCCCTTTCTGAAAATAATGATAAGATAATCATCTTTTAATATACCTGAAAGCCGATTTTAAAGAGAAAATTAGTTTTGGTTCTTAAAATATCTTTCTAAAAAATCCGTTACTTCTTTAATACGTACAATGCTTTCCCCAAGGAAGGAACATAATTACCTCAATAATACTGCATTATACAAGGAAAGAAAAATACCTTTTTGTTACAAAATTTTGCATGCGCAAAGCAAATTTATAACAAACTATTTATCAAAATAAGATATTTCACAATATGGTCATTTAGTTCTGTAAACTATTATAAAATGCAGTTTTACTGTTTCAATTATTTTATTGGTAATTATAGTGTAATGTAGACACTTTTAGATGATGAAAAATATTTTTCTTCCAAAATTACTACAATTGATAACAGTTAAATTTATTATATTGTTAAATATAGATTATCCCGTGAAAAAATAATCTTGTATTAAATGGAGGCAATAAATGTTTTTTTCAATTTTATATTAAATATTTTGTATTATTATTTATACTTTTAGAATAAACAATACCAAAATGTACAAAATAACAAAATTCATGTACAGTAACCAGCTTTGAATAAAATTTAACAGAAATGAAACTAGAACATGTTTTTCAGTATATAAGACATTAAAATTGGAGAGATTGGTTACAAATATTGAAAATTGTGCTTAAATAATTATTCACCTATCATATATAGTAAATTTTTATAGATATAACAGCTAGTCTCCTTTAGGGATTATAAAGATATAAAATTATGATTTTTTTTTCTTTTCCTTTTAAATCGGTATAAATTAGGAATGACTCGAAAAAATACTTTGGAAATACATATATGTTGCATTTATGAGTAAAATGTATTACTTTTTGGCACGAAACAAGTTTCCCTCCATTAAAAAACAAGAAAGGAAAAATAAGACACCTAGCATATATTATGAAACACTTTCCAACGTTTCCAGAATTCGTTAATGAATCGTTGCTGTTTAATAAAGTAAAAACAAAACCTATGTGAACATTATAGAAAATACATAAAACTTTTGAAATTCAGATTTCAGCAACTACCGCCAATAACGGGAAAAGTAATCCAAATTTTTTGTTTGATTCTGGTATTTGTTCTACAGCTTTATTTATATTCTACATAGTATGCTAAAACCTAGTTCATTAAGAAAATATATAAGAGGTTGAAAATTCACCTTCAGCAATTTCTACAAATATACAATTAGTTATATGAGATTTTATGGCAAAAATTCCTTTAAGGAACATGCTGCACCAACTACAATTACACCGAAAAATATTATACTTAAATTCTTTAGTAAGTGATCTCAACACTAATGAAAGAAAAACTGGCATGTTCTAGAGAAACTAGCTTCTGGCAAATCAATGAATGCTCACAAGAGTGTACAAGGGCAGGATACTTTTCAAACGGTTGCACTCCAAGTTTAGATTGATGAAACACAATTGACCAAAACCTAGGAAAGTAGAAATGGTTTGAAAACTTAATCGGTAACTATTGAGGGATATTTACGTGCTTAATTTACATTTGCAAGACGTTTAGAGGATTGACCATCAAGATGTTGAGAACTCATACCTTTGATAGTCCTCAGATCCGCAAGAATATCCGAGATACTCTATACGAAAGCTTTATGGAAAAAGTGGAAATGGAATTGTGGAATTTTTTTGTTCTGGTGTTGATGAAATTTCTGGGCAGTACATAAACTGTACTTGTTAACACTATGTTGACTTTTTTCAGAAAATAAAGAAAAAACATTGATGGAACAGGCGTAGAAAAATAAAATATTTATTTTCACATATAGATCAGTTATTTTACAATCTGGGATCAATAAGCAAAACGCATGGTGAGAGATTCCAACAGGAGGTGAAATAAATGAAGGCCAAGTAACATGCACGCTAGGATACAGTCATCGTGAAATAAGACCATTGAACTTATGAGACGCGTCCCTGATGTTGAGCCTTCTAGGCGTCCCAAGAAGCCTAAGCCAAGCTCTGCATTTTGGTCCAACGATACTTTAACAAGAAATTGACATGTATTTGGTAAATAGTTTTATATTTTTTCTATGCAATGTATACTGTTAAATTTTATATAAATTTAATTAATAAATTGTGTTTTGTTGCAAAAATTATTTTCCTCTGAAAAACTACAATTAAAGAAAAATATTAACTAAATCCACAGTTCATGTCGTTAAAATTCAATAAATTAAGTTCAAAGATCGCACTTTTTAGGTAGATTTTGTATGAAATACTACATATTGCATTCTTTTCCATGTTGGAATTTCTGAAAAGTTTTTGTAGACCTACACCGATCATGACGGTTAGACAACAAAACTACCGCCAGTAAAAAGTATATTTATGTATATATATACATATATCTTTCTTTTAGACACGATAACGTCCATAATTATGCTCAGATCTCCGTCAAAATTTTACAAGGAGCATAAAATCTCGGTCAAATTCGTTAATGGGCGAAATCGGACCAATGTAGTGGAAATAGGGAGGGGTTTGTGAAAACAGAAAAAACACCATAACTTCTAAACGAAAATAATTATTTAATCTGTTTATAGTTTATATTACTTCTAAGAAATGGGCAAAAAGTTTATGCATGACAGATATTTGATCAAACTTAAAATGAGTCAAGAGGCGAAAAAAAATGGGATTTTCGGGAGAAAAAAATGATAACTTCGTCAATTCTCAAGATATCAAATCGCATTTTTTTATATAAATGTCCCTAATAAGATCTATAATTTTGTATTGACAAGTTTTTGATAGGACTTATTCTTAATGCTAAAAAAATAAAACCGAAAACAAAAAGGGGGGGGGGGGGGAGAAAAAAATCTATGACTTCTTCAATTCTTAAAATAACAAATGCGATTTTTTTTTTTTTTTTTTTTTTTTTTTTTTTTTTTTTTTTTTTTTTTTGCACCTTCTTAATAATATGCATAAATTTAATATCGGCAAGGTTTCTATTTGACCAATCCTTATAGGTAAAATAACTTAAACAAGAATAGGCGTTGGAAAATAAAATCTCAAACCAAAAATGCTTATATAATGACTCATTTTTAAAGTAATTTTTGATTTTAAACGCATCCAAATGACCAATTCTCTTGTTTAGGAATTATATAATGTGACGCATTAGCCAGTTTTTTTTTTTTTTTTTTTTTTTTTTTTTTTTTTTTTTTTTTTATATATAAAGATAGAATATATTTTTAAAAAACGCTTTGAAAATAGCCTTTTTGTTCAGAATTTCCTGAAGCGATCGTGATTGTAAATTAAGGAAGTATTCAAATAGCAAACTGCTTACTTTCTGACTCATTTTTAAATCCATTTTTGCCCTCAAACGCATACGATTGTCAGGTTCCCTTACTTAGGAACTGTGTAATGTGACGTATAAAGACAGAGTATATATCAAAAAATGCTTTGTAAATAGTCATTTTGAACAGAATTTTCTGAAGCGATCGTGATTAAAAAATTACGGAAGTATTCAAATCACACATTGCTGTCAAACGCATCGAACTGATAGGTTCTCTTATTTAAGAATTGCATAATGTGCCATATTGGTCAGTTTTTTGAAAAAGGCAGAATGTTTTTCAAAAAATGCTTTGGACATAGCCATTTTGTGTTGAATTTCCTGAAACGATCGTGATTGAAAAATTAAGGAAGTATTCAAATAACAAACTGCTTACTTTCTGGCTCATTTTTAAATCCATTTTGCTAAAAACGCATCCAACTGAAAGGTTCTCTTATTTAGGGACTGTATAATGTGCGATATTGGTCAGTTTTTTGATAAAGGCAGAATGTATTTAAAAATATCTTGTCAAAATGGGCATTTTGAGCTGAAAATCACTTAAGATGATTTTGATAAAACGAGCTCTTTCGGAAAAATGAAATTAAAAATTCTTCAAAAGTGGATAAAAAAATTATTAATTATGGTTTATATCTAATAATATCTTATTTTTTGTTGCAGAAATGAGCACTTATCTTCGAAATCTACCTCCGCAATAGTCCAAGCCGACAGGGATTTTTCAAAAACCAGCTTATCATAAAAACCAAACCCGATGAAGAAAAACGGACGTAACTTTCAGATTCAGGGTTGTAAAAATTTTCTGAATTTCGTTCAGAAACTTAAAGAAAAAAAGTAAGAATTTAATGCATACAACAATCTAATTATACAATCAATACAATGAAATTATTGAGGATTATTTGTTTTATAAATGCTTAAAACATACATTTAGATTTATTTATTCATGTACTTATTAGTGTACTTTCTCATGTATTTATTCATGTCATTTTTACAAAATTATTTTGGAATTACCCACATAAATTCTACAGGATAAAATGCATTCCAAAATCACTGTATCTCTTTTTTTTCAGGAGTCCATACTTCAGAGATAGTTCTACATTATTATAACAGAATTTTCACTGTTTTAATTTTGTATGTTTTGAATCACTCATAATTTTCTGATTGTTTCTGTGAGGGGGTCCGGGAAACATTTTAAAATAATTTTTATTTATTGAGTTAAAATTTTCATATTTTTTGTAATGATTAACCAAATTATTTGTAAACAAAATCACATGGTTAAAATTCTCATAAGGTTTTTAAAAATCTTTTAATAAAAAAATATTTAAAAATTGGGGTAATTTAAAATCGTTATAACTTGAAATATTATTTGTAGAATTTTATTTTTATTTTCATATAAATAAACAGAAATATATAATATTTGATTCTTACTCAACATTTTAAAACACATTAATTTAAATAAAAATTAAAAACATTTAAAGTAAAAAAAAAAATAATAATAAACATGTAACTTAAAATCACATTTTCAAAAGTAAATATTTTTTACTAAACTTTCCTGAATCAAAATTTAAGTTAAACAATTAAAAATAGACAGTTTCCAAGTTTGAACTATTTATTTTTAATTGTTAGTGAATTATAACAATTTAAATACCAGAAATGGTGAAAAAATACATTATGAAGAAAAACACATTTTCACAAAAAGTCATCTCCATCCAACCAGTGCTTTAAAGCTAAATTTTGAAAATAAATCGAAAAAAAATTAATATTTCCTGTTCCAGTTAAGATATGAGCATGACTTAAACATCATTTTGTCAGAAAAAATAGAAATTGTTTTTAATACAATAATTTTTATAGAAAATTTTAAGATTTCTGTGTCTCGTACCGCTATAATAAAGCAGCTTTTTTTAAAATTAATTTTTACAAATTTTGTTTATTAAATGAAATACATCTAGATGAACAAAAAACTTTTGCAAAAATTATTAGTTTTTCTTGAACCTATATTTTTCAAATATAGCGGCCCTTTTTCTCGAATTATTTGAAACATTTTTCCATTTAACTCTTTATGCACCGACTGTACCATAAAAAGCGTATTCGTTTAAAATTCATTTAAGAGAGTGACTGGTAATAGTAAACGTTAGCATTAGTTCTAGATAATTTACTTTATCACGCTCCATACCAAGTCACTGACACCTAACGATTAGTGCATACAGGTGCAATATTATCCCTCCAAACCCCTGGCCAAAGAAGTATGTTATTTTTTCTTATATGCCAGGATCCTCCATTAAAAGAAAAAAGATTGACGTGCATGGCAGACACGTTAGCGCTCTTTTTTTCTTGGGTTAACTGTTATCTAGCAGTGTGTCTTACATGAAAAAAAAAAAACAAACAAACTTCTTTTAACACTCTTTGCTTTGGCTGTATATGTAAGTCCCAAAAAATATTTCGTAATATTTAGTTGACGTCTATATTTTTTTTTTGGTTCATCAATGCATCATGCTGCAGTATAAAGATTACATATATATATATAATATGTTTTAATATACATTGGGTATCATTCAAAGAAGGTTTTTCGGGCCCTGGTCTCCACAGCGGGTTGTGAGCACGGTAGTTATTTTGCTAGGCGGTGCTTGTTGATCTAAAACCATAGTGATCAGCTTCCCAGCCTTTAATGCAATTGAAATTGAATTTGTGCGATATTTCATAAATTGACAAAAACAAATTCTTATCGGATTCATAAATGGATTAATAATCGGATTTATAATGGATAATTGAACCCATCACCAAAGATAAAATCCAAATAATAGTGAAAGTAAGAGAAAAAAATGGAAAAAGGGAATGAGAGAAATCATTCATGAGCCCAGTGTTGCAACACCCGTAAACGCCGAAAGAACAACTGATTTTAGAAAGAATATTAAACCACAGGACTCAAGTGAAAACAGTTTTTTCTTTTTGTCTTTGCCCGATTTGAGTTCATAACCAAATAGTTTTGCATGTCATATTATAAAAAATAATATTTTTAAGGTATTTAAGTTACTCAGCATCTTTAATAATAGAATAACCATAATTTTCAGTATATAAATTTATCGTTAAACGTTATTTTTTTTTTTATATTCATTACAAATCTCTCCTTATCTCAAAATTTTGCTACTTTTTGAAAATTGAATTAGAATTAAATTTTTTATGTGCAATCTTTTTCATTAAACTCATAAATAATCAATTAACATTAAATAAAACACTCTTTGTTTGCAGGTAAGATTATGCTTTTTCCTCGTTCAAAAATATATGTTTCTTTTTTAAGAAGAAATATTTCAATTATTTGTCCTGAAATAAATCACCTGATATTGTTATATCATGAGAAAAAAAGACAATTATTGTTTCAGACGCTCATATTTCTCAAATACATAATAAAATTTTGACGACCTCTCAGCAAAATTTCAGAATGTGTCATCGGATTGAGATTGAATGCAGTAATCGATCATACCTAAGTAGATCTAATGTGGCATTCAATAACTGTTTTATTTTGATTTTTTTTTTCTTGAATATCACATTGTTTTAGTTTAAAAAAACTTGCTGATAACATGTTTGTTTGTGACAAAAATTATATACACTGTAATTAAAGACATATGATTCTGAAAAAATAATATCTTTCCTTTCTCTCCACAAAAAAGCATACGAATCAAAATTATGCGTCAAGCGTGGCAAATACGATCTGTTCCAGCTATAACAAGTTTTATATACACTGGTTTCCAAAAATTAAGGAAAAATTACAAAAATAGCGATAATTCAAAATATTTCATGTAGATTTTAATGAAACTCAGCCACAATATACAACGAATAGTAAGGTATAAAATAACATGAAAAGAAATTATCAGACACTTATGTTGTTTCAAAAATAGCATAATTATAAGATTAACAAAATCAGTTTGCCAGATTGGTATAGGAAAAGTACCTTTAATATGCCGTATGATCACCCCTAGTAGCAATACAGTACATACAGCGATGTGCCATACTGTCAATTATGCGGTCAATGCGTTCGCTGGGAAGTAAGAGCCATTGCTCTTCCAAAGCAGTTGTAAGCGTGGCAATGGTCAGAGAAGGGGGATTGAGAGTAACGACACGTCTCCCTAAAGTATCCCAAACATGCTCGATGGGATTCAAGTCCGGTGATTGAGCTGGTCATTCCATGCGCTGAATTGTCTGGTGCTGAAGATAATCTTCCACGATGCGAGCCCTGTGCGGTCTAGCGTTGTCTTGCTGTAACAGTAAATCATTACCTACTGCACCGGCATAAGGTCGAACATAATCATCAAGGATGTCATCTCTATAGACCTGAGCATTCACGGTTCCATGTGGAAAGACATGGAGGTATGTGCGTCCACTCAAAGAAATACCAATCCAAACGCAGACACTGCCTCCTCCGTATGAATCTCTTTCACGAATGTTTGATGGAAAATAGCGTGTTTCCTGTTCTCTCCAAATCAAACAACGCCTACGATCGCTTTGGAGGCTAAACCGGGACTCATTGGTGAAGAGAATACGACTCCATTGATCAACCGTTGAGTGGACATGTTGACATGCCCACATCAAACGTTCCCTCCGTGACGTGAGGTGAGCGGCACACAAATTGCTGGTCGCCTCACGTAAAGTCCACCTTCGTGAAGCCTTCTACGGACTATAGACATTGACACCGGCCTTCCAGTGGCTGAAGCAAGGAAGAATCTAAGGTGAAATGGGGTTGCGATTCTATTCCTTCGTACACAAAACCGCAAATATCGGTCATCGGCGCTTGTCGAAACCCTTGGCCGTCCTTGGCTGAATCTTCTTGAACCTGAACCAGTGGTTGGAAATTGTTGCCAAAGCCTATGAACCAACGAATGACACACATTTAGCGATCTAGCCACCTCTTTCTGACTTTGTCCTGCCTCCAATCTCCCAAATAGCTCTAAATCGCAGTTATGCTGGCAAATGATGCCTCGAGGTCATTGTAATGAATTGGCTATCCTAGATTTATAATATCACTATCACAGCCACAACTTCAACCTTACTCTCTAACGTGCATTTTTATGTGCCTCACGGATGACACAATGCGATTGCAGCGCCATTAATTTGCATTTGATATTTTTATTCAGCATCTTTTATTTAACAATATATGCAAATTTCATACGGATTGCTTTCTTTTTGAACGAGTTATCGCTATTTTTATGATTTTTCCTTAATTTTTGGAAACCAGTGTATATTCAGGACTTGGAGCAATAGCTATCGCATTCT
The DNA here is from genome assembly GCA_964019185.1 of Maratus speculifer. Lineage (NCBI taxonomy): Eukaryota > Metazoa > Arthropoda > Arachnida > Araneae > Salticidae > Maratus > Maratus speculifer. The sequence goes on along the minus strand of OZ025297.1, from coordinate 130,783,669 downwards.
TATGCAAAAATGCATGAATACAAAATATATTATGATAATACATATTGATTTCAGTAACATGGAAACAATATGACTAAATCTTAAATACGACGTAATCACCTTGACACCCTAGAATCTTTACTTATCTTAGAATATCACTGAATTACGTATGATGACAAGATATAATAGAATGAAAACAAAACTTTCATTTACTATATTTAAATTTTGATTCCTTTTTCGTCAAATTTCAAATGAATTGACAAATTTCTCTAACAATATGATACAAATATTAATAATAAAACAATTTACTTAAAAAAATTTTACATTGTTTTACGCAAATACGCAGACAGACAGATGGGCGTATCAAATGACGATTATAGGTGCTACGTAATTATATATATACTAACTCAAAAATAATAAGATAATTTTTTTTTTAATTTTTCACGATTCCGAAAGCCGTTCACTTACATTTAGAAATCCCACAATAATGAACTAATGAAAAAAACCAAACAAACTCATTATTCCCAAATGAGCAAAAAATTGCCCAGATTGGGAATAAAATCCAAAACCTTGGCTTACAGGGCTTACTCTTTAAGCGTATACCTTTCTGTTTAAGCTAACTGGGCATACAGCCGACGAGCACTTTTTGCTTATATAACTTAACCTCTTTTGGGTTATCTGAGTGAGAAATGCTCGCCAGGTGTCAGCCCAGTTAGATAAATCGTAAAGCATAGTCCCTGTAAGCCAAGGATCTGTGTCCGATTCCCGAACATTTAAATTTTTCTCTCAGTTTGAAGTATTCAATTAGTATGGAAACTTTGCCAATCAGTTTAACTATGCTAAAATAATAGTAAAAAAACAAAGTTTATTTTGCTACCAATAATTTTCAGAAACGTTTCCTATTAGTTTTACAACATATTGATCAGATTTCTTAATCCGTATTACAGGTTTTTTGTATGATAAATGTCTGTCAATTCTAAAATAATTATTTTTCCACTGTTTAAAATAACTTATATACATAAGAGAGTTTCATGTTTTCGGTAAAAATATTTAGCAGGAAAACACGTTGCAGTAATAGCATTAATAATAACACAATTTGTTAAACTTGTATGTATAAAATCATCCTAAGAGATGAAGTAAAAAGTATTTCAGAATTGATTGCATCAGAAATATTTCGAATTGAGAATTTCTGATTAGTGCACTGTAAAATCAAGGCGGAAATGATTCCGATGACTATGGGCAACAAAAGAACCTTTTTTATAAATTCTTATTTAAATATAGATGCATAATTGTTTATCATGTTTCTAAGGTTCTAACAGAATTCATTATATTATGTTTGAAGTTCTGAGAAATTCGAAAGATGATATTCTATTTTTCCATACATGATTATACCATATTTTAGTAGATTAGTAATTATATTTTGTTTTCTGTAACGTATTATGTCTTTCTGATTTATAATCTGACTTTTTTTCATTGTAAAATAAAATAAAATAGAACACTACTTTAACAATATTTCTTTTAATCATTTCTTGCACAGTCGTCCCACACCAGGCATATTTATTTATAATTCCAAACTTGCAAACGACACCAAGAATAATTTAATAAATTTTTGCGTTTATGATGAAAGCTCAAATTCAGAAGTTCATAATATTTTAAACAGTTTTTTTTAATTCCGGTGTCAGTCAATAATTTCTCATTTTACGAACAGAATTTGACAGTGGCGCAAAGGTTTTTCCCAGCAGTAATTGCGTGTCGATTTTTTCCCCGCATATATGAATTGTATTTCAATTATGTCATGCTCTCTTACAAATACAATGAAGAGCTTCGCTGCATATGACTTAAAACATTTCTCAAGCACCGTAGTGAAATAACGTCTCAGTTCTTCTTATAAGTATATTTTTTAAAACAAAGTTGAACCTGTCGGAAAAAACTGCGCAGCGATCACTATTATGAGTTTATTTTTATTTATTTATTTACTTTTTTCATCACTCCAAATTTCGTGATTATTTGTTTGTTGGTGCTTATGACGGTCAATTATCAACACCAGGGATATACGCTTTAAGGGGCATGAGTGTCCTCCATGGGAGTATTTTTAAGGAAACCAAGCTTTGTTTGCGCAAGGCAATCCAATGTTCAATGAATACCACGTAAAATGCCAAACGGTTAGGTCAATGGGCACGATTTGGCTCGAACCCAGCACCTGCTGTCTACGAGCTTCCAGTACAGAACATTTCGGCCACTATTAGGGCAACAATTATCATAAATAAAATGTGTGGTTTAATTAAAACAAATTTACCACGTCATTTAATAAAATGTTCGATTATTAAGTCAAAATATATCTTATTTTACATTTCCTATGTGTAAAGGACAGGCGGCCAAGACCAATTTTTTCTAGAAAAGTTGCATGCCCTGGTGTTGATTTCCTCATATACTAACTTCGTTCTTTGAAGAAACACTGATCGACATCCACTTCAAACACTTGGATGATGTACTATTTTTAACCGACTACAAAAATAGAGAGGATTATCAATTCAAGGCGTACGTAATTTTTTTATGTATGTTAACCGATTACTCCGAAACAATGCAACTGATTTCTGTTATTATTGTTTTAAATGAAAGAGCATGCTCTTGAATTGGTTCCACTTCCGTTTCATCAAAATTGGTTCAGTACTTTTTTAATAATTAGGCAAAAACTAATAAAATTAGTGAATTCTGGCTAATTAAAACTGTTGAATAAGTTCGCTGAATGGAATGCACACAGAATGGCCGAGCGGTCTAAGGCGCCTGATTTAAGCTCTGGTTCTCGAAAGAGAGCGTGGGTTCGAAACCCACTCTTGACATACTTGTATAATCTACTGTATTACAATTTTTTTATCCGACTTAAATAAGGGAGAGGAGGTTATCATCAGTTCGATGCGTATGCATTTTTTATGTATGTTCACCGATTACACCGCAACTATCCAACCGATTAAACTAGTATTTGTTTTAAATGAAAGAGGTTACTCTCGAATTGGTACTACTTCCATTTCATCCAAAATTAGTTGAGTACTTTTTTAGTAATTAGGCAAAAACTAATAAAATTAGTTATTACTCGCAAATTAAAAGTAAGATGGACGTTGAATAAATTCACCGCACAGAATGCAGTCAGGATAGCCAAGCGGTCTAAGGCACCCAGGGCTTGAAATTCAATTTTTCGAAGGAGGGGAGTCTCCCTACCAACACTTATAAATGGAGGGGAGTTTCGCTGTTTGGGAGGGAGAAGAAATGTTTAAAACCCGCCATTATTTTATGTGCTTTTTAAAGAATTACCAGAATACTGACATAAAAAAATATCACTGAAGCCATTTTTATCAACAATTCAGAATAATTATGCGAAATGTGTAAAAAAACTTTTATACTGTCTAGTTTTAGCTGGTGGTAAATTCCCTTCCGGTGCTAATTATTTTTGTCACAAATCTAATTATTGTTTTAATAATAATTAATCAAACTTCTAATTAATTTAATAAATTTATATTTATAATTAACCCGGGAATACTCGCGCGTCGGTCGATTCGCCGCCGAAATTCGTTAGCTTCCTATTAACCCACCTCCCCTTAAAGATACAATGGTGAAACGCCGTGTAACTGACCTTCACTGTTCGACCTTCTGTCTACAGAAATTGCAAGTCATTCCTGTGTTTTCTCATGATTTTATTGCTTTTTAAATTTGAATTTCGGTCTGAATGACCGCGACGCGACCAGTGACGTCGCTCGAGTATTTTCTCCCAAGCATTCTTCTTTTTCCCGCTACACCGAAATTCTCAGAAGAGGGGGAGGGGTGATCTCTCTTCTAGGGATCTCTCCGTTTCTCCTCTCTCTCTCTCTCTCTCTCTTGCTTCTTTTTCTCTTTCTGATATTTAGCTGCTAGAGTGCTTATTATTTTTACAATGTCGCGTAAAAAATTTTTAACTCTTCAAGAAGCTTTGAATCTTTTTGATAATTTAGAAGAAGACTGTATTAGTGATGATGCAAGTTCATCGGATGAAGAAAATAATGCAGTTCTAAATGAAGATGAGGAAATTGATAGTCAAGAATCGGAAAATGAAGATATAGAAAACGAATGTTTTGCATCACCGTCCAATTTTTTTATTGGCAAAGATAACATTACGAAATGGGAAAAGAGTCCACCGAGATCAAATGTACGTCGGAGGCAACACAATATTGTTTCTAAAACACCAGGGGTGCGCGAAAGCGCAAAAGGTGCATTAACGGTATTCGATGCTTGGAAATTATTTTTCAATGATTCTGTTTTAAAGAAAATTGTGAAATATACAAATATTTATATAGAAACTCAACAACCTAACTTTTCTAGGGAAAGAGACTGTAAGTTAACTTCCTTGACGGAACTGAAAGCAGTATTGGGACTTCTTTATATTGCTGGCGTTATGAGATCCTCACATCAAAATTTAAGTGATTTATGGAGCGAAGATGGCACGGGCGTTGATGTTTTTAAAACAACAATGTCTTTAGGAAGGTTTAGATTTTTATTAAAATGTTTACGCTTTGATGACAAGAACAGCAGAAAAGAAAGGCGTGAATTAGATAAGTTAGCTCCAATGAGGGAAATATTTTCCGAAATAAATACTGCTTTTGAAAATCACTTTACTTTGAGTGAGTACGTGACGATTGATGAAATGCTGGATCAATTTCGCGGACGCTGTTCATTTCGTGTATATATGAAATCGAAACCTGCAAAATATGGAATCAAAATGTATGCATTGGTTGATGCTATTAACTTTTATGTATCGAAATTAGAAATTTATGCTGGTCAGCAACCTAAAGGAGTTTTTGATTTAAGTAATTCACCACATGATGTGGTAAAACGTCTTGTAACACCCATATCAGGAACAGGAAGAAATGTCACTATGGACAACTGGTTCACGTCAGTTCCACTAGCAAAATCTCTTTTAGAGGATAATAATCTTACAATGATTGGGACATTGAGAAAAAATAAAAGAGAAATACCCAAAGATTTTCTGCCATCTAAAAGCAGACCAGTGTTTTCAAGCACTTTTGGATTTAATGGAGACTTAACTCTAGTATCATATGTGCCAAAAAAAAATGCATCCGTATTACTGATTTCGTCAATGCATCACGACACAGCGATAGACGAATCACAACAAATGAAGCCATACATAATAAAGCAATATAATGCTACAAAAGGAGGTGTTGATGTGGTTGATGAAATGAAAGGATCATATTCTGTGGCAAGAAAAAGCAACAGATGGCCACTTACTTTATTTTTTTCCCTGATGAATATCGCGGGAATAAACGCGCAAATTATTTTTCAGAAAAATACGGGAAAAAAGGTTGTTCGTCGATATTTTTTGAAAGAACTTGCTTTCGACTTAATAAGGGACTATATACATGAAAGGAAACAAACAACATCATTGCCAAATCCTTTAAAAAGGAAGATAAGAGAATTTTGTGGAGAACCAGAAGAAAAAGTTGTCCGATCTCCCAAAAGAGAAAGATGTAGCTTTTGCACGACAAAACAAAATCGAAAAACAAAACAATTTTGTAGACACTGTAGTCTCTATATCTGCAAAGAACATACTTATAATTTGTGTGTCGAATGTGCTAAATAATACGCTGTTTCTAATGTAGATTAGTACGTATGCTAATAAAAATCTTTTTTTTTTTTGGATAATTCAGTTGATGTTTATACTGTAATTAGAAGAAATGGGTAAGTACTTTTCTAAAATTTATTTACTTTTAAAATGTCTACTTTGATTGACATTGAATACTTTATTTAACAGCGCCGCAGCAATTCTTTTTTTAAAATCAAATTTCAAAGAATTCTTAGTGCCGAGATCTAACAAAATTAACTTTAGTCAATAATATTTAATTGGATAAACCATTTTTTATTATTTTAAATTTTAATTACAAAAGTAAAATTCATTTAAATTAAAATATACTTTAATAAATATTATTAAAAACTACAATTTAATATTTATTTTAATTAAATAATTGCATCATTTTAACTTTGGTTGGAATTAAATATAAAACATTATCAAAATCAATGTTAGGAATAAAAAAAAATAACAATATTTAAATTTAATGTCTACGTGTGAAAATTCATTCAAATTACATTATTACTGTATGTTTATAATTTTCAAGAAAATTTGTTGTATTCCTGTTTTTTTTATATTTTGATATGTATCGTAAGAAACAAATATTAGTGAATTTTGAAAAAATGTAAATAAGCAAATATATATTTACATTAATTAAGTGAAAAAGTATAATTAAAATTAATCTTTCGGCAGTTCAGTTTTTTAGAATTATCTGTAACTGTTGATTAAAATCTAGGATGGAAATTTTTAAAATAAAATATTTAATTAGAAAAAGAAAAAGATAAATTATTTATCATTTGCTTCATATATCAAAATACATATGGCAAAAAAATGTATTTTTTAAGCTTAAATGGCTCCTAGTGCCGGACCACCGTCCAAACTAGCAACTAGCTTCACTACATTGTTGTCCTTCGAAAAAGTATCCGTAATGGTTTCAAATTTATAACTAAAAATATCTTTCAATTTATTATTTAATGTATTTTTACAAATTAAGTCAAATTGCATAATATTATTTATAAATTTTGAAAAAAAAAAAAAAACTTATTAAAATATTTATTATGCATTTTTTTTTTTTTACTTTATATTATGCATATATTTTTATTTGGTGCATATTTATATGTATATATTTTGTGAAAAAGTACTGAACTATCAAATATCTAAAGTTACACGTTCAAAAACAAATCAACAAAAAGAAAAAAAACACAAATTAAAAGTAGCTACTTCTTTTATATTAATAATTTCGAATAAAGGATTTTTTCAAAACAGGGTGAATTTATCTTCTTTCATTATTATTTATGGCAACAAAAAATATTAAAGATGTATTTTTTTAAGTTCAAATGGCTCCGAGTGCCGGACCACCATCACAAGCTTCGCTACGTTACTGTTCTTTAAAAAAATATTTATCATGGACTCAAATTTATAATTGGAAATATCTTTTAATTCGTTATTCATTATATCTCTTCAAATTCAGTCAAATTATATGCCAATATTGATCATTTTTGAAAATTTTGCAAATAATAATAATAATAATAATAATAATAATAATAATGTATTAAAATATTTATTATAAATTTTCTTACTTTATATTATTCATATTTTTCATTTGGATCATATATATGTATATTCATTTCGGAAAAGTTCTGATTTATCAAATATCTAAAGTTACACATTCAAAAACGCATCAAAGAAAAGAAAAATAAAGAAATAAAAACTAACTGCTGCTTTTATAATAATAATTTCGATGAAAGAAGGTTTTTCAAAATAGGCTTGATTTATCTGCATCTTTTATTATCTATATAGAAATGGTAAAAAATGCATATATATTAAAGAATGTATATTTTAAATTCAATTTGCTCCTAGTGACGACAAAATTTACCTGACTGCGTTGCTGGCGTTGCAAATATATATATATATATATATATATATATATATATATATATATATAATGAGTATTTATAAGTGAAAACTTCTTTTAATTCGTTATTTATTGTGCTGTTACAAATTCAGTCACATTATGTAATAATACTTATCATTTTTGCAAACTTTGTAAAAAAAAAAAAAAAAGTTTTTATAACATTTATTATTTGTTTATTATTTTATATTTTTTATATATTTTATTTTGGTGCATATATGTATATATATATACATTTAAGTAAAAGAACTAGACTTCAAATACGTTAAAGAAAAAAAACCCCAAAGAAATTGAAAGTAGCAAATGCTTTTATATTATTTATTTCGTAGAAATGGTTAATTTTTATCTCTTTCTTTTGATACCTAGACAGATATGGTAAACAAAGTACGTATTTTTTAAGTTCAATTGGCTCCTAGTGCCAGACCACCTTCAAAACCAAACTGACTGATTTCCTATCCTGTCAAAAAATATTTATTAGCTTTTCCAAATTTGTAAAAAAAAAAAAAAAAAAAAAAAAAAAAAAAAAAAAAAAAAATTATTATCTATTTTCCTTTTTTTATATTTTCATATTATCATATTTTTATATTATCATATGTTTCCACTTTGTGCATATATATGTGCATTCATTTTAGAAAAAGTACTGAACTATAAAACATTTAAAATTACGCATTCAAAAGTGAATCAACGAAAAGAAATGATAAAGAAAATTAGCTACTGCTTTTATATTAATAACTTCGTTGAAAGAAGTTCTTTTTTCCAAAGCAGGGCTATTTTATTTATTTCTTTAATTATCTATATAGATATCACAAGAAAAAAATATTAAAGATGTATTTTTTAAGTTCAATTGGTTACTAACGATGGACCATCATCAAAACTAGTCTTACTACTTTTCTGTTCTTTAAAAAAATATATATTATGGTTTCAAATTTGTAGCTGAAAACAATCTTTTTATTTGCTGTTTATTATATCTCTACCAATTCAGTGAGATTATATAATAATTTTTATCTTTTTGACAAATTTTGTCAAAAAAATATAAAAAAATTTAAATGTTAAATAAATAAAAACTTAACGTAAATTTGTATTAATTGCTATATTATATATTATTTCGCATACAAGCAATGTTTACGCCTTATTTCCCCCGTTTTCGATCTTCGACAATTTCCCTCTGTTTCTTCGGTCTAATGGGAACGGCGGCGAATAGACCGAGCGCGACTACTAACGTTCTAAAAAAGGGCGCGAGTACTCCCGGGTTAATTGTTATAACCAATGTTATTTTTCTGTATATTAAATGTGCAAGCTACAAATTTAATCATAAAATAATACTTATTTGAGTGTAGAAAATAAGAAATATCACTATTGTTTGCATTTCTTTAAAAAAGGGGCAAGTCAAATTCATCGAAAAAGACATTCTTAAAAAATGAATACTTTGTTGAGTAAAGGGATACTTTTTGTTTAATGAATGGCTGCTTTCAGTAATTGCACTCACTCAGAAAGATTTGGAGCTGTCAGAAGCTGATTCTAGAGCAGCAAAGAAAAAAATATATATTGAAGCAGGAAAATTAGTTTGTTGAACAGAAAAATGAACTCCCCGTAATATTATTTTTTTGGGGGGGGAGAGGTTCACTTTGACGAAAGTTTCATTTTTTTGCTACCTTTTGATGAAATCTGTCTTTTTTTACGATCTTTTCACTAAATCTGTCCTTTTTTTGCGATTTTTTGACGAAATTTGCCGTTTTTTCGTGAATTTTCTGAGGAAATTTGCCATTTTTTGCGATCTTTTGATAAAATCTGATGTTTTGTCGCGATTTTTTTTTCGAAAATTATCGTTTTCCGCAATATTTTTGGGAAATTTGTAGTTTATAGTGAATCTTTTGTAGAAATTTGTCGTTTTTCGTGATTTTTGGACGAAATTTGACGTTTTTTCGTGAATTTTCTGAGGAAATTTGCCGTTTTTTTCGCGATCTTTCGATGAAATCTGATCTTTTATAGCGATTTCTTTTACGAAAATTGCAGTTTGTCGCGATTTTTGGACGAAATTTGACTTTTTTTCACGAAAACTGCCGTTTTACAGAATTCTGTGACGAAATTAGGCATTCTTTCGTGAATCTTTTGACGGAATTTGCCGGAAATTAGTCGTTTTTTCGCGATCTTTTAACAATATTTGCCGTTTTTTAGCAAACTTTTGCGAAATCACGCGTCTTGTGAAACATGTAATAGCTGTTCCTTTTGTGTGTCATCTCCGATCTTTTATTTAATTTACGCGCAATAGCGCGTTCGCGGCATCACTGTTTCATAATTTTTGGAATTGAATGTGTTATTTTTCTTGTGAGGGGGGGGGGGAATTCCGAACAGAATCACCTATATTTCGCCGAGGAAAAAATCGTAATTTTCAAAGATTTTTAGCTGTAAAAAAAACTCGCAAAATGTGTCGATTACTCGTACGAAAATATCAAAATTCGCAAAACGGTCGTGGGAGTTGATCATAGTTTCATAATGCAAAATTGTTTGGGCGGGAGCCTCCCGTCCACGCTATTCTTTTGGGCGGGATTTCAAAATTTTGGGCGCAAATCCCGCCATCCCGCCCTGAAATTCAAGCCCTGGCACCTGATTTCAACTCTGATTCTCGAATGAAGCATGGGTTCGAACCCCGCTCTTGACATACGTGTGTACAACAATCTTTTCCGTATTACATTTTTAACTGACTTCAAAAAAGGAGGAGGGGATTATCAATTCGTCGAGTATGTATTTTTTTATGTATATTCACCAATTACTCCGAAACTATCCAATCTATTAATTTGGTTTTTGTATTAAATCAAAGAGGCTATACTCGAATCGGTACCACTTCCATTTCATCGAAATTGGTTCAGTACGTTTTCAGAAATTAGGCAAAAATTAATAAAATTAGCGATTTCTCGCAAAATAAAAGTAACATGGATGTTGAATAATATTCCAGAATGGAGTGTAGTCAAGATGGTCGAGCGGTCTAAAGCTCCAGAATTAATTTCTGGTTCTCGAAAGAGAGCGTAGGTTCGAACATCACTCCTGGCACGCGTGTATAATTTACTATAATTTTTTCCGTATTGTAATTTTTATCAACCACATTCAATAAATCGTTATCTTTTCACTAAAAAGAGAAAAATAAACTTTTCTACCATAAATTGAACCGACTTCAAAAACTACTGCAAAGTGAAAAATATATTTTTAACACAATAATAATGAAAAATTAAATAAAGAGCGTAGTATTTACCATGCGTATTATTATAATTATGTACATTAATTTGATTTTTTGGAGTCGGGGCCAGCCAAGCCAAGTTTAAAATTAAAATAAATTATCCAATGCAAGTCGTAAATGAGTAAAGTTAAAATTTTTAACTAATTATTAAATTGTAAAAAGAACTCGTAGATATTTGTATGTGTGTCTATTGGAAAATAGCATGTAACTTGGCTTGGTGGCACTGACTCCAAAAAATCAAATTAATGTACATACATATAACAATACGCATGGTAAATACTACGCTCTTAATTTCTCATTACTATTATGTAAATAATTATTTTTCAGTTTGCAGTAATTTTTGAAGTCGGTTGAATTTTTGGTAGAAAAGTTTATTCATAAATCGAATAGCGGATTAATATAGAATGCCTCTTATATCCGATGATCAAATCAAAACTATTATGAAACAAAGAAGAAAGAGAGGAAAATAAAACGAAAAGGTTTATTAAATTTCCAGGGGCATAGTGAAGTATTTTAAGGACACATGGAACATAAAATTTTTCAAATTTTTGAATTTTGAATTATCAGCCTGAAAAATAAAGCTGAAAGATCGCGGAGCTAAATTATTATGGAACTAAAACATGCTGGAGGGTTTTTAAATAATATGTTTTATGTACTGCGGTGTATATATATATATATATATATATATATATATATAGATAGATATAGATATTTGTCTTTCTTTCTAAATGTGTTTGTTATGTTTTGGTACATTTTTCTAAAATTCTAATTTAGGTAAACAGCGGAAACTTTGAGAAATTGTGTAATTCATTTCTTTTAAGAATATCTAACATTATGGGTCTGAGTTTTAAAAAAAAGTTAATATGAATAATATTGATTTGGTTTATATATAGGCTATAAAAATCTTATAAATGTTACTTATTTGAATCCAAAATGAAAATCGCTTCATATTATTCTCAAATAGCATGGTTTTGAGGCACCATAACTTATTTTAAAGTAATATATTCAAAATGTAATAAATCAACAATATAGTAGAAAAGTGTTCAGACATAGTGTTAAAAAATATGTAAAAATTTAATAAGTTCTTGAAAACTCATTGACGCATGAAATTAATCTGTTTAATTTATACATACACTATAAAATTCTTTCCCTTTTTAAATCTAAAATGAAAATTGCTTTTATTACTCTCAAATAGTATGTTTTCTGACATCACAACAAATTTTTAAAGTGACTTTTTAAACAATATATTATAAAAGTGTGCTGAAAAGATATAGTGTTAAAAGAATTAAATACTTAAAGATAATTTTTATTTATATCTCTTGTAAATAGTTTTCTATATTATTTTCCAACAATTTTTCAAAAATGCAAACAAAATACATTTTTCTTTAATGTTTAAACAAAAAAAAAAAACACCTAACAAACATCGGCTAAAACACTTTTTTTTTTTTTTTTACAAGTTACAGTATATGCATTCTTTTATTCGCTTAACAGCATAATAAATTTCTTTTTTTTTGGCAAAAAATAGTGTAATTATTTGCTTTGAAATAAATCACTTGATACCTTTACATCATAAAAATAGGGATAATTAATGTTCCAGACGGTCATATTTCTCAAGAACATAACAAAAATTTGACAAACTCTCCGCAAATGTCAGAATGTGTCATCGGATTCAGATTGAATGCAGTAATCGATCATACTTTACTAGATCTAATATGGCACTCAGTAGCTGTTTTATTTTGAAATGGTATTTCTTGAATTTCCCATTGTTTTAGTTTAATAAACTTACTAAAAATACTTCTGTTTTAAAACCAGGAAATGAAATTTGAAAAAAAATGTTTCTTATTCTGCAAAAATATCATACACCGCATAAACAAAATAATAATAAGTATAATAATATAAGCTCATTCGTATTATCCACAGTGCTATAAATCATCTACTTATAATGCAATCTCAGTGAAGAAAGTGCCGGTAACCTGTCCTTTTCAAACCATTCTGGTCTGCGAGCTGACCGTAGCTAAACGCCATATTAAGCTTAATGAAAAACATATGTTAACATATGACGACTAAATAATAATTTCTTCTATTTGAATTAAAGTTTTTTGAATATATTTCCTATAAAACAGGTATATCATATCCAATTACAATATATTAAGTTCCAGTTTAAAAAAAATTACCGGGAGATCCGAAAATCCGAATAATTCGAAAACGAATCAAAATATAAAGATACGGGTGATAATACCAAACGGATGAAAAAAACCCTGGGTTTTGTGTGGCAACGAAAAAAATTGTTCTGTTGGCGCAAACAGATGGCGTTATCGAATATCTGATGTAGGATTATGCAAAGCAACAAACGATATAAAAAGAAGCAAATGCAGCAGGTAATGGTAGTCAAAGTTTGTGTGCATCAAAATGCTGTTCATGGTTGAGAAAGTCCACTTAGTTAAACTGTATTTTTTATTATAAATAGGAAAAAAGAAATCAATATATTTTTAAATTAACAATAGCATGAAGGCTAATAAATATGTAAGAAACTCGTAAGTTTATCTTATAAAATTTTTACGTTTTACAAAAGCGCATAAAATACGTCATCAAGAATGTTACAGAACGAAAAGATTTTTGAAAAATCATATTAAACAGCAAATAAATAAGTAGAATGCTACATTCATTTTTTTAAAATTAGTTAAACTTAAAACTATACTATGTGTAAATTACTTAAAGATTTAAAAAATACTTTAAAAGGGGTTGAATTACTTTTAAACCTTTATACTTTCAACTGTAAACACAGTCATCGACCGAGAATATAAAATAAAATAAAATAAAATATATATTGTATCGTATATAGGGTTCTTCTGACATTATGGTTTGTCCAGTTCAAAATCTAGTCTCTTAAAAAAATAGAAAATACTTTATTTACAAAACTTCACAGCTACAGAGTCTTCAAAACTCCCAAATATCATCATATTTTTAAAAATTACTGTGAAAACCCAACGTACAAGTAAAGATAAATGTCACAGTGACTCTTTACTCAACGTCTCAACAAAATATCACATTCAAAAACAGAGTAGATAAATTACAATGCTCAAGCAAACCTGCTTAAATAATCGACGATTAGCTCACCCAATGGCTGACTGATAAATAATAACCACTACCAGCTCGCATCGTTCTCCTATACATAGGCTCGCGGCATGCACTGGAAATTTTGTACAAGCTTCTAGAAAAATCCAGAAAACCTCGGAAAAACATTCAATGTATCAGTAAACCTAAAAGGAGGGGGGTACCATAGATAGGGAAGGGTTACCATTGCCAACAACTGCAAAATTTGGCGACCAAAATTAGTCGTCAAAAGTGACGCCAACTTGGCGATAACTATAATATTTCCCCAAGCTGCCTTGGACATTCACTGAAAAATAATAGAAATGTTTGTTTGATAACAGAGTCAATGTAACAAAAACTAATACTAGTAAAGGATTGGAGCTTAATAAGATTATTTACATTATTTTGGAGTATAAACACTATTTACAAAATTCATAACACTACCCTCTCCTCAAAGAATGCATGTCCCGGGCAGTGCAATCCTTGAATGAGAGGAAAACACTTAAAATAATAATAATAATAATAAGATTTACATAAATAAGAACTAATTACTATTTACATATTTACCAAAAGTGATTTCCATGACCATAGTCTGAAATTCCAGTCTCGAATTTCAAATCACTTTGGTCAAAATCAGGGGCTAGCCGGTTATAATGTACGACTTTGCGCTTAGTGTGTGGCGATTTTTGTATACGTACGACTCATCATTCAGCCTGTTGACGACTGTTTAAGGACCATCCCAGTTTCTTTGTAATTTTGGCGACAGTTCCTTACGACGTATGCGATTTCACATCCAAACTTTGTCATTTTCGTTGAACTCATATCCAGTTCTCTTTATGTCTTACCGTGTCTTCAGCTTTTCTGATGCCAGTCCGATTCGGTTCCTCGCTAGACCCACATATTCTTCAGGCGATAAAGGAGAATCAGGAGGAAGTCCAAACAAAAGATCCGCAGGTAGACGAAGATCACGACCAAAGAGCATTTGAGAATAGAATAACCAGTGGCCTCATGACAACACTGCTGTAGGCAAGCAGTAAAACGGGGCAATTTCTTGTCCCTGTCCTGTTGATCTGTACACCCCAGAGGGAGCGGCTATTGAGGATGGTACGATTGAACCGCTCCAACATGACGTCCGATTGAGGATGTAGAGGTGTAGTTCGAGTTTTGTCCATGCCGAGCAGTCCACACATTTCCTAAAACACAGCCGAATCGAAGTTTCTCCCTTGATCGGAATGGATTTGAAGAGGAACTCCGTATCTGGAAACCCAGTGTTGAACCAGTTTCTGCTGCAGTTACCTCTCGCCGCCTCTTGATTAGGTATGGCGTAGGCTTCAGGCCACTTGGTGAAGTAGTCCATGACAACGAGGTATATATACGTAACAACGTACGAGGTAACAACGTACTTATTGCCATCAAATGTTCTAGGAAGAAGACCCAGGATGTCTAAAGCAATTCGTTCGAAAGGAGCTCCTACATTGTAACGCTTCAATCGTCCACGGGATTGCGTTTCTTTGGAACTTTCTGTGCTACACAGGTGTCACAAGTTCGACACCACTTCTCCACATCACTGCGAACATTGTTCCAGTAAAAATGCTCTCGAACTTTTCGCAGAGTCTTCATTACACCAAAATGACCTGCTGTGGGACTACCATGTAGTTCTTGAAGGACCAGAGAAATTCTCGACTTAGGAAGTAGTAGTTACCATCTACATGTCGTTCTATCGTCCGACTCCCATTTTCGGTACAAGGTACCGTTTATCAAATGCAGAGAATTCAAGAGAGCCCAATAACGTTTAGTCGTAGGATGGAAATGGGCCATGTAATGCCATCTGGGCTTCCTGTTGGACATCTCTTTAAACTTTAGAATGGGCTTAATTTCAGGATCAGCAAGTCGATCTTTCCGCAGGCTCTCATCACTCCACTGGTCTTGCGAGGATGTCGAACCAGTTATAACTTGTCTCACTATACAATTGACATTAAATTTCTTCTCAACCCGGTCGCAGTATCTATTATTCTCTGAGCAGGGTCTTCTTGAGAGAGTATCTGCATTTTCATGCGATGAACCTTTCCGATGGCGTATCTCCATGTCATATTCTTGAAGCTTTAGTGTCCACCTGGCTCTCTGGCCTTCAGGTTTCTTAAAATTCAATGGCCAAGTTAGAGAAGCATGATCGGTTCTGATAAGGAATTTTCGACCTTAAAGATAGTGATGGAAATGGTCTACGGCTTTCACTTCAGCAAAAAGCTCTTTTCTTGTTACACAGTAATTTCGCTCTGCCTTTGACAAGCAATTGCTGAAATAGGCGATAACACGCTCCTGGCCCTCGATTTTCTGGGACAGTACAGAGCCAATGCTTTCGTTACTTGCATCCGTATCAAGCATAAACTGTTTATCGATTTGAGGATATGACAGAATAGGAGTGGATGTTAATGCTTCCTTAAGCTTCTCGAAAGCAGCGTCACATTCCTGTGTCCACATAAACGTTTCATTGGCTTCTGTTAATTTATAAAGTCGTCTTGCAATCATCAAGAAGCCTGTGACGAATTTTCTGTAATAGATGCATAATCCTAGAAAACTCCGAATCTGGTGAACATCTGCTAGACGATTCCAGTTTTTCACGGCCGATATTTTCTCCGGATCATTCCTAACTCCTTCCGCCGAAATGATGTGTCCAAGGAAGGCGACTTCATTACGAAACAAACTGCACTTCGAAGGGCATAACTTCAAATTAGCTTCCTTTAACTTTTGTAGCACCTGCCTGAGGTTGTTCAGATGTTCATCAAAAGATTGTCCTATGATTATTATATCATCTAAATAAACAAGACATGCCTCATATTATAGCCCCCGGTAAACCGTTTCCATAAGCAGTTTAAAAGTTGCAGGTGTGTTACACAGACCAAAAGGTATTACCTTGAATTGCCACAATCCTTGTACCGTTGTGAAGGCAGTCTTCTCGCGATCGTGGAAATTAAAGCTGTATTTATTTATTATTTTACGATGTAAAAAGATTATATAATACATTTAATATAAAATTATGCCAATCCTGTACCAAAAATATTATAACCAAAGTACTGAAAAAGCCAATTTTGTTAACTTTACCCTTTCCAAAGAAATTTAAGAAAAAAAAAGTACTATTTATTTTTTCTAAGTTTGTATTTTTTATTAAACAGTTAGTTTTCGTCTTTAATTTATAAGAAGTTACTTAAAACTCATATTCTTAAAATATGCAATTATACCTTTAAAATATTTCTTTCAAAATTGACAGCATAACAAGTTTTGAAAATTCTAAGACATTGATTGATTATGCGTATCTCTTAGTTCATTATCTACTTTAATAAGCTTAGCTTATGTACTTCTGTCACTTATTGTGATAAATTATATTTTAATACTAGTAATGTTATTTAAAATGAATAATATTTAATATGGAGCTACTCCAACATTCATAGTATGGTAAATAAACGAATTTCAGATTTTTCAGGACTCAATATTTTATTTAGTTTCAAAATATGTAGTAAAATATATGTGTAGATGCATATTTTATTTGATGCATCGTTATTTATTACTTTATAGAGCATAATTTTGTAAGATTAAATGTATAAGAGAATAATTTGTACGTGTTACTACCCAAACTCGATTTTCGACCTAACTAAATTTGTATAGACTAAACTAGTTTATTCTGACTCAAATAGGATAAACAAGTTTTTAATAAGCCAAAATAGTTTTTTTTTCAAGCCTATTGAATAAATTAGTTTTTCCTAGTTGAAACTAGTTTATCATGACGGCCCATAGGATAAACTAGTTTTTCATAAGCCAAAGTACAATTCACCTAGGACACTCAGGACTTTAGACTCTCATAGGATAAAATAATTTAGATTGCTATTCACTGAATCAGTTGTTCTAGTTTATCCTAAAACAATTCAATTTAGAATGGTTTTATTGATAACGAAACCGCTTCTGCACCAAACTTCTAGTCTATGCCAAGCCATTTAAATTTCATGTACCTTAATTGATGCCAACCAGTGTTAATCACGCTCATAAAAAAATAAATTACCTAAAAAATAATTGATCTAATTCAAACTCAAACTCAATTTCTCAAAATAGAGTGAAGGTCATGCTCAAATTGAATTTTTTTCAAACGAATCTGCTCAACTCAAACACAAGTATGAAAGTAAGTGATGTTCACTAAAGAACTCGGTTTTTTATTACTCTTTTTAAAAACAATAGAAATTTATTTGGTTTGGCAATTACGTTTTTCGAGATATTCGGACCAAGATTGAGCATGACTCAATTTTTTTCACGCTTAAATCGGTATATGACTGCACTGTAAAAAATATCCTTTTAATTTGAGGCCAAAACTGCTGGCAGCAAAGTTGTCAGCACTTATTGCCGTTTGTAAGTTTTTTCGGAAAAGAACATTATTTGATATTAAGCTATCTGCAAATTATAAGGAAAAAATTTTGGGAGTATTTTTATAAAAACTTTAATTTCTCGACGAATATACATGCTATCCGCATAAAAATGAACAGTTTATAACAATACACTAATTAATTATAATCCACAATTTGAACGCTTTTGCTACGATTTTTGACAGGGTTATACAAAAGATATTCATTCTTTTTTCAATTTGTTGACAGTCCCCTATATTGTTCCGAGAAAATATCTTCTCGGGAATCTAAAACTTGTAGTTTTATGTTTACATACTTTGAGTTTCAGGATAATTCCTCGTGTATTTTTCTAGATATTTAACAAACTGTCTAAAATCACAAGTGGCCAATCAACTTTGGCCATACAGTTTATAAGATGAATCATTGGTACCCCAAAACAGCATTACCTAAAAGCAGCATTTTTGTTTTCACAAATTTAACATAAAAAAAACGAATTGGTAAAAATGGGACATGCCAGAAAAGGGAGGAATGGGACAAGTCTAATTTATATTTTAAAGATAAATGTAATTTGCTAATATTGCTATAATTGCTAAATATTTTCAGAGGATAATATATATAATTATAACATTGAAAATATAGAGTAGAATGATATGGAATGAGGCAGTAGGTTTTTCTCCTTATGTATTATTCTAAACTTTTCATCTATACCACACTAGAATAAGCAGTAGTAACCCAATAATCTGCAGAAGAAAAACTTGTTTATCAGTATAAACTTACAATTGTGTGCTGAAAAATATTATTTCAAAAATCAAAAGTAAATTAGCTTCATATACTTTTTATGCTTGCTGTTTATTAATAACTTGTTTATGTGTATATTGAATTGTTTCTCTATTTATGGAACATTATATTAAATATTGTCCATGATTTGAACTAAGCTTAAAAGTAGCACTGTTGTTTAAAGAATTAGTTTAATAAAAAAAGAAGGTAGTGGGAGAATTGTTGCTAGCCATCAAAGGGAGGAATGGGGCAGGTCCAATTCCTTATTTTGAATAATGTAAATGTAAATAACAAATTGTCTATAAATATTTAAAAAGAAAAAACATAAATTTTCAAGAAAAATAAAAAAGATTGAAAAGAAAATATTATAAAACTCGAGCCATAAAATAACCAAGGAAAAAAAGAAAGAGATACTGTTTAGTTTTCAAAAACTTCCCGTGATGAAGATACTGGAATTTGATATTGTGACAGTGACATTTATCTTTTCACATTTTCATTGAGCATTAAAAATATATAATATAGGAAATCAGTAAATGGAGTCATATAGTTGACACTGGTTTGAATTATTTTGGTCGTGTTAAGCATTATGCCAAGAATGTAGACATAAATAATATTAAGTCTGTACGAGACGATTTTTGTTAGAATGTGCAATTCTTATGGAAAAAAAGAGTTAAGAGTTATGTTAAGCGGAAAGATATTCCAGATATTTTGTTGAAAATTTCTGCTCTTCAAATGATTGGAAAGACTGGTTACTATATGCATTTCAAATACATTTATAAAATCTACAATAAATGTCAGGCTCCATTGGTAATCAATACTAGACAATTTGTGAATTTTATACTTTTTTTAGCTGTACCATACCTTCTAGTTGTAGTGTTGAGCCCCTCTTGGAAAGAAGGTACGGAGCACATTTTTAAACTTACAATTTCCTTAATTGTAAAATTGTTTTAAAATGTAATGCTTCTATATTATTTAGGGACATTAATAAATGCTTCCTTCAGTATTCTATAAACTGAAATTTGTGCTTTGTGTAAAGCAATGTTGATTTTCGTATATTTGTTGCAAGTGTCCTATTCACCACACTCTACCCTACGCAATTACTTCAAACTGCGAATAAATGAAATTGATGTTTTTTTATGTCCCCTATGACTGGAAAATCTGAATTTTCCTTTCAGAAGGGAAAATACTTTATTTGATATTTTTTAACAAACATTATCAACCTACAATCTTTTAAGACTTTATTTATAGCCGACACATGACTATTTGTGTCTTAGTCATTGCTTTTTAGCTGCTCCATACCTCCCGGTTTGTGGCGAGGTATGCACTGTAAAAATTGAAGATCCAAATTGGGTTGAAATATTTCTGGGTATACTAATGTTCCTGAAATGGTACAGTAAGGATTCCAAAATGGTAGAGTAATGTTCCCAAAATAGATAACCCAAAATGGTTCAAAACAGAGCAGATCTTTATTAACATTAAATTAATCAAAATTTCTGAGGTATAATGTATATACTATCTAAGATATTTTAATTGTTTTAATGTCATTAAAAATCAGACTTATTTAAAACTATTTTGTGCTACAAAATAAACTTTCCAAATTGGAACAATTCTGTACCCAAAAATCTTTCAACCCAATTTGGGTATTTTGTTTTTACAGTGTGGGACTCATTTTGAATTTTACAATTTTGTAGTTATAAAATTATTCCTCCTGGAAATTTCTATTTCTATATTCACCAAAGACATAAAAAATGTTTCGTTTGGTATTTTATAAATCACAATTATTGCTTTTGTATAGAAAATTTTTGTTTTGCTTGTTTTTGTGAAAGGTGTCCCATTCATTCCCACTCTCCGCTACACGAGAAAAAATATTTTCACCCCTTCTTTCCACAATTTGAAATCAATTTGCAATTCTTTGTCAATATTGTACTGGAACAAAACTTATCCGTGAAAAATTCATTGGTTTTAGTAAAACATTATTAGCGCAATATTCATCTTTGATTCTGGAAATAGAATCGCTATGATTTTTATATTCAGACTTTATTAAAATGACTCAAAACTGAGAAAGTGATCACCTTTCTAGGTCATTTTTTAAAATAAAATACACACAATATGTTTTAAAATGTCACTGGATAGAGAACAATGAAATTATAACTAAAAAAATTAAATTTAAAAAAAAATGAATGTACGTATTGGAAGTTTCATTTTTTACATTCTGATTGCGTTTTTAAAATGCGCCAAAGTTCAGTGGTTCATGATTTATTTACATTTGACCTGTGATTAAAAATTATAGTTTAAACAGTTGGTCATTTTTTATTTATTTATCTAAGTTTTAAAAAATAATATAGGGGAGAGAGAGTGGGGAATAGGACACTTTTTTCAAAAATAAAAAAATGAACTTTGACAGAAAATTAAACTTTTAATACACTTTTTTATAGAACTTTTTAAAGCCCTTGAACAGTATAGAAACATAATTTACAGGAATAATTATATGAAGATATTGTTAATTTCGAAATGTGTGTCATAACTTCCAACTAACAAGGAGGTATGAGACAACTGTAAAACAATGCATGATAAGGCTTAAATAGCCTAGTACTGGGTATCTCTGGGTTCCGGTAATAACCATTTAAGGCACATTTTTAATATTTTGAGTAATTAACGTTTAAAGTTTTAAAATGTCTTTTTATCATTACTTTTATAAAGTAGATTAGAACTTGATAATTTTCATTACATTCAATTTGGATATAAGAACCTCTTTTTTTTTCCAAAATAGTTACATAAAAATGGTTTTTATTAATTGAGAACCAATTAATTTTTTTTTCAATTTTAAATGAAAATTTATAGTCGCCATATGACGGGAAGTATTCAATTTTCATTTTTCAGTACTATGGTAGATGAAAGTACTTTTTAAAGTTATATTTTCGCAAATTATCTCAATTATTTCAAAAATGTGCTTTACCTGGTTATTTCTGGAAGCCACAGATGTGTAGTGTAGGAAAGAATGAAGAGTGAAAGTGCCTGCGCTACAATACCAATTTCCTGTACCTTTATCACCAGAAGAAAAACTCAGGATTGTCAGCGAAAGAGGACATTAAAGAATAATCAGTTCAATTTATTTGCATTTTGAAGTAAAATAATATGTATACTCTATGGCTAAATGTGACCGGCCACATACGATTTCAGACGTTTTGTTAAATATCTAGAAAAATACATGAGGAATTATCTCGAAACTCTCAGTGTGTAAACAGAATAGTAGAGGTCATATATTTGCGAGAAGATATTTTTTTCAAAATATCATAGGACACCGTTAATCAAGTGAAAAAAAAGAATGTCTTAGATAACCCTGTCAAAACTAATTTAAAACAAACGCTCAAAATACAGATTATAATAAAGTAGTTTAATGAAATAGGCTGTGTTCACACAACTGTGTTATAAACAAATATTCAATAAATGAAAAACAAACAATAAACAAACAATGCTTTGAAATGAATCGATGCAAATTGTATCACAATTTGCTTTATATACGGGCTTAACACAGAGCTTTATATACGGGGTATCCTATTACAATTTATGATGATGAATGGTTAATCCCAAATGTGTAGCAATAAAATATATGAAGAAATTAAACATATTAATTATGTTGCTAAAATCATATCTTTTTTTAAATTTTATCCTTAAAAGTTTCTCCTTTACTTTTAGATACAGTAAGAAATTTAAGAAATTTATATTTGCTTTTGCTTTTAGTTATCCAGTGTGCTCTTGGTTGCTCTTCGTTTTAGTAACAGGTAGCCTTTTTTGAATCTAAAAAATTTACATTATGTTGGAATTTTGAAATAATTTTCGATCATAAAAAGAAAAAAAAAACCCTCACAGAAGTAAACAGCGGCTACTCCGGTAGTTCTGTGCCGCACATAATAATGACAAAAAGATTGAGGAATAATTTTAAATAAGAAAAAATGCAAAGAGTTACAGATGAAAGTCTGTATCTATTTTTAAATTTACGATTTGAATTATTTGCAAATTCTGTACGCCCCTGAAAATTTCGATTATTACACAGTCATAGAACAATATAAGTTGTTCAGTATCTGTTTCCGGAAAATATTTCATAACGAAATTAAAATTTCACCAATAAATAAATAAAAGAGCACTAATAAATCGCAACGCTATTTTTTCTCGAATTGCTCGTTAATATGTATAACTAATGCCAGACCCCCCTCTGGTGATTTTTCGTAGCTCCTCATTTTGCACTTACTGCCTGAGACCTGTAAGAAAAGCGGAAATTGATCACGTGAATAAAACACATAAATAAATATACATAAAACAATAATACTGTCCGCCAACATGGTGTTAAAGTTATCCAGTTTCCCCGGTGTGGTAAAAAAAGCCTCGTTTTATGGTATTTTATAAGAAAATGTAAACGACGATGAAATTCAAACTATTTAATGATAAAATCTATATGGCAGGTGAGAAGAATCTTCAAAATTAAGAAACAATATAAAATAGTATGATATAAATTTACATTTATCAAATTATCGAAAAAAGATGAATTCATATACGTAAATGAAAACGTGAAACATTAATTTATAATTTACAATGATACATAGTGTTATGAAAACATTATATACATATATATGTCAACATAGCAAGCCCCTAGCAACAGGCTTGCTTCAGATACATTTAACCGACTCAGCATCCGGTCTGTAGCGTCAGAAAGGAACAAAGTAGTAAGTACAACACGTGGAAGCATTTGGCTCTGGTAACAAGCCACGCGCGAAGTAATTAGTGCACAATCAGCACTTTCTCATGAAAGGGCCCCACAACAGCAAAGAAGAATCAGAACGAGGCCGGAGAGCGAGATGTGAAGAGCTCTCCGAGCCCTAAGCAGCAGAATTTGCCTCAGATCTTCCTAATCTTTAACTTGTACATATCTTGCCTTTGTAAATATTACTGAACGTTACTATTTAATCAAGATTTATTAAAGTACAATATAAAATAGTATGATATAAATTAACATTTATCAAATTATCGAAAAAAAGATGAATTAATGTACGCAAATGAAAATGTGAAATATAAATTTATAATTTACAATGATATATCTAGTGTTATGAAAACATTATATACATATATATTACATACATAGCTAATATTTGGAATAAAATATTTCTATTTTTGGTAGGTGAGAAATTGTAAAAAAATCTATAAATTATCCTAAAAACAAATCCAAAATAAATAATTAAACTTTTTTAAATAAACCCTTGCATGTGAATATGCATTAACTAATTTAATGAAATTTTATTCTTTTGTAAACAATATTCACGAATGTATTCGCTCAATTTGTTATTTTTCTCTAAACTAAACAAAAACATTTACATAACAAATGGAAAATGTGACCATGCATAAAGTAATCTTTAAAAGCATTTAACTAAGAAAGTACAAAGCATGTGAATCAAAATATTTTGTAGGCATTGTGAAAAAGGAAAATTTCTTTTACTCTCGAAGTTGATTTCATGAATAATTAATGGTAGAAACGGGCCTAAAAACGTAAAACTCAGTGTAGCTTTTAATAAACTGATAAAAATATTTTAAAATTTCTTTGTTTCATGCGAAAGTGTTTCGAATGCACATGCATTCCGCTACAAGATCTGTCTCGAACATTAGTTTAACTGGATTAATTGAATCAGCATATAAATGACCATTTCCTATGTGCACATCAAAAACTATTTTCATATTTTCTAAAAGAGCAATCGGGGTTACATGAATTCTGAAGGGAGAAATGGTAATATATTCCCATTTCATTACAGTTATAATTTTAATTAATTCATCTTTTAAGTAGAGTTTGATCTATATTTTTAACATATTCAGTTTACAAGCGAAAAAGAAATTGATTCTCCCCATCCCTCCCTTTAATCTCAAGTTTCTTTTTAACGATTTATACATAAACGAATGGATAATATCTGCCAGCATAAATCAAACTATATATTTCCATTGTTTTTATTTGGACTTTTTTCAAATAGTTTTCTGCAATTACATACTCTTTTAAATATTTATGATGGTAAATAAAAAAAAAATCCAAATGATAGTTCTTCAAATGATTTATTTCCTAAGCAAACACACTTTTATTAATGAATTGCTCTCCTTAAAACAACATTTGATATAAAGCATTTTAGGGTAAACTCATTTTTCGAAATACCACTCAAACTTTCATCGAAATTTTTATCCGAATTGATGCAATAGACATTTAGTGATAAATGGGAACATGATCTACTTTGGAATGGATGTTGAAAGGTTGATCGATTGGTTTCATATATCCCGAAAACAAGTATTGAAGAACTTTGTTTTTACGCTTTTCTGAGATGCAATTTTCTTATCTACTAAATGATTTATTGTTCTTGATATAATTATTGTTTTCGTATTTAAAGTTATTTTTGCATTAATGTGTCATAGTAAAGTTTGACTACCTAAAGCGTAAATATACCTCTTGAAACATCAAAAATTGGTGAACAAATCAAAAAATTGTTTTAAAAAGCATCCTTTTTTTCTACAGAATTTAGAATAAAATATTCGAGATTTTTATCCAAATTGATGCAATAGACATTTAGTGATAAATGGGAACATGATCTACTTTGGAATGGATGTTGAAAGGTTGATCGATTGGTTTCATATATCCAGAAAACATGTATAGAAGAACTTTGTTTTTACGCTTTTCTGAGAAGCAAATTTTTTATGTAATAAATGATTTATTGTTCTTGATATAATTATTGTTTTCGGATTTAAAGATATTTTTGCATTAATGTGTCATAGTAAAGTTTGATTACCTAAAGCGTAAATATACCTCATGAAACATCAAAAATTGGTGAACAAACCAAAAAATTGTTTTTAAAAAGCATCCTTTTTTTCTACAGAATTTATAATAAAATATTCAAGATTCTTTTCCGAATTGATGCAATAGACATTTTTTTTATAAATGGGAACATGATCTACTTTGTAATGGATGTTGAAAGGTTGATCGATTTTTTCATATATCCTGAAAATAAGTATTGAAGAAAATTGTTTTTTACTCTTTTCTGAGAGGCAATTTTCTTATGCACTAAATGATTTATTGCTGTTTACATAATTGTTGTTTACGTTTTAAAGCTATTTTTGTATTAATTTGCCATAGTAATATTTGAGTGTCTAAAAGGTAAATATACCTTTTGAAACGTCGGAAATTGGAGAGCACATTTAAAAAATATTTTTCAGAATTTCTATATTTCTCTACAAAATTTTGAATAAAGTTTTCGAAATGTTTATCTGAATTTATGCGATAGACATTTAGTGATAAATAGGAACATGATCTACTTTGGAATGGATGTTGAAAGGTTGATCGATTGGTTTCATATACCCCAAAAACATGCATTAGAGAACTTTGTTTTTATAGTCCGAGTGCTACGCGACAAAAATAAGGTGAAAACTGCAAATCGTGATAAGAAGATACCGCTTAATGAGTATGTAATTTATAATAATACAATGCATATTAGAGGGGGAGGCATCCCGTAAAGTCGTCGGAATTCAAGATGGCGGCTGTTATTCAAAATGGTGTCATTTTCTGAATTTTCTTAATATGCGTAATATAAATGTGAATTTCATGTTAATTTTGATGTTTTTAAAGTCAAATATTCGTTTTTAACACTTTCCAACAATATTTAAAAGAGTGTATGATTTCGGTTTAACTATCTGTTTGTCTGATTATCCGCCTGTCCTTCCCTGCTCTAGCTTGCTTAAATGTACTCAGATTGCCATGTAAATTTTATGTCTTATGATGTTTATAATAACATATTCAGAGTAAAAAAAAAACAAAGTGTATAGCTTTTATAGTCCATTTACAAGGCGCTAAAAAATGACATTACAATATTGTGCATGCGGCGAAATCGTTTGCAATGTGTTTTAATTATGTTAAACTGTTTAAAATAAATTCAAATTGATATACATCAAGGTTAATACTGCAATGAACTACCAAATACTTACTTAATTATAAGGTGTGCTGTGCATAGTATTTATCGCTTATTTATAGTGACATACCAAAACATGAAAATATCCGTTAGTAATTTGTACATAAATTTTATAAAAATCACGATCTAATTCAAGTGTTATTAGCGGAGGTGCTCTGTGGGATAAAACTCCATTTTGTGATAAGGATATCCCGAATAGTTAGTATCTATCTTATATTAATAAAATGCATATAAGAAAGTGAGGCATAGTATAAATTTATAGGAATTCAAAAAAGCGAGTATTATTTAAAATCTTTTGCATTTTTATTCCTCTGCATCTTACAAGAGTATTTCTGATGTTAATTTCCACCTTTTATAACTAAAAAATTCTCTTTTTAATGCTAGAAATATACCTAAAATTAAAATAGGACTTCCAAGAGCAACCCAAATTGTTTCTAGGCAGTTATCGGAAAGGATAAAGAAATATGCAATAACTAAAACTAATGCATCAGTGTCCACATAGCGTATAACAATACTTTTCACTTCTTTATCAACCTTTGAAATGCAGTATTATTCTTGAATCAGCTTCTTCCGGGCCAGGGCAAGTCATTCTAATCAAGAACTTACCGCAGTAAGATTGCCTTTAACTTCTTCTCCTAAAATGGTTATATTATAGCTTGTATATTTTTATGGTATTTATTGCTGGCGTCCTAAGTAGATTAAAAAGCTTTTCTTTGTTATTTGGATTTCTTAAGAAATCTTGCCAATTTTTAGGTAATCTAACATGTGGTTGCACTTGTCATCTGGTCCCTGCTCCCCTCTTCTGTGTAGTTTCTCCTTTAATGCTTGGTGTAATGTATCTATCCCTAATAAAATCTATTCTTTGACATATAAAACTCTCAATGTCGTTACGTAAGTGAGAATAGAATGTTTTAATGTAGTAATCATTAAATGTGTTTAAAGTTTGTTGAGGCTTTAAAATGTTAGTAAGAACTGGCCTATCATATATTAAAACATCACGTGTTTCTGGAAAAACTTTGCCATTTTCCCCAACAGTTTCCTTTAAAATATGTGTTAAATCACTCTTATGGCTAGGTCTAAATTCTCCGTTACTAGAAAATGTTGGTGGAAATAGTTGATTTTCATAATTCAAAAAAATTTGAGAGTCTAACTGACGATTCTATGTAACTATTAAAAACCTGGAAAACAACTGGATGTCTGTTTTTAAAATTTTCAAGGCTGCATTCTTATTGTTTATGTTTTTCCTTTGAACACAGGAGTTTTGTTCTTTTTTAAAGGTTGAAATATTTATGAATTTTTTTTTTACTAGGATTTCCTTAATTTAACTGTGGAATTAGTCAATAACAGTTGACCAAGCTAAATAAATTGATGCATTAATATCCTTATTAGCAATAACTCTGTTTTCGATGACAGGCAAGTCTGGTTTGCCTATTTCTTTTAATGCGCTATAGAGTGCTTGAACCTTAGCGAAAAATTTAATTTGAAATGAGTGATATTGTTTATGATGGTATTGATTTCTTTCTTCAGGTTTTATATGAATGTTAGACTCAAACTCTTGGATGAAATTAAAGATTTCTGGTCCAGATGTCATCCAACGTATAAGTGACGATGAATCCTACAATAATCTTATTGCACTTCTTTCTCCTTTGACAATAGCGTTGTGTTGTTCATGCGTTCGATCTATGCCCATAGCTGAGGAGAGTTTGATTTTCTTATCACAAAGTGTCCCAATGAAAATGCACGGTGTACATCTGGTAGTTTAATCTCTGCATGAAACAGAACTTTCAGATGGATTTGTAATTAAAGTGCATAATTATGGTGATCAAGAATAAATGAGTCTGCGAGAAGAGTCAGGAAGCGCAACAAGCGGAAAGGAAAATAAATTCAAATTGAAATTTTGGATCACTTTTGATTCATATCATTTTGGTTTAAGATTAATCATCGTAATTATAATATTTATTTATAAGCTGCATTCCAACTTCAGTAATGTGGCAGCATTTCAATGATGTGTATTATTTTCAATATGTTTCAAACAGTTTAACATCATTAAAACACACTAAAAAGGATTTTCACAAATAGATCAAACTGTAAGGGATTTTTTTATTGTGCCTGTAAACGAACTATAAATGCCACACTTTACATTTTCGGTGTAGAACATTTTGCAGTATATCACTTCTTTAAATTATAAATAGAGATAACACATATATAAATTACACGGAAATCCGAGTAAATTTAAGCAAAAAAGAGCAGGGCCAAACTTCAGTAAGGGATCTACAACAGACAAATCTCTACAACAAATAACATCTGTCTCAGGATCTGCAACAAACTACAATCAGGGACTTCAGTAATGTGGCAGCACTTTAGTTACGTGTATTATCTTCAATATGTTTCAAACAGTTTAACACCATTAAAACACACTAAAAAGGATTTTCGCCAATAGATCAAACTGTAAGGGATTTTTTTAGTGTACCTGTAAACGAACTATAAATGCCACACTTTACATTTTCGGTGTAGAACATTTTGCAGTATACTTTGAGTGCCCTGTAAATGGACTATAAAAGCTATACACTGTATTACTCCGAACATATTATTATAAACTTCATATAGCGTATAAAATTTATATGACAATCAGAGTACATTTAAGTGAGCTAGAGCATGGAAGGACAGGCGGATAGACAGACAGATAAACCGAATTCATACACTTTTTTTTTAAATGTTGGAAAGTGTCAAAAATGAAAATTTGACTTCAAAAACATCGAAATTGACGTGTAATGCACAATTATATTACGCATATTTAGAAAATTCAGAAAATGACGCCATTTTGAATAACAGCAGCCATCTTGAATTCCGATGACTTTACGAGATGCCTCCTCCTCTAATATCCATTGTATTATCATAAAGTACATACTGACCAAGCGGTATATTCTTATCACGATTTGCAGTTTTCTGATGCCTAGCACCCGGACTATTAATCTTTTCTGAGATGGCATTTTCTACGAAATGATTTATTGTTTTTTGTATAATTATTGTTTATGGGTTTAAAGTAATTTTTGCGTTAATTTCTCATAGCAATGTTCAGTTATCTACAGGGTAAATATACATTTTGAAGTGTCTGAAATTGGAGAACATATCAAAAATATTTTTCAGAATCTTGATATTTTTCTACAAAATTTTGAATAAAATTTTCGAAATGTTTATTCCAATTGATGCGATAGACATTTAGTAATTTGTGGGAACATGATCTTCTTTGGTATGGATGTTGAAAGGTTGATCTATTGGTTTCATGTATCCTGAAAACATGTATTCAAGAGTTTTGTTTTAACGCATTTCTGATGAGCAATTTTCTTATGTACGAAACGATTTAATTTTCTTTGTATAATTGTTGTTTTTGGGTTTAAAGTAATTTTTGCATTAATTTGCTATAGTAATGTTTCATTATCTTTAGGGTATATATGGCTTTTGAAACATAAAAAATTTTAGAGTACATTTTAAAAATATTGTTCCGAATCTTTATATATTTCTACAAAATTTTGAATAAATTTTTCGAAATGCTTATCAGAATTGATGCGATAGACTTATAGTGATAACTGGGAACATGATCTACTTTGGAATGGATGTTGAAAAGTTGATTGATTGGTTTCATATATTCTGAAAATATATATTGAAGAATTTTTTTTACTCTTTTCCGAGTTGCAATTTACTTGTGTACTAAATGATTTATTATTCACTGCATAATTGTTTTTGGGTTTAACCTTATTTTTGCATTGATTTGCCATACTAATGTTTGATTGTCTAAATGATAAATATAACTTTTGAATCGTCAAAAATTGGAAACATATGAAAGATTTTTTCAAAATCTTTATTGTTTTCTACACAATTTTAATAAAATTTTACCAAATATATGCTTGTAATTTGTGCTTTTTGTAAAAATTAAATGTACTTCTTTTTATTTTTTTAAATCTTAATACACATTTTAGCACAAAATAACAGTGACCTATATATAAATTCATTCAATCTATATTTATATCTCAGTAATACAAACATCATCCAATTAAATGTTAACAAAATCTGAAAAAAAATATATTTTTTCAAAAAGGAAAATTAAACACGTATGTTAAAAAAAATTTGCACTTCCTAAAACTTTTTACATCATATGGAAATGTTAATATACAATTAATTATAAAATGATGTCTACATTCGTCTACTATATTCGTCTACATACATTTTATGTCATATCGTATAAATACTAGTTAGCTAAAATTAAAACATACATTTTAGAACACACAGAACAGAATGTATTAATCCGAAAATTATGTCGGTTGGTTTGTGCAATGCAATGTCATTGGATTATTTTAGAGCAAAAATTAGTAATAATGTTAAATAGTTTCAAAAATCACCAATATTTGTGGTTATTATGTTTGTGTGTTAATATATAAAATGAATTACGGACTTTTCCTGCTTAATAAAAGCAAAATACTACTATGATGAAAATTATCTGTGAGAATCTTGAATCGTATCATAACTTTTTTCGTATTTTGCAATTTATAACATTTTTCCGATGACAGATCGTTAGGGACGTCTTAAGCCGCTATTTTCATTTAAAGAGGACTAGAATATCAATAGACATACCAAATATTTTGAACATGGGGACATGACCAACCGTGATGTGATAAGATTTCTATCCGATCTTAATTTATCTAAAGACATGAGCAAAATTTACACCATGTGAATTATACTTAGGCTCATACATTTTAAACAATCGGTGAATATTCATGTACAAATCATGTTTTCAGAAGAGAACAGTAACCCTATTTTACAACGTTTATACAATTTAAATGGACGGAATTAAGTAGATCATCTTGTATTATTGCGTAAAAACATATAGCATATCCTATATTGTTAGTTCTTGGAATTAAGTGCGTTTTTTTAGAAAAAATAAAATCTCTTTAAGATATTTCCTGGAAATGTTAATTGTTTCTGATGAGTAGTATTTTCATTCTGGCACGCGGAAATTCCTAGAATCTATACTAATAAAAGAACAAAACGCTCTGTCTGTGTGTGTATCTGTGTGTCTGCGATGGCTAGCAAAATCTACAGCACGTACGAAGCTCAAAATTTTTTTAGAGTAGCCCAATGTCTCTCCTGATGCACCTGAAGCTCAGAATTTCAAAATTCTATTTATTAACTAAGTAATTAATTAAATTCCAAAGCTCACTCTCATAAAAAATCGCCTTTTTTCGCTTTATTTTCCCTTTCATTTTCTTATGGTTGATTGGTTGCATAAAATTTTCGCAGAAATAATTAAAAAAGCTGGGACAGACCTTTAAAATTCATAGACTGGCAAACTGTCAGTTTAAATGAGGATTTTTTTTAAATCACAGCTGCTGTACACCATGGAGAAAAAGATAGGTGGAGGCGAAGTAAACCAAAAAAAAAAAAAAGGTTTGCAATATCAAACCATTTATCGCTGAAATTTTAATGTCTCAAACAAAAGCACGAGGAAGGAATTTTGTATTAATAAAACGAATTGAAAGAAATGAATTACAGCTGGAGCATATTTTACGAAGAAATAGTAATTTATTAAAATGGTTTTTTCTATTATATTATTTCGGTTAAAGTTAGGTTAAAGTTGAATTGCATTTATGTTATGGTTAGAATAAGGATATCTATACTAATAAAATAACAAAACGCTCTGTCTGTCTGTGTGTGTGTCTGTGTGTCTGCGATGGCTAGCAAAATCTACAGCACGTACGAAGCTCAAAATTTTTTTGAGAGTAGCCCAATGTCTCTCCTGATGCACCTGAAGCTCAGAATTTCAAAATTCTATTTATTAACTGAGTAATTAATTAAATTCCAAAGCTCATTCTCATAAAAAATCGCCTTTTTTCGCTTTTTTTCTTTTTCATTTTCTTATGGTTGATTGGTTGCATAAAATTTTCGCAGAAATAATTAAAAAAGCTGGGACAGACCTTTAAAATTCATAGACTGGCAAACTGTCAGTTTAAATGAGGATTTTTTTTTTAAATCTCAGCTGCTGTACACCATGGAGAAAAAGATAGGTGGAGGCGAAGTAAACCAAAAAAAAAAAGGTTTGCAATATTAAACCATTTATCGCTGTAATTTTAATGTCTGAAACAAAAGCACGAGGAAGGAATTTTGTATTAATAAAACGAATTGAAAGAAATGAATTACAGCTGAAGCATACTTTACGAAGAAATAGTAATTTTTAATTTTTTTTCTATTATATTAAAGTTAAAGTTAGGTTAAAGTTAAATTGCATTTATGTTATGGTTAGAATAAGGATATGTTACAATAAAGTGAAGGCTGGGTTACATTTCTGTTATATTTAATTTACAGTAGGGTACTGTTAAGTCACTGTTATGTTACAGACAGGTTCTGGTTACAGTAAAAAAAGTTTAAGGTTAGGAATTTATACACAGAGTGAACATTACGAAAGATTTGATTAAAAATAACACTTACTTTTGTTAAATAGCTCTGAAATTATAATACTATATACCAATCTTTTAGCTACCATCGTGTATCGATTTCATTCATGGTATAGTCGGATAGAAGAGTGATATAATTAGTTTGAAATTCAAAATATTTCACTTGGGATTTGTAGTTGAAAATAACAATTAGTTAAGTGACTTAACAGTGATTTTTACCGGTAAATATCAACTTTTTAACACGAAAATCATGCAATCGTTGGATACATATTCCCTCCCGCGTTTTCCATTGCTCATTTTGAATATTTTTAGAGCTTAATATTAGTTGTTGTTTTTAAAACCGATTTTTCACACAGTCAGTGGCTACGTATTTGCCGTATTTGCCTATACAGACAATGCATTTCTGCATGTAACGAGTTAATGATAAAATCATACAAATTTCAAGTTTGTTTAATATTGTTAATACGGACCCGGGCAACGTCGGGTCGGTCAGCTAGTAATAAAATAATAGTATAGTATACAATTTCTATAAAATTCTAGACAATGAAGAAAACAACTTTCGTCAGTCTATTTGCAGGCCTAAGACTGATGTGCTGACTTTCTATGGAGGAACACCTAATATTATTTTTATTGTATTAAAAATGTTAACTAATTATACAATCCAACATTTCAGACGTTTGGCTCACTGATTTTTTTTTAATAATCATTTAAATGTATATAAAATAAAAACTATGACAAAACGTTATTACGCACAGATATTTAGACAAAAGCCTCACAAATTATTACATAGGACTGTTTCAAGGATATTTCGATCACAATTCTTCAGTGCAAAAAAATGTTCAATGGATTCAAAAGAACCTTTCAACGATATCTCCGAGTACTGGCTAAAGGAATATGATCAATTCCGCATACTATCCAAGTATGCTCCAGAATCTTCGACTTATGTGTCTATGTTTTTGAAACTTAAGACCTGTGTGTAACTTTGCTCCTTTTTTATTCTGATGATGTTCACACGCGCGGTACGAAACGTAGATATTTTTAAATGTACTGTTTGGTAGGTGTTCCATTTTGCGTTTTGTATTTACTTTGACTAGGGGTAACTGGGGGACACTGATACAGCTTTTTTCAAAAAAACATTTTGGTGTCTAGAAAGTAGAAATTTCAAGTTATTTTTGTATGTGATGTCAGCAAAACCTGTGTAGTGTGTTATAAAAATGTACAATCGTTGTTTTATATAATATTTTTGCATGTAATTTAAAATAAATCAAAAAAAGTAGTTTGTATCAATGTGCAACATCCCCGGGGCAGATTGATACTCTTTGACACGTCTGGAAAAAATGGAGACAAAATAACAACAATGCATATTTTTCAAAGAAAAATAGTTAGCAAACCATTTTATATATATTTATAGACATTAAAATCGCATACAATTTATTTGTAAGCAATATTAAAGCCATCAAAATGAAATGTATAATTACTTGATGTTCTGGCTGTTCCTTGTATGTGGTAACTTTGTCGTATCTGTCACTTTAACCCCAGAATTATCTTCTTTCTTAGGAAAGGTGAAAGAATTACCAGATTTTCTGTTTATAAATCGGTTTACAAACAGAAAATAAAGGTTAATTGTATTAAAAATTATGTTTATAATATTATTATCCTGTACTGTTCTGCAGCTTGTTTCTCTTACTGAACATTTCTCATGTCGATAATATTTTCTTCTCTGGAGAATCGATGTAAATTTGAAATTTGCCAGGCTGCCGTCCATTTCTTTTGTTAATTCTACTAGCACTAGATATTGTGTAAGTTTGCGTGTCTTCTGTTTGCAAAAATACTATAAAATGTTCTAATATACAGAAATTAGAGCTATTTCACTTCAATAAAAACTAATAGTAGAAATTTTTGACGAAAAATGGTTTAATTAAGGAGTGTATGGTAAAAGAAAAATTAAAGGTAATGAAAAATTGAACTAGAAAAGGATTTAGGTTGTATCAATGTGCCCCGACAAAGACTGTATCAATGTGCCCCATACAGCCATTTTGAATAAAATGAGTCGCAAATCCAACACTTCATAATTTATCTAACAATAAAGAATGAGGAACCGATAAAGAGTAGCTTTACTTGCCAGGGAGGATATTCTTTTTGGTTGAAAATACTCGAACAGTTGCATACTACCATTTCAATGGTACAACTCAAATTTACTTTTCACCTACAAAAACAATTAATCACCCATCCCATTTCATCAAACTATTAAATCATTCCAAAACTTTCTGTATGTAGTTAATTTCACCTTTTGGAGCTGTTGTGAAACTTCCTGTACTGACCCTGTGTGCTTTACAGGGGGTATACCAATGTGCCCCAAGTATCAATGTACCCCAGTTCCCCCTACATGTTTTTAAGCATTAGGACTGCTTTTATGTTTTATTTAGGTTACTTCAATTAAGTGTACAATAAAATAATATTTAATAACTAATAAGCAAGATTTTTTTAATGCTGTTATTTATTTATTGTTGGAAAGCTGCTCTTGTACATTTTTAGTAGGATGGAACACTTGCGACGCATACTTGGCCACATTTTCGACTTAACATGTTTAAGTTTAATCATTTTCTCTTAAAAAACCTTATTTAATTTTTGAAAAATAATTGTGCGAGTTTGTAATAAAAATACGTGTGGCACTCGGGGACTGTCGCGGTAAAGCTATTGCATAGCATTTTTTATCAACTTATGCAAATATAATTATTTATTTATTTTTTATTTATGCAGTTTTTTTTTTTTTGTCTTTGATATTAATTCAAGTTAAACTTTTTGAGCGTGATGACAGATAACATTTTTTTTTTTTTTTTGTATTGAAAAAATGCGAAGTTAATATCGTTTAAAATATTTTTATTATCTTACAATACATGTAGGTTAATCAGGAATTTTTATCATTGAAATTATACGTTTATGGTAGCTGAAATAAAAAAACAAGTTTGAGACTTGATATTCTCAAAATAACTGAAAAATACCGCGTCAATGTCTGCCGAAGTCTACCGAAGAGTACCGTGCCGAAGTCTGCCAAACTGAAGCGACGTTAGCCAGAGTGTTAGTATTTTTTTTCTCGTTACGGAATTTCTAGATTCTTTCGCCGCGCTCAAAGCCCGCGATAAAAGCTATGCAATACCTTAATAAATTACCAAACAAAATTTGGCCCACTACGAAAATTAGATCGCGAGTTATAAGCATTTTAAAATTTCCGAACCTCACCGTAGGGGTCTCCTGTCACTAAAAATTCACACTGTCTCATAATAAATTACCAAACAAAATTTGGCCGCACTACGAAATGTTAGATCGCGAATTATAAGCATTTAAAATTTTTCGCCTCTCACTATGGTGGGTCTCCTGTCACCAAAAATTAACACTTTCTCGTGATAAATTACCAAACAAAATTTGGCCAAGCTACAAGAATTAGATCGCGAGTTATAAACATTTTAAATTTTTCGACCCTCACCGTGGGGGGGGGGGTGTCTCCTGTCACCAAAAATTAACACTCTCTCATAACAAATTACCAAACAAAATTTGGCCGTGCTACGAAAATTAGATTGCGAGTTATAAGCATTTTAAATTTTTCGACCCTCACCGTGGGGGGGGGGGGTCTCCTGTCACCAAAAATAAACACTTTCTCATAATAAATTACCAAACAAAATTTGGCCGTGCTACGAAAATTAGATCGCGAGTTATAAGCGTTTTTAATTTTTCGACCCTCACCGTGGGGGGGGGGTCTCCTGTCCCCAAAAGTAGCATTGTTTCATAATAAATTCCCAAACAAAATTTGGCCGCACAACGAAAGTTAGATCGAGAGTTATAAGCATTTTAAATTTTTCGCCCCTCACCATGGGGGATCTCCTGTCCCCAAAAGTAACACTGTCTGAAAATAAATTACCAAACAAAATTTGGCCGCACTACGAAAAATTAGATCGCGAGTTATAGGCAATTTAAATTTTTCGACCCTCACCATGGGGGATCTCCTGTCACCAAAAATTAACACTGTCTCATAATGAATTACGAAGCAAAATTTGGCCGTACTACGAAAATTGATCGCGAGTTATAAGCATTTTAAATTTTTCGACCCTCACCGTGGGGGGGGGGGGTCTCCTGTCACCAAAAATAACACTGTCTCATAATAAATTACCAAACAAAATTTGGCCGCACAACGAAAGTTAGATCGAGAGTTATAAGCATTTTAAATTCTTGACCCTCACCGTGGGGGGGTCTCCTGTCACAAAAAGTAACACTGTCTCATAGTAAATCATCAAACAAATTTTGGCCGCGCTACGAAAATTAGATCGCGAGTTATAAGCATTTTAGCTTTTTCGACCCTCACCGTGGGGGGGGGGGGTCTCCTTTCACCAAAAATTAACACTGTCTCATAATAAATTACCAAACAAAATTTGGCCGCGCTACGAAAATTAGATCGCGAGTTATAAGCATTTTAAATTTTTCGATCCTTAGCATTGAACGGGTCTCCACTCACCAAAAGCTACATTATTCTACCTTGTTCTATCTTAAGACGATTCTTTTATACACATTCTATCAGGAATTTTTATTATTGAAACTATAGATTTTATAGTAACTGAAATAAGAAATATAGGTTTGAGACTTGATATCTTTAAATATCTGAAAAATACCGCGTCAATATCTGCCGAAGTCTACCGAAAGATACCATGCCGAAGTCTGCCGAAGTGAAACGGCGTTAGCCGAGTGTTAGGTTTTTTTTCGTTACGGATGTGTTAGGATTTTCCTCGTTACGGAATTTTTGGATTCGGTCTCCGTGCTCAAAGCCCGCGATAAAAGCTATGCAATAGCTTAAAAACGAGGGGAATACAATGAAATCCTGTAGATCTTAAAAATAAAAATTATAGAAATAAATTATAAACTGTTGAAAATTACCCCTTGTCCCCCTTACTAATGTTTTTCTTAAGAAACAAACCATGCATTATATTAGTTTTATATGTAAAGTTCGGTTGTGTTTCAACAAATTATTTCTTACTTACAAGGATATAAACACCTATTTGCTGTTTTGTTCTCTGGATATGATATAAAATAACGTAATCATTTTATTTTTTTTTTTTTTGTTGAAACTGGAAATAACTTCCTGAATCCTTATTGCAAGTTTTAGCAAACTAGTACAGTTAGATTAACCGTTTTAAAAAAATCTAAGCTCTTTAATTAGTATAGTTATGAATATTTAAATAATTACTCAATCAAAAATTTGCACAGATATATTTTACTTTTGTTTTCGTATAAGTAAACCTTTGCGAAAAATGTAATGTACCTGTAATTAGTTATATTTTTTTTCTTTATTAAAACTACAGTTAGAATTACATGTTCATTAACTATTTTGAGACATATAAAAATATATTTTAATAGTTAATCATAAAATATTTCTCAGAAAACTGTAATAGTTAAATCATAAAACTAAAGAATATAGTATTAAAATCTGAGAAACTAAAATACCTTTAAACACAGTTTGTTTTAATGGCCAATTTAATAGATTTTGAAACAGGAAACTAATAGTTTTCTTAAGGATAGACCTATTATATATATAAATTGGAAGTTTAATCATGAATTGGAAATACACTGCATAATATTTAACACTGCATAATATTTATTATATAGCTTTATGCTATGTAACGAAAATTTACTTTAAAGGCCTTCCATACATATAATTGTAATGAAATATAATATAAATGTAATGTTATAGGAATAAAAAAAGATTGCTTCTTGAAAGTCGATATAATCTTTCTAAAAATTACATAACAAAATCAATATTTTTTAAACATTATACAAAGTGATTATTAATGAATATCCCAACTTTACAGGACTATTAGAAGTAAACAAAAAGATGAACAACCTTCAGTAGTACTTCTTTGTAGTTCATCGGGAATCCAAAATAACAGTTGGGAATTTAAAGTCAACAGTGTTATATGAGCACAATAATCCCCTCTGGGAACATGTACGAACTTCAGGTGGGGCGGTATCTTATACCACACTTTTTGCAGCACGATATTTGTTTTTGAGAGGGGAGACTTAAAAAAAGATCATGTAATTTTTCGACCACTGGCAACAGTCCCTTATGAGATTAGAACACACACATCTCAAAAAATGGCATGCTAAACAGAAGTATGAGATGAGTTTCTATGCTACCTCGATGTCGTTCGCTTATGTATATAGGGGCTCACATCGAACATTTACAACTGTCTTGAATTTAAACATAATTTTTTTTTCTTTATGTAACGAGATTACTTTTTTATCTTAAAATCCCAGTAAATTTGGTAGATCCATTTATAATCACGCTGTGTGTTTTAAAAATATATATAATATTTTTTATATGGAATTATTTCTATTCAAACATTGGGTCCTGAACTATATATGTCCCTGAACTAAAACTGTCATTTTTAAATAATAGCGTTGTTTAACTTTTTCCTTGTCTTTCTTTAATAGGCCATGTAAATTCGGAATACCATTCTGCATATATTTAAAATTATGTCACTCTATATTACTTAAAAAACATGTACAATATTTTGTGTATGAAATTAATTCTATTCAAACATTAACTCCAATCTTTTGGACTAAGACGATCTGTCATTTCCAATTAACAAGATGGTTTTACTTTTATTGTTTTCTTTTTCAATAGCCCTGTAAATTTGGGATAACAACCTGTGTTACATTTTAAAAAATAACATCCTGTATCATTTTTAAAAATATGTATAATATTTTTATATGGAAATATTTTTATATGAGCTCAAATCATCTGAAAAAAATCTATCTGTAATTTCTAATTAACAAGATGGTTTTACGCATTCCTTGATTTATGTATAATATTTTTATATGTAGCTATTTCTATTCGCACGTTAGCTCCAATCATCTGAACAAAACTATCTGCCATTTCCAATCAACCCCTCCCCACTCCAGGGGGTTACCTTATTTATGCATTCAGGTGCTTTCCGACTAAGGCCACCAGAGCGATCTTTCCCCCTTATTTTTATTGTCTTTCTTTCCTCTTTGTTTCACATTCATTGTAACTTCCTCTTCGAATGTGTGGGCAATTCTGCGTAAGCCAAAATCACCTTGTCTTTATCGACATATGGAGAATCCGCCCACGTATTTGACGTGCGTGACAACACATGTCCCTGGAAATGGAATCCTGAGGGAAACAACAGGCTGTTTCGGTCTTTGTTCAGATAGACATTAGGGGTGCATATTGGTCCCGTATGCATCAATCGACCGGTCAGCTGGATTGTATCAGTAACAGGGGATTAAGCGAGTAAGTATTTACTCGCCACCTCATTAAGATTGAAGACGAGCATAGGAATGTCTCGTGATCGTATGGGGCTTGGTTTAGTACTGGTGCATTATCGTACATCTCTTTGTTGGTCTCGATAGTAAGTGGTACGGCTGGGGTCTGAATAGCTTTTTTTTTTTTTTGTAATAAGGATGGAAAGAGTTCACTTTCTTCTTTCTCTCTCCCTTGTGGAGAAATAAATTGTGTTATAACATTCATTCACCCTGTTTTAAAATTAAATGCATGGATAGTCTCACTGATAGCTCTTTCAGTGATTTCGTATTGCCAAAACATTCCAATCTGTGTTTAGTGATGTTCACTTTCTCAAAGCATTGCAGCCTAGGGACTCTCTGGCTCAAATTACTTCAGAAAGTCACTATTTTTGACCAATTACAATAAAATAGGGTCCTTTTTCTATTTTTGTTAAAGACATCCAAACCCTGAATACTTGCCTCAGTGTAACATCAGAAACAGATCTTTTACTTTCTACAAAAGAAGAACTTCTAAGAAATTTAAATGATAAAAATATCATAGATGCATATTACATCACTATCCATGAAAATGGTTAAGTAATACCAATAAAACATTTTATTCTAACTTTCAATAGCCCAACTTTATCAAAAAATCATAAAGCTGCCTATTTAAACTGTCCTGTACGACCTTAAATTCATAACACACTCAACTGTTTTAAATTTCAACGTTATGGCTATACAATCTCTACCTGTTGATGCTGCTACTTGTTGTCGACGCACAGAAGTCGAAAACAACAGTGAAGGGGGCCTATATAGCATATTCTTGTTCGTGACCAAAATGGATCTGTGTGAAGGAAATACAGTTAAAATCACTCAAAAACTTTATCTCGAAGCTCGCAAGTTTCAATGAAAATTTCAGAATTTCTTAACATAACTAAAATTTTAGTTTAACGGATTTGATGGCAGAAAACTTCTTATTCTTATTTTATTCTTATAAATAATTACGTAATTTGAAAATTTTAAATTACAGTTTCAAGAAAGTTGCATTTTGCCGAAAGTGTGTTTAAAACAATGACGTGCAAAGCTGACGTTGAGGCTCCTGTTCTGCAGATTTACTAGTTATTTTAAATTTCGAACGATTCGGTTGAGTAGCTTTTGCTCTGTTATATACGGAGGGACGGACTGAACGACGACAATCGGTGCTATGTATTTAAATAACTACGAACGCACCTAAAAATTTAAGGAAGTATAGGTGAAAAATGATTTTTCTATTCATACCAATTTTATCTTAATTTTTTTGTTCTTATTTATGGTTGAATCTGACAGATTGACAGGTTAAATCTATAAGATTAACAGCTGCTTTACATTTAATAAAAGAAAGGGGCAAAATGATTTAGTTTCAAACTGCCTTTTCTGTTCAAAATAAAATACTAAATTAGGGAAGGAAGTGAAAAATAAAATACTTAAACGTTAATATATAACTACACAATAGTGTATCAGAAAGACAGTTACGAAAAATAGTCTTTACATGCTTTAACCAAGAACAAATGCTTATGTAACAAACACAAATGGGCTTGGCTTCTTAATCCTTTCGGGTCTGGTGTACTATTGATAGTACACGTCTATTCAACAACCATTAGTTTGTCTTAACAATTGCTTAGTTACTTTCGACATATAGAAATGCTAGTACATGGCTATCATTTATGCTTTGACATTTGGTAATAATAATAAAAGTTCACTTCATTCTCGTTGCAGGTTTGGTAATTCCTTTATTTTATTCATATATATTACATTTAAATTGAAAATATAAATGACTTTCCTGAACAAATCATGTATGATAAAACACAAAAAACATTAGAAAGTTGTAGTACCCTCTCAAATCCTGTTGTACTATGTTATTTTCCAAACGTCATCATAAACTCTTACTTAGCTTATTATCATATAAATATGAACAGATTTGTATACAAAATAAGTACAGTCGAACCTCTATATAACGAAACTCCATACATCGAATTTCTCCATATAACGAATTTTTAGTAAGAACGGTCCCCTTTTCGCATGATTACATTAAAAACAGACTCTATATAGCGAAATATCTATCTCCATATAACGAATTTTTTCATAAATTGATCTTAATTTATTCAGTTTTAAAAAAGCTTCGAAATCATATGGAATCAATTTTCCATCACTTACTTTTGATTTATCGTTCAGTGGAGAGGTTTTTTTTTATAAATATTACTTCTCTCCTTATTCTTTAAATCTAACAAGTTCATCCCACCTCCCACACACCTTTCAACATCCTTCTCAAAACACAGTCAATTGAATTGTTACACATATAAGAGAGGAATCAATGAGAGCACATAAGAGAGACCTTCAAATGGAGGAAAATATCAACTACAATTTTTCATTCCTTGCTAAAATTTGAGAATTTTTTTTGAGAGCGTAACAATTGTAATTTTAAAATCAAAACAACAAAAAATTACAGGTTTCTTCCTCTGAAATTTATGTAAGTCTTCCTTATTTGATTTTCATTAAGCTTTCAAATAAATGTCTTTTCTCTTTTTTGAAACTGCTTAACCCCTTGAGGGGCAAAGCACTTATGTTCATAAAATGTTCAAATGATTGATTGACACCGGAATTCACAATCAGATTTATATGATAGAAAATAAAAGATGTTTTTCGCGTACATTGTAAAAAGCAAATGTTAATACTAAAATTCCGGTGCCAATGTGGCATAAGGGAATTAAAATTAAGTGGTATATATAATATACCGGTGCCCTTCAAGGGGTTAAATAAGTAAGAAATAAAATGTTAGGTTAATATATACTTTTAAACATTTCAAATTCTTAATTAAAAAGATCAAAAATAATATTTGTTCAAAATTTACACATTAAATACTATTTTTAACATCATACTCTATACATCGAATTTCTCTGTATAACGAATTTTTAACTGGAACGATGGATTTCGTTATATAGAGGCTCGACTGTACATTCACTACATTTCAGACAATGAAATAATTTTTTAAATTTCAGTAAGTCTAATTGGATAGCTACGATTAACGTTATTACAGTCAAATGAATTTTGTTCTTAAAATTTTCTCATCATTTTCTCAAAATTCAAAAAAAAAAAAAATCAGATTTGAAAGAGTTAAACAATAATAGAAAATAAAAGTGAATCTGAAATTAAGGTGCTTTGTAGCTCTCAATATTGCATTAAATTCATAAACACCCATCTGCAAACTCCAAAATTGCAATTATAAAAAAAATTAAGGAAACCCTTTGTTTTTGCTAAGAAAATAAAGTTATATTTTCAAATATATACAGAACCTT
This sequence comes from Maratus speculifer, assembly GCA_964019185.1. Lineage (NCBI taxonomy): Eukaryota > Metazoa > Arthropoda > Arachnida > Araneae > Salticidae > Maratus > Maratus speculifer. Next base: position 130,739,627 of record OZ025297.1, on the reverse strand, counting down.
TAATAGTAATCCATTTTATGACAATTATTGTTGGTAGAAAAAAAAGGCAATTCTAAAGACTTACAACTTTGAAATTATGAGTAATTTTCAGATTCTTAATGTATATATATACTTAAAACATAATTATGAAAAATTTTACATCTGCAAAAGTATATTTCTTAAAGAAAAGTTACTGGAAATCTTAGTCTATTTACGTTGTTTGGCACTTGATATTTTACACTCAGTAATATCGCAACTGGCGTTTATACTATAAGAGAATATCCTTTAGGAAATCGAATATAGATTTTACATTTTCGATTTTTTTAGATATTTTTAAAATTACTTTAACTGGCTCAAACCGGTTCCAAAATCTTAATATAATAAAAATGTATGAACAAAATCAAAAAATAAAGACTAACCGTCCTCAGCCATCCTATGTAAAGAAAAATCACTCAAAAACATTAAAATTTTAGCGAGATATTTGAAAATAACGCCTTGCTGGACTTCAGATTTCCATCTGCGTGTAAGTCAGTGACTCATGTAGGCTCTCAGGTACAAAACATGAATTAAATACAGGGTGGTCATAAAAAAAAACTTTGCCGGTATATGGAGCTCTAGCGTCCAGTCTGTTTAACCGATCGAGGTGAAATTTGAGATATAGCTATTCAGAGGTATGAGCTCGAGATTCTGTGAACGGCACCAAATTGGCGATCACAGTTACGGTTATAGTTACAGAAACTCGAAATTCTCCAATGGCAACATCCAATTTTTTTCATCGCAAAATGCTCAGCGCATGCGAAAACCCTAAAGAGCGTTGGAACCGTACGTGTATAGCAAGAAACGGACAAGTTATGCACGCACAAAAAAAAATTCTGCGAATCCCTCCCCCCATAAAAAACACGATTAAGGCGCAAGGAGTCTATTTGCATATGACAGAGAGTCAGTACAGTAATCTCTGATTACAACACAGATCGGAGAAAACTTTATTTTTATTACACATTTTCCATATGGGTGCAATCACAGGCAATTACACATTGGATCGTGGCGACTGTGGACAATACAGCCGAATGTTACATCGCATGAGGAATATTTGCAATCTCATGATTCATAGAATCTTTCAAATCCGGCAAAGTGTACGGATTGCACATGTACACTCGAGATTTTAGATATCCACAGAAACTGAAATCCATAGGAGTGAAGTAAGTGGATCGCAGAGGCCATTGACGTTACCAGTTAAGGTGAAATGTGCCTCGTCCGTTCATAATATGCAAAGAGGTTTATCGTTATCTCCATCATATAAGAAAAGAAATTCATTAACAAAATCTATATGTTGTTGATGGTCTCTCATTCCAACATATGGGCGCGATGTTACCGGTAAAGAAACATGCTGATTAGAGAGCGCAGTAACTTTAAGACCATTGATTTTGGTATATCAAATATACAAGATGCACCTTTTGTAGTTTGCATGCGTCCTCTGGTCCCTATGTGATGCACTTCCATAGCAGTATCCTCAGGGAAAGTTGTTCGTCCGGATCGCAGACTATCACAAGTGCAGCCAATTTCTTCGAATTTCATTACTAAATCACAAAAAACTTGTGAAATGCATAGGCCACGTATTTGGCGATGTTTCCGACGGTAAACGCGCGAGGTTTTCGCAGCATTCATCTCATTTTGATAATAGTTTTACCAACTCACCACGAACGAAGTTATTTTGTTGGCATCTGCGAGCTCCGACTGAAGAACTAACATTCCCACCCTAATTTTTATCCGTTTTCTATGCTAACTATCTGGCAAACGATTTTCCGTAATTGGTATTTTGTCTCTGTCATATTCAAATTTTATTCGTGCGGCTTGGTCGTGTTTTTTTGGAGCCGTTCGTAAAGCTGATTTTGTGCGAGCATAACGCGTCCGTTTATTGCATATAATTACATACTGTTGCATTTAATTACATACTGTTCCAACGCTCTTTATGGTTTTCGCATGCGATGGAAAAAATGGGTGTTGACATTGGAAAATTTTGAGTTTCTGTAACTATAACCGTAACCGTGAGCGCTATTTTGGTGCCGTTCACAGAATCTCGAGCTCATACCTCTCAATAGCTATGTCTGTAATTTCACCTCGATCGGTTGAACGGACTGGCCGCTAGAGCTTCATATATCGGCAAAGATTTTTTATGACCACCCTGTAGGTTAAAATTTACATTTCCCCAACACGAGAATGGGTTTATATTTAAATCAAATTCTTAAAATATTGTTCAAGAATCATAGTTATCTTAGAAAAATGGCTGTTAACCTCTTGAGGGGCGGTAGTATACGTATGAAACCACTTAATTTTAATTCTAAAAGGCCACATTGGAAACAGAATTTTAGTTTAAAAAAAAATCTGTTTATTAGATGCGTGAAATATAGCTTTTTCTTATTTACAAGTAAACCTGTTTCGATTTTCCGGTGTCATTCATTAATTTCAAGACTTAAGCAATGAAACTGCTTTTCAAAGGATTAATACGGAGAAATTATAAAGTAATTTATTTTTTTCTATATATTGGTAAATATACATATATGTACAGGGTGATTCCAATTTTTTTTTACAATAAAAGAGGGGTGATAGTACACATCAAGACAAACAATATTAAATAGGAGACCAAGGGTCCCAAACGTTTTCCATAGGAGATAGCCGCCATTAAAGTTTAGGTACCAAAATTTCAAATAAACATAAAAAACGGAAAAATCGGTCGATTGATTTGCAGTTTTCACTAAAATTATTCTTTATGTCGGCATTTTCTTGAAATTAAATTATAAAGATAAATTTCAAAAAATGCCGATAGAGGGCGCTTTAGACTTTGGAGTAACGAACAATTATTTTTTGCCGTTATTTTTTGCATCTCATTAAATGTTTTCGGAAGCTTAGACTTAAATTTAAATTTTGAGCTTAAAATCTGAATAGTAGGGAGTAGTTAAGTAGCACAAATTGAACTTTGTTTAAGGGGGGGGGGGTGTTCAAATTCAAAATAATTATAGAAAATGGAAAAGTTTGTCGATTCGTTTGAGGTTTAAAATAAAACTATTCTTTAAGTCAGTATCTTCTTGAAAATAAACTTTAAAGATAAATTTCAAAAACTTCCATTAGAGGGCCTTAAACTTCAGAGTAACCAACAATTAATTTTAACCATTATTTATTTGTTCTAATTAAATGCTTGCAAAAACTTATTAAATGTTTTCGGAAGCTAAGGTTTAAGCTTAAATTTTGAGCTCAAAATCTGAATAATTAGGAGTAGTTAAGCAGCGCAAATGGAAGTGTCTTCAGGAGTTGAAATTTAACCCCCCCCCCCTTCTCGAACCCAATTCAATTTTTCGCTACTTAAACACTCCCAACGATTCAGAATTTGAGCCTAAAATTTAAGTTTATGTATTTGGAAGCATTTAATGAGATTAAAAAAATAACAATTAAAAATAGTTGTACGCTACTCCAAAGTCTAAGGCGCCCTCTATCGTCATTTTGTGGAAATTATCTTTAAAATTTTTTTCAAGGAAATGCTCATTTAAAAATTAGTTTTAGCGAAAACCGCAAACTAATCAACCAATTTTTCTGTTTTTACAATCATTTGAAGTTTGAACCCTCTGAACACTATTCAGTTTGTTTACTTAACCACTCCCAACTGTTCATATTTTGAGCTCAAAATTTAAGTTTAAGTCTAAGCTTACGAAAGCATTTAATAAGATGCAAAAAATAACGCCAAAGAAGAATTGTTCGTTACTCCAAAGTCTAAAGCGCCCTCTCTCGGCATTTTATGAAAATTATCTTTATAATTTATTTTAAAGAAAATACCGACATAAAGAATAGTTTTAGTGAAAACCGCAAATCAATGAACAAAATTTTCCGTTTTTTATAATCATTTGAAATTTGAACCCTCAGAACAGAGTTCAGTTTGTGCTACTTAACCTCTCCCACTTTCAGATTTTGAGCTCAAAATTTAAGTTTGAGTCTAAGCTTCCGCAAACATTTAATGAGATGCAAAAAATACCGGAAAAAATAGTTGTTCGTTACTCCAAAGTCTAAAGCGCCCTCTATCGGCATTTTTTGAAATTTATCTTTATTGTTTAATTTCAAGAAAATACCGACATAAAGAATAATTTTAGTGAAAACCGCAAATCAATCGATCGATTTTTCCGTTTTTTATGTTTATTTGAAATTTTGGTCCCTAAACTTTAATGGCGGCTATCTCCTTAGGAAAACGTTTTGGACCCTTGGTCTCCTATTTAATATTGTTTGTCTTGATGTGTACTATAACCCCTCTGTTATTGTAAAAAAAATTTGGAATCACCCTGTATATATATATATATATTCAATTTACAACTATACAACTCTGGAATTGAAAATATATTTTACATTCTTTGAAAAAAAAATATGTACGTAGATATACCAGAACAATTTTCCTCTGTAAAAATAAGTTTCTTTAAGTAACAAGGTTAATTCAAATATTATCCTACTAATGTTGTTTGACACTTGCTATTTCACAGTCAGTATTCTTTCAAGTAACGTTTATAATGAAACTGATTTACCTAACTTCAAAGCTTTAAAAGCTCTTAAGAAAAAATTATGAAGTTAAGTAGGTTGAAATTTAAATTTTCTCATCACGCGAATGTATTCCTAGTTAAATCGAATACTTTCATATTTATAAGCAAATGGTGTTCAATGTGAAGAAGTAATACGGTTTTTCTTTTCTGTATATTGCAAAATAAATTATTTAATTATTTTATGCATTAAAAAATACATATAGATAAAAAAAGCATTTACTTCAAAATTCTTTTAAAAAGGTCTTTTAAGAAAGGTTTGTGGGGATATTCTATACATTTTAAAAAGTACGAAAATCATTGTTCAAAAAAACGAATTGCTCTTATATAGAATAATGTAAACTAGAAGGGGGGAAATCATGCTTCAAGAATATATTATGAAAAACAGACTAACACTATTTAAACTCAATCTACCATTAAAATAACTTATAATAAAATTATTTTAATACATCGGTTAGTTGCAATACTGTTTAGAATGAGTTACAGATACACTACTTTATCTTGTTCCAAAAGCATTATTGGTAACACAAAACAAAAATATTTTAAAAGGATTATTTCTTTTGCCTTTGCATTTTTTCAGCTTTCTTGGCGCTGATGGTGGGGGATGGGGATTTTTCAATGCGGAAATATTTCTACATTTATATTTTAAGAACATCATACTTGTAAATTTTTTAATTCTACAAAATACTAAGAAAATAATTTTTAAAAAATTGTTGGGGCGGGCGGTTATAAAAATTGCAGGAAATATCTGTAAATTCAAATTTAATTAATCCTTCTAAATCCTTCAATCCTTCTAAAATCTTTCAAATATTTATTAAATGATTATGTAAACCTTTTAATTTCGTATGAATAATTTGCCTAAAATGTTTTAGAAAGTAAAGTTTTCATGAATTCATAATGCGGTAGCTAAAGGTTTAAGGCTGTGAATCTATGTTTTGGCAATTAACCCGTCAGTAGTCGCGTGTCGGTCTTTTCGCCGCCCGTGTAACTTATCTTCTCCTAACTTGCATCACATTACAAATACAGCGAAGATCTACCATGTAGCTGTCTTTGAAGCTTTCTCGATTACCTTAGTGAAGTAACAGGGTACCTCTGTTTTTCTTTCAGGTACATTTTTAGAAACAAAGTTGAAATTTGCGAAAAAGTCTATGTAACAATCACTAATGTCAGTTCATTTTTACTTTTTACAATTACTCCAGATCATATGAATAAAATGCATAATTTATGAAAACTGCAAATTTATATATTCATTGAAATGTTATTTTCGTATATTAGGTGAAAAATATGTCTTATTTTACATATTTGGTTTGCAGGGGGCCAGCGGCGAAAAGGCCGAGCGCGACTAATGACGTTGTGAAAAAAGTCGCGACTACTCGCGGGTTAACACCTGTATATGGGACTGTAGGCAAAATTATTTTTTGCATTTCAGTATGAAAAATTTTAATCTATACACACATAATATACATAAAGTACGAAAAATTAAATTCATTCCAAAACGCATTACACTGTTTAAAAATTCATTTTCGGCAGGTTCCAACTACCGAAATTGAATTAGAATATTTTAAACAAGCTTGTATGTTACCTAACAAACTGCTAGGATAAAAATTAATTTAAGTGAAGAAGCTACAACTGCTTAAAAAAGATTCTCGTTCATGTGTATGCAGAAAAAAGGTCAAAGTATATTAAAAACTTAACTTTATTAATAGAAATTAAAAGCATAATTAGTTGTATTAAATTTGACAAATTAAGGCCATAACTTCAGTCAAAAATTAACTCATTAAATAAAATTTTATTTAAATCGAGCATAAACTTGAAAAAACAACAAATCAAACAAGTCGTACGAACATGATATCGCACAAAAATTTACTATTTTATGAAGATAATGGATTCTGAATAAAGAGGATAGACATATAGTGTAATGCCTATGTGTTGCAAGTGAAGTAACTGAAGAGATTGACACAGGATGACAGCTGATTTTCAATCAAATCAACAATTTTTGATTACCGCTGGTGAAAACTTCCACCAGTAATTTTAAATATAAAATTTCGCCTAACTTTAGCACTTGGTTGATGGAAATTTTCTCTCACAATTATGTTGAAAGATTGTAATCCTTTTTTTACTTGTGTCAGATTACCCAGATTGTATAATCTTTTAACTGACACTGAAAGAAGATAATCTTGCTTGTCACAATTTGGTAGAACTACTACAGCAGAAATAAACTATTACCATTTAAAATGAATATCAATTTTTGCCATTATTTTTTATTAGAATATCTAATTAATAAGGCGTTTAAGTAAAAAAAAAAATTCAACTTAAATTTACTAATGGAAATTTTTCGCGGATGTAATGAACTCCTCCGAAAGCGGTTACAGTTGAAACTTCACTATTTTAAGATTATGCCGGTTCATCTTAATATTTTCATAATCAAGATAACAATGAAACATGCAGTTGTACAAATCGACCGGTTAGAAATTAGAGTACGTCATAGCATTTCCAGATGTGGGGAATTCGTAAAAGTATAACGTGATATCGTCAAAGGTAACGAAAGGTTCGTAAGCTGACGGCTGATGAAATTCTAAAATGGAGGGCCAAAATCACAGTCCGGTGAAATCCAAATACCTCATTGGTCATTGAGTCGTATCCTTTTCAGAAAACAATATCTTAGCGGGGAACATTCGCCTTACTCCTTTTTCCGAGAAAAAATCGTAGCGGAAATTTTGAGGTAAATCTTATCTGTTAATCTATTTAAATCTTATCTTATAATCTAATTTTTTTACTTTTATTTTATAAAATGTCATCAAAATATCTTAATTGAGTTAATTTCGATTGTTTATCGTAAATAAGAACAAACGGTAACAATCGCTTCAAAATGATTTTATCCCTGACCCTTTTTCAAATGGATAAACAAATTCGTGATTTTCACCCTTACCACACGACCAGTGAGGTGGCTGGATTTCACTTGACTGTGATTTTTGCCCTTCATTTTAGAATTTCGCTGACGGCTGAAACAATATCGTAACTAGACTTGAAAACAAACACCGGTGCCGAACAGTTTCTGAATTTAGCCGCTTAATGACATGAAATTTTGAGATCGATATTGATTTCGATATGGGGAAAAATGACATGAAATCGTTATCTACAGCTTTTTATACATTCCTTATCTTAAACAATATTTAATTCAAGAAAAAAAGGCGCAACGCAACTGAAAACATATTTTGAAAAGTTAACTCCATAGACAATGAGACATCCGTTTCTTGGCGCAGCATTGTTTATGAATTTATTTAAATTGAACAGACACATCATTAAAGAGGTCCGGGACACATTTCGAAATAATTTTTATTTATTGGTTCAAAATTCTGATTTTTTTTTTATTTGTATGTGTGTTGGTTAATCATATCATTTTTAAACAAAATCACATGATAAAATTCCTCATAATTTTTTAAAACATTTTAATTTAAAATTTATTTAAAAAAGTGGTAATTTAAAATCGCTAATTCAAAATATTATTTGTTGAATTTCAGTTTGTTCTCATTTAAACAAACACAATTACATAAAATTTAATTTTGATTAAGTATTTTTAAAAATATTAATTTAAATAATAATAATAAAATTTCGATTGTTATTTTCGATTGTCGTCTGAAATTAAATATATTTAAAGTAAAACTTCGTCAGTAAAAAATCAAGTAACACATTAAAAAATTATATTTTTAAAATTAAATAAATATACTAATTTTCTGAATCAAAAGTAAAGTAAAACAATTGAAAAAGACATGTTCCAAGTTTGAACAATTTATCTTTAACAATTCTTCACTTATAACAACACATATATAGAAATGATGAAAAACATATCATGACGAAAAACGCATTTTCGCAAGCAGACGTTTCCATAACAACTGTTTCTTACAAAAGTAGATTTAAAAAAATATTTTCTTTACACATTAAGATAGAAACATGTTATAAACGTCATTATAAGCAGAACCTCCCCCCCCCCCCAAAAAAAAAAAAAATAATAATAATAATTTTTTTTTTTTTTCAGAAAATTTGAAGATTTTGGTGTACCGGACTCTTTTAAAGAAACTAATTATTTGTTTAAAGGGTTTAACAAGAGAGATTTTGCAGTAAACAAAGATTTAAAAATAAACATTACAATTATTAAAAATTAGATACTTTTTAAAATTAATCAATGGCAGAAATCCAAATAAGGAAACTTAGAAATACATAAATGCTACAAATAAAATTATATTAATTAACATTCAATGTTTAATAAATATTTGTAAAACAAGCAAACAAATAGAGAAAACCGTGAAGAGCAGTTATGCATGGGTATCAAATGGTAAGAATACTAAATTAAAACATTATGCAGAAAACAACATTAAAAAAAAGGTATTAACTAGGTTATTTCTAGTTCCCCCCAAGACATATAAATAGAATTATGTTTGAAATTTTGTAACATAATTGGTATATGCTACAAATATGTTTTATAAATATCTATAAATATTATATAAATGTATAATTTTTTTATATAAATATAACAGATTTATTTTCACCCTGTAAAACAATAAGTGCCTTGCATCTCATGTTTCAGTGCACTTCATAAATCGATATCAGTTTCATTATGTTTGAAATACCGCAATATCTTTTAAATACATCACACATATTTTTCCCATTGACCATAATATAATGGGGTTCGTTGAAGTATTAGTGTAAACGAATTATAAATACTGCATACATTTAAAAAAAAATAGAAAACATAATGTGAAATATGACATAATAAATGAAAAAAAAAATGTACCGATTTTGTTTTTATCCGAATAAATTTTCGATTGTTACAGAGCGGGCGGCAAAGTAACAAGCTGGAGTTTCTATTACCCGTCTGTTTCCATTTTATTTTTTTAACCCTTCCGAAACACCGTCTGCACACACATTCAATTCGATATGCTGTAATTAAAATAAACATTATGTTTGCATATTACTGGTACCAAAAATATATTCTGCATGTACGTTTTGAGGGTACAGCAATCGTCCCAAATGGGTTAAACAATATACAGGCGTATCCGGATCACGTGATAGTAACGTTAAATGTACCTACAACTAGAGCTGAATTTGTTTTGAAGTGGATGTAATATTTTTTTCCTGTCTTCAGCAAGCGTACTCCCTTCGTTTAGCGTGATTTTGCATTTTTAAAAGAATACCAATGTATAAAAAGTGATTGCCAGTTTATTTGTAGAGATTTACTAACAATAAACAGTTTCACTGAAAACTTCATGAATAAACTCAAATCATATGTGTAAACTTCCCCCTGCATTAAAAAAAATGAAAGCTTTATTTATTGAAAATGTACTTATTTTCCAGCTCAATCGCAGAAACGAAAACCCCTCCTTAAATATCCTTACGCATAATAAAAACTGATAAGTATAATTAAAGACAGTAACTAGGGAACTGCAAGAAGTGTAAGTTGCCGATTTTGATGAAGGTGGTATCGTCCGAAAGATCTCATCGTGAGCAATAAGAAATCATATGGAACTACCCGTCGAAAATTAGCCGTTTTCAAGATATCTGTCAATTTATGTCATGTAGCTAGTACACACTTAATACTGAAAAAATACTAATTAAACAATTCGTTATGAAATTTATTGCTATAAAATAGCTATAGTTATCGCAGATAACTTCGTTGGATAACAGCCGCTTAAATTTGTATAATACGCATGCGCTAACTTTAGTAATAGTCCGAGAACAAAAGACATCAAAAATCCCGTCATCCATTTTTTTCTTTAATGGAAATTGATAGTCAAAAGTCTTACAAATAAAATGCGATGAGAAATAACGTAGCACTGGTAAAAATCCAAACTAAAAATTTTAAATGTTTATCATCACCGCCGGTTTGAAATACGCATGATAGGAATTCCTGGAAGAATGAAGCTTGTCATACATATCCTCCCCCCCCCCCTCAAGGAGCAAAACTTTTTCATAAAATGTTCTAAGAGGCGTAAATATCCGCCGTGAGTGTAAAGAATTATGAATTTTTAATAAAAAATATTTAATTAAACATATTTTTGGAACCTTTAAACTTTGTCGTACTTAGCTCATTTCATCCTATGACTTTTTACTATCGATTTACATATATATATATATGTATGTATATATATATTCGGTGATGACGGGGCTTTTAATATCACCGGCTCCCAGATTATAACCTGCATAAATTTACTCTATTATCTTGACAGCGTAGGTAATATCTTGACAGCGTAGCATGGAATAATCAGAAAACGAATAAAATACGGGCATCACGAGATTTGAGATATGTTTCAGATAACTCTATTCTGGAACTACAGATTTTTTTTTTCAAATGATTCAAAACATCTTATTTTGTATTGTCAATCGGCATTTTAAGAAAATCTATTGAATGTCAAATATCAATTCAAGTTTCCAATTAAAAAATAATTTCACTGTATTTTTGTAAATGGAACAGTATATTTTCCTCCAGTATACAACTCCAGAAGCTCAGGTCGTTTTCCCCTGATTCTTTAAAAGTTATTAAATAAATAAAAATTTTCGTTTATATTTTGTTTAACTGCTATCTTAAGTACATTTTCCTTTTAAATTGTGCACTTACACGCGCTGACATTACTTTACCTTAATTTCCTTTCTGAAAGGAAATGTATAACCGTCTCTTTTCATGTTAAAAGTTTCTAAATTTGTCATCAGAAAATTGCTTCAGAAATTTTAAATTATTTTGAAAGTAAGTGACATGTCGGAGAAATTTTACGGACATTTACAAGTGCAAGTCTTCTTTCTCTCTTACACAATTATGATGCTTTTATATAATAGATTTGGAGTAACTGTTTTTAATAAAATTTACGTGACATATGCTTCATTTTTCCCTTTTATAAACGTTATAAAAATTAAATAAAATAAATAAAAAACAGCAAATAATGTATGAAGAAAAAGCAACCTAGGGGCTGTGTGGATTTATTGCGCTATTATATTAGATTAATTTCTAACACGATTTTTCTATCGGTAAATCAACTATAACAGATCTGAATTTTCCGTGTGGGTGAAAAAAGTCCGGACCAGGATTCGAACCAGGGATGTATTGGCTGAAGCCCTCAATGCTCTTCCAACTGAGCCATCCCGGACACGAACACTGGAGGACTGGAGGATTAATAGAATAAACCTTACCTCCGATTTATTCTATTGAGCTGATCCATAGTATCAGACTAGATTATGTCTTCGGTTAGGTTTTTTGGGTGAAATCGTCCTCCAGTCTACGTGCCCAGGTTGGTTCAGTTGGAACAGCATTTGCGGCTTTGGCCAATACATTACTGGTTTGAATCCTGGCCCGGACTTTTTCACCCACATGGAAAATTTACATGTGCTATTGCGTTACTATTTTAAGAGGGGGGGGGAAATGCCTGGCATATGGTATATTAAGATATCCTTAAACTGGGGGGGGGATAAGTTTGTCTGTTGATACCTATATCATTTTAATGCTTTGTTATTTTATTTATTGAAACATGGATTTTGATTTAAAGAAATCATCCTTTTTTAATCTGTTATCTATTTTTAATGTAAATACAAAGTTATTAATAAAATTACTAGATTTTTATAAAATTAATTCTAATGTGTGAAATACACCAACGTGTGACATTGATATTCTTCTTCATATATATATATTATTCTTCATATGTGTATGTATATATAATTACGGCTCAAGAAACCATATATGAAATATGTTTGAAATGAGACTTGTCTTTATTAATGAATAAAAGAGAAAGAATGCTTTTATTTTTTATAGATCAGAATTTCTATTTGCCCCCCACCGAAGATTTTATTTCTGTTGATTGTTTTTATTCAGCAAAAATCTATCATATAAAAATTTTAAGTAATAACTATTTCTGTTAAGTGTTATTTCATATAAAACGATATTTTATTGACTTCTGTTCATTTGAATCAATTAAGTATGCGGAAAATAAATAAAATAAGTTTTATAAATAACTTAAAAAAATAAATAAAATAATTTTAGAAATAAAATAAAATAAAACAACACTTTGATAACGATATCATTATTGAGGTTTCGGGAATTCCCGAGGTGTTCACGTAGGATATGGCAATGGGAGAGGGGATCCAAAATTACCGAAATGTTGATAATGTTATATTTGCTTAGCCACTTTTATTGAATATATATTTTTTACTTTTTCGACATGGAGATATAGAGGGAATTCTTGCTTTTATTATTATTATTTTTTTAATTTATCAGATTTATGTCAGTAATTTAATGTATTCTGTAATCTTAAAAATGTGAAAGTTTTTTTTTAATATTATTAACAGAATATTTTTAATTTAATTTTAATTAAGTATAAATTTATTACAAATTTTGAAAGGTTTTCGTTCTTTGTTTTTTATGCACAATAAAACTGATTTTGAAAGCACGCATATTGTTGCAATGAGAAAATTTCCTGTCATCTTTAATTGCAAAACTAAATTGCTTATTACATTTATGACGTGTTTATGAATTACATTTTAAATACATGCACATAATGTATTCAGGAAAATGTATGCATGGAATTGTAATTAAATATGGACAAATCATGCTTGTAGTTATTTCATTTGCGATTTGAAATTTGTTTTTACTCATTAACGCAACAATTGGTTTTGTGCAAGAGTACTGCAAAATGTGAGTTTGACTAATTAAAAAAAAAATCGTAGAAAACCATACGCTTTCTGTTAAAAAATATATTTTGCACTTGAAGATTTTCATACTTCTTAATAACATTGTAATTGTTGAGAAATATATTTTACCAGCCTAAACTGCTTGTTTTCTTTGTGTTTTCGCATAATAAATCAACAAGCTACGCTTAAAAAAGAAAAAAATATATACTTAATTTAATGTTTAAGTGTTTTTTCAGTATTACATAATTAAAGACTAAAATTAACTGTTCTTAAAAATGCATTAAGTAGTGAAAAATAAGACCTTCCCTTTCATTTACCGTAATGCTAGAGAATATTTCTGAAAGTTGAAAATAGATTAAGAACTTAAACTTACATAATTAATAATCTTGTTTAAAACATAATATTTTTGATTTAGTTAAATTGTGTACAAATATGCGTGTATTTTACATTTATATGTACTATATATGGTTGTAATTAATTCATTAGGTGTTTTAAATAGGATTTAAACCGAAAAATTACATACCCTAGATTCCAACGTACTGCAGAATATTCGTTTTACTAATTAAAATCAGCTTATGTAACAGCATTGTTGCAATTGCATTTTAGCATTCCTTTGATATTCCGAGCCCTAGTAATTAGATTTTAATTGTTGAAATTCATGCATATGCATTTTTTATGCCATTACGCTTACTTATTTTAAAGAGGTTATATATAAAAAAAGTTGCGTTTAAGTTAACAATTTGGCAATTTAAGTTGATTAAATGCTTAATGATAGAGGCAACAATTATGTGTGTAAATGTAAGTTTTATCTTAAAAAGACTCTAACACTCTTGACTATTTTTTTTTGTTCTGTCGTTTTAGAGCTGACTGACAAACTATTTCGCATGTTCGATAAAATTAAATTAGTGGATATTTTTGCGTCACTTTTGTCAACTAAAGCATTAAAAAATATGCTATTTTTACAACCCTGCTTTCGGAATATATTGCACTCTCTTATTACCACTTTAAAATGAAGAAAAATAAATTAATTAAGCTCTTCAGCCCCCATAATTTATTTTCTGGTAAAAACTGTTACCCCGTTTCCATAACAATATTTAAAACATTAAAAAATGCAATTGCTCTTCACGTTACATCAAATACAAAAAGTGTCCCGAGAATTAAATTTTAGAGGACAAAAAATAAAAATAAATATTGAAAATAGATTTAACATCTTCCGACCTTTTGACTAGATATGATAATCAAAACGTTACACTAAATTAATGCATTTACATAAACATCATAAATCGAGTCTATCTGGAATATTTATCATTCTGCCAGATCTCGTCTTTTTAATTTGTGACTTGTATTTTGAAGGATCAACCTGGTTTTCCTTCAAAGTTGGTTTAGGAAAATATTTTTGGTACAATCAATCGATAACACCTAATCTTGAATATCATTTTTATACTGCGGTTTTAAGCTATTGAATAGCTTTTATCGCGGGCTTTGAGCGAAGCGACCGAATCTAGAAATTCCGTAACGAGAAAACATAACACTTCCGTAACGAAAAAAAACCTAAAACTTCGGCTAACGTCGTTTCAGTTCGGCAAACTTCGGCACGGTATCCTTCGGTAGACTTTGGCAGACATTGACGCGGTATTTTTTAGATATTAGGATATCAAGTCTCAAACTTATGTTTCTTATGATCTAATTTTCACAGCGCGGCCAAATTTTGTTTGGTAATTTATTATGAGGCAGTGTTAATTTTTCGTGACAGGAGATCCCCCACGATGAGGATCGACAAATTTAAAATGCTCATAACTCGCGATCTAATTTTCGTAGCGCGGCCAAATTTTGTTTGGTAATTTATTATGAGACATTGTTAATTTTTGGGGACAGGAGACCCCCAAGGTGAGGGTCGAAAAATTTAAAATGCTTATAACTCGCGATCTAATTTTTGTAGCGCGGCCAAATTTTGTTTGGTAATTTACTACGAGACTGTTAATTTTTGGTGACAGGATACCCCCCCCCCAACCAGTGTAACGGTCGAAAAATTTAAAATGCTTATAACTCGCGATCTAATTTTCGTAGCGCGACCAAATTTTGTTTGGTAATTTATTAAGCTATTGCATAGCTTTTATCACGGGCTTTGAGAGCTGCGACCGAATATAGGTATTCCGTAACGAGAAAAAATCCTAACACTCCGCTAACGACGTTTCAGTTCGGCAGACTTCGGCACGGTATTCTTCGATAGACTTCGGCAGACATTGACGCGGTATTTTTGCATAAATTGATAAAAAATGCTATGCAATAGCTTTACCGCGGCAGTCCCCGAGTTCCACACACATTTTTTTTAATTGATGTCATTAGGCTGGGTTACATTTCGAGAAAATTTGACAGGAGATAAACTTTTCAAAAATTGGCCGTACAGGTAACTCATTACATAAACTGTTTTTCCGCACGAGTAAACAAGTTTTTTCGTATATGAAAATCTTTCCCTGTGATACTTATCGTCTATTAATGAGTTTGAAATTGATGAGATCTTACTAATATGCGATAACATGTACATTGGTCAATTAAGCGACTTTTAAAGATTTGCTTGGATGAGTATAAAACTTGAGTTTAAAACTGTGACATTAAACACTCCGCAAACACAATTAATAATTTTTAGGAGATTCTATGACGCAAAAATTCTTATCAGCATACGATCTAGGTTTTTCGGAATACCATACTATATGGAAAAAATCTGACAGTTTAGTTAACAATTTTTCCACTATATTTTTTCAAAAGTAAGTAGTTGTTATTTCTTTAACTCGCTCGCTTTGCTCCAACCCTTTTCTCGTCTGTGCTTAACCTCATCCATAATGACTAATTATGCGTAATTTATTTTCTCGTATGCGCATAAAAGTTTTACTTCACTGTTGTTATTACGACACCCATCTGTATTTCACCTTTGATGATTGAACTATAAAGTGGACCTTTTCGACTCCCTATGTTTTAGCTATGGATTTTGATTTTTAATTTCGCACTGATGACTGAGCTTTAGAGTCCCGCAAAAGCCGTACGAGCCTCTTGGTGATATTCATTTCTGCTATCTAAGGTTGCTCATTCTTTATTATTACATTGAAACAAAATACAATCCTTCTCATTTTTATGCATTAAATTTCATTTTATGTGATAAAGAAAATTCAATCAAGTATATTTTTATTGATTATACATCCCGAGGATCCAATGCTGAGAAAAGGTGATCCTTCATTGTATAGCCGAAGTAAAATTAAATACATATCACTGATTCTTGAAGTACGAGAGTACATATAACATTTTCTTAAAAACTCAATACTATGATTTTAAAAACTCTTTAAAATAATAGTAAATATATCACATTTTTGAGATGCTTAGGAATTAAAATCATGCAACTATAAAGGATAAATTAAAAACTAATATTGTTAAGTTTATTTTTTACTAATCTTTACATTTTATATTGAAATATATTTAATATGGAATTTAAGGAATAGTAAAGAAATAGTTTTCTTTTAATTCAACAATATGTAACACCAATTTATAACTAATTAAAGTTCATAATTAAATGTATAAAAAGAACTTTAGATACTTTTGTTATCAGTATTTTGAAATATGAAGTTCCAAAAATTTATAATTCAGTAAGATAAATTATTAATACATTTATTCAAAACAAAAATGAAAATGCTGAAATGCATATTTATATATTTTAAGAAAAGTTTCATGTATTTTGCAATGCAAATAAGCTATGAAATTTATCATATTCATTTCCACCGTCTGTTACTTTAATCTACATAAGTGTCTGCATTTATTTGGAAAGTATATACTGATTAATATTTGAAATTTGTGATTAATTTTTCAATTTCATGAAACTAATTGTTTTTAGTGAGAAATTTGAAACTAATTCTTTAATCCTTCAGAAACTGAATTTTTAGAAATAGAAAGTTTTCATAATTTTAAAATTATTTTAATTTAGCAAAATTACCGTTTTGTTTTAAAGATGTAGCAACTCATAAAGTATAAATACTTAGTTAATGGTTTGTAGATGAGTTCTATTCAAACATTTAATAAAGTGTTTTATAGATGGTTCTCATTTAAATGCAATTTGTAATAAAAGTGGTATTTAAATTGTATTTATAATAAATAAATAAGTTGAAAGTGTTACTTGATAAAAGACTGGCATAAAAAAGGAAATATTTTTGTTAGAACAATTTGTTCTTCCTATTCCTTGAAAATACTATCAATATTACTCATACGTACAATAGACTTTGCGCGCAATATATAAAGATGTGTTAGCATTATTAACGAATGTTAATAATTACATTATTAACATTATTAAAAAATAAAATATTTTAATGGAACTATAACACAACATAATTGTATAATATAACTTTTTTAAAAAGTTAAAACTATCGCCAAAAACACTGTAAAAAACAAATCTTTAAAAAACACAAAGTGCTAGCATAAAATTACGGACAAACTTCTGTTATTATTAGCGCTATACATTAGTAATTAATTAAAGGTATAAATTCATGTTTAAAATGGTAAACTTAAAATTACACTATGTGTAAAATACTTAAAAGATAATAAAAATATTTAAAAAGATTTTAAATAGTTTGAATTCTTAGTATTTTCTACAGTAAATACAGCATTCATCAGAGAATATAAAAATATTGTTATTAAGATAAAATTAATAACAATAGTTTTGTATTCTATGATGCATGCTCTTATTACTGTTGAAAGCATTAAGAATTAATGTAATTTAACATGTTTTAAAATATGTTTCTTCATTTTATAAGCAGCTTACACATAGTATAATTTTCAGTTGATAAGAGTTTTGTATGTTATTTGAACATATTTCAGTGTTTAGAGAGGAAATATTATGAATTTAGAGTCGTGGATTTTTCATGTTTAAGGGGACTCAGCACACTGCATTCGGCGAAATATGGCAAAAATGTCAATTTTCTAATATTTTATTTAAATTACACTTTATAATTCTTAGTATATTCTGATGAAGTTTCGAAAAATTACGAGTATTAGAAATGCAGTTTAAATGGATTTTATTACACCGCTGTTCCTTTAGATGCCACAATCAACAACAATAAAAAGCGTTTTTTTTTTTTTCAATTTGTGTTTTTTCAACAAATAGGTATGTTCAAAGAGATAAACAAATTGTGTAAAATTTTCAATTTTTTGGTTCTCTCCTATCGTCTATTTTATAAAACTACGTATCAGATTTTCAATAAAGTAATAATTGTTTTTTTTACAACATAAAAATGAAAAATAAATTCAGTTTTTACTGTAATTTTACACGTATTCGCGCATTTTCTCGCAAAGTAGTTATATTGTGATAAATTTGATACATAAAGTTATACTATACACTTATACGAATAATTTAAACAATATATTAGCTCAAAACGTTCAAAATTGTACGAGAAGATCTATTTTGAAACTTACTTGAAATTAAAAAAAAAAAAAAAAAAGTAAACAAAAATTTAATTTTGTCAGAAAGTTGTCAAAATTTCTTGATACAATCATTTTTCTTCACTAAGTCCTTTATTATTATGCCAAAAATGCAGCTTAAAATGCTTAAGCAAAATAATAGTGTAAAGACCACTAGTCCTCTTAATGGAAATTAGGAAACGCATAATAATTCCATTTTAAACAAATAAAAATTAATGAGGGGGACAGTTGCCATAGGACCCCAGTGTTTTGACGAAAATTGAACAATATATAACAGTATTTAAGATCTTGCTTGGTTTAGATTCCTGAATTTTTGGAAAATAGGCTAGTCATAGCAACAATTACTGTATCTTAACAAAAAAAAAAAAAAAAAAAAAAAAAAAAAAAAAAAAAAAAAAATTAACGGTTTAAAAATATGTATTGTGTATCTTGTAATGCATAATGATTCAATTTTGCAAAACATTTATTTAATATCATTTCTTAGATATTTCTTTTTTTTCATTAAGTGCCCTTTTATATCAGTTTTTATCTATGTTTTAAGCCTACAAATCAAAATATTTAAAAACATACACATTTTTGCAAGTTATTTACAATTTACAGCTATTTTCTATAACATAATGCACATATGTATGTAATTTTTTATGTATAAAAAAATAGGCATCTTAGGTAGGTATCTTAAATTCTATTATATTTTTATCAGTGTATTTAAAATTGTCACACTAGCCCTAAATTATTCATTTATACTGATATGTATCTATAGTATGTTTAATAAGTAAATGTCCAAAAAGTTATGTGCATATAATTTTTGTGAACACTTTTACATCAATATTTTATTTTTATTATAGTGTCCATATTTTTTTTTATATTCTGCTTTTGAAAAAAGTTTGCTGAAATTATTTCCAATCAATACAGTTAGTTCTGTATCGTTTATAAAACAAGAAAACTATAATGTACCTTATAGCGCAAATATACTCAAAAATTATTTATGTATGTGTATTCAAGACATGCTTTTTATGTGTTTAATTTTAATCTTATATATCTTAGTAAACATACAATAGTCCAGAACAATAGACATTGATTTTGTTAATGATGTGTATTTCAATAATTAATCTTCCAGTATATTTAAATAAAATTAAAATACATAATTATTTCTTTTTCTTTGAAAGTAACAGTTATTTAATTTAATAGTCTTTTCTTTTTTATTCCTCTTTTCAAAATTATGATATTCTTTCTTTTACCATCAATGTGTCCACTATACGATCCTTCAATAAATGACCTAAAATAATAAAATAAATTAAATTAAAGTAATAATAAAATAATTTATTAACTTAACATTCTTAGATCCATTATATATAATGCTGCCATCCCCTACCTTCAAAAATGTCCTTGTGTGAATTTGACGTATTGTTGGCGGTGGCAACAGTTTACAAATAAACGCCGCATTTGCTTTCTACACATCACATGATTTTAAATTTTATACAGCCGAATAGGAAAATGATTTGAAAATACAATTAGTCAATAGAATTTGATAATACAATAATATTATTTTCTATATCAAACTATGAGAAACTATTCTAAAAAATAGTTTTTTAAAACAGAAAACCCAATCTACTCTAAAACTTTTCTTTTTTATTCTCCTCTACGGCTTGTGTAACAAATATATAGAAAAATTTCCGCATCGTAACATAAATTGAAACAAGATTTATTTAAATGGGATTCAGCAAGTCCATTATCCAAATGTCGAAATTGTTTAAAGTAGTTTCTAAACAAATCTTATTTACTGTTATCTGTTACACGTAGATTAAATTTAACATTTAAATGAAAGAAATACCTCTTGGAATAAGTTTACGTTTGCAAACTATCTTTCATGAATAATATTAAATTTGCGACATTTGTTAAAACTTGGAGTCGAAAACGTCTGGGGAAAATGAAACATGAAAATGTGTTAGTGATCCAGGTAATCAATATGTATTAATTAAACAAAGAAATCGTGTTTGTTTGTTTTTAGGTGCGTTCGTAATTTATGTAAATACGTAGCACCTACTGTTGTCGTTCAGTCCGTCCGTCCGTCTGTCTGTCCGTCTGTCTGTCTGTCCGCCCGTCTGTCTGTCCTTCCGCCTATAACAACGCAAAAACTAACAAACTGAATCGTTTGAAATTTAAAGTACATAATTATTACATAATTTTGTCGAGTCATTTCAAATTTTATGAAAATCGGATGCATAGATCAATTACAGGGACAATTTAAAGGATTCCGTTACATTACGGTCAATGGGGAAAAAGTTTCAAATGCATTTTAATCGTTTGAAATTTTAAATACATAATTATTACATAATTTTGTGGAGTTATTTCAAATTTTATAAAAAATCGGATGCATAGTTCAGTTACAAGGAGAATCAAAAGTATTCCGTTACATTACGGTTAATGGAGGAAAAATGTTTCAAACCATTTTAATGGTGTTACACTCATTCGAACGTAATGAAATTGATATGCATTTATAAAGTATATATTATAATATACATTTTGCATAATCTGTTGTGCAAAGAATATTTGTTATTGATTTACAAGGACACACAAAAGTATTCCATTGCATAATGGTTAGAGAGTACATTGCACATTTTAATTGTAATTTTTTACAGTTTTATGTGATTGATATATGAAAGGGATATTTTTTAAACTTCGTTATCGTACGAACGCACCTCATTTGCTACGCTTCACCTGCAATTTCCAACTTGTTTCTTTCTGAACAGACTCGCAATGGGCTTGGATAAATTCAGCGTTTTAACATTTTGCCGAGAAGTACGCTGGAGTTCCCCAAGAAACACTTGTAGGGAGATTTAAAATTTAAAATTAATTATTTATAAATAATATTTTATGCCCGATTCTTATTTTTTTAAGAATCCGGAAAAACTAGCAATATGTATGTATATTTTTTTTAATTTCTGGATAAAAATGAGAGTCCAAGGGTCGCCATGATATAAATGCATTTTTTATAATTTTAGAATAAAATTCATTGTAAAAATTAGAGTTGCTGTGAAAACAATCACCTCCCCTACTCTAAAAAAAGGTCATTCATAGACAAAAAATCGCAAATTTAGTTCCAACTATCTGGAGTATACATACTCGCAAATAATGTAGTATATACACTCCATTATTTACTGATATCAGATGTTTTAAAAATTACGAATACCTTAAGAGAATTGGTCAAAATTGGTCAAAATGTTGACATTTCTATGTTACATTTCATTTATTCAAATATTTTGACACCTCATTTTTCCCCATATAGTAACTTTTGTTAATACATTCAGCTCAATTCCCCACACAAATCAAAACTTAATACGACCTTTTCCCCCATGTTCATATTTTCTCCACTTTCATGTTTTTAGAATGTTAAGGCTTTTTTTCGAACTAAATAGGTATTAAAAAATTTTTGTACATGTTTTTTATTAAATATGTAACAAATCTGCGTGAGGAATTAACCTTCAGTTTTTTTTAATATATATATTTTTTTTAATAAGATTACATGAATATTTGTTACATTTAATCAGTTTACACTATATGTATAATTAAAGAAATATATATTAAATATAATATTAGATTATCTACAAATCCAGACACAGCCTTGAAATAGATAAGCGCAGTAAAATGGAAAAAATATTGTTAAAAATGGTTAAAAAATAACAGGGATTTAAATAAGTAACTTTTTTACATTAAAAAAATGTAATTAAATATGCAGTTAATATTTTTTCGAAATACACTTTTTTTTATATTGAAATACGGTGGGTTCACCAATTAAACTATACTTTTAATAATAAACCAAATTATTGAACAGATAATCTGTCCCTTTTAAAATGATAAAATTTAGAAAAGTGGAAATTGACATATGAGTTGTTTAAATGGCATAGACGGAGAGGAAGTTAGGTAAAGAGGAAGTAAAGAGGAAGTAATAATGTTTTTCACCTTCATTTTATTAAAATGTTACAAAGATATTACCAAATGTATAAAACATTTGTATCTGTTAAAATATAAATAAATAACTGTGAAAACATTATTAAATAAGAAATATCATTGGAAATTATGTGAAATTTTTTTTCACATTTTACAATTTTCTAAAAGGAAAAAAAACCTTTAATTTAAATAAATTATGTTTTTAACACATCATTTTAATGATTTTCTAAAATAGTCTTTTGCTCATCCTGAGATTTATGTCCATTTAATAAATTTTTCGCTGAAACTATAGATTTTAATAGAAGGTACCTTTGCCAATCTCAAACCATTAATGCTAAATCTTCCCATTTCTTAGATATACACATTGAAGACTGTTAACACATTTAAAATTGTTATGTTGCAAAAACTTCCGCTTTTTTCGGTTACTTGGGGAACGATATTTGTCCCGTTTGTGCATGAATATTCACGATCACATCCACGAGTTTAAGTATATCGCCAAACATGCAAGTGTAGATAAACCTATTCAATAGCGTCAAACTGGAATATTTTAGTGAATGTACTGTTTTTCCTATTAATAATGCCTTGCTGTTAGAAAGTTTTAACAACGTTCCTTACAGTATGATTTTGATGCTAGAGTTTGAAAAATGAACGATTTTACTTTATAAAATATATCTCTCTTTCAGAATCTCTATTGAAATGTATCTATGAAAAAATTGCTCTCCTTGGAAAAAAAGAATAGCCATTGTATGCTGGAAACTGGATGATAAAACATATGAAAAGATGCGTCAACTGCACTATCGGGAATATGGAAAACAACCGACAACAAAGGTCAATACACTGTTAAAATTCTTGTAGTAGTTTGAACCAAATTTTGTGACTCAATAACTGGTAGTGTAAGATGGTAAAATCTTGATCCAATATTTGGAGCTTCTGTTGATTCATAGTTCCAATACTTGGAACGAGGTTGAAATAGGAAGCTCCAAATGTTGGCACGAGATTTCACCATCTTATGGTGACAGCTGCTGAACACCAAAATTTGGTTCAAACTGGAGCAAAATTTTTAACAGTGTATCAGGCTACTTGTTAACATGGGTTCCTTTCAGCTGACTCAAGAATGCTCCTTATGGTATCGTCAGATGTTGATCGTCGTCTAGGATGTTTTTCATTTACCACGCTACCGGTTCATCACAATTTGTTCACAAGTAAACTTGATATTGGTAGTTGGAAGCTGTTTTTCGTACTTTCGATGGTGCAGATGAAAATTTTTTCAAATGTTTTATCACCGAGTTTCCAGGAAATGATGGTTATACTTTCGTTTAAGGGGAGCATTTTTTTCAAATACATGTGAAAGAAATCAACAGATTAATATTTTTTTAGAAATGGGGTGTTATTTTTGGAACACTCTGTATAATGTCGGTTCGATCTTTTTAAAATGTTTTATTTAGAAAAAAAACTAAAAATAGTTCAAGCATTGCCTCATATTATAGTCACATAAAGAGCTGACAAACTTAAACAACCATGGAGTCGAAATATACCGCTTGATCAAGGTTCGCATATTTTTTTATCACAAGAGCACATGAAAAAATAGATTGGTGACAAACACGAAAAACAGAATTCTATAATCATATGCTGACAAAGTTTCTATATGCTTAATGGGAATGATGTGGATAATGTAATGCATTTATGAAAAGCCTTACGTGATGCGAAACTGCATCAGCCAGGTCTTGCTGATAAATGACTAAACACGGATCCGCGTCATCTTCAGTTAACGTGTTAATCAACCTAAAATTTCTGTTTTTTTGACAACGCCGAGATGTTTTTTGCAACAGTTGGCAAGAATATGGACCAATGTTTAAGCAACATTTACATTATAAAATTAATTTCATAGAAATTTTAATATTAGGCGTATTCTCTGAGCCGGAGATAACTGGACGAAGAAGTTGGGTGAGCTGTGTTTTTTCAAGCTTCGTAAAAATTTAAATTTGAAGCAGCTTATTATATTGATATAATTGATTGGTCAAACACAGTTGTAAACTGAGGTAAAATACTGGTATATATCTGTATACATCAGCATTATGAGGTGTGTGAGATTTTTTTTTCATTCAGAATTTTACCTCATTCTGGAAAAATAATACATCTTACATAATAACTAAATAAATAAGGTAAATTATGATGAAATATAGTGGTATCCTTCTGAATATACAAATAGACCTTTCTAACTCGTAATAGTTATATAAACATATTTCCGACCTTTGCCATTTCTCTTGGTGTTGTTGTTCATGATAATTCCACTCAGCATGCATATGGGAACAACTGAATAATAAGAATAGGTAAATTAGCGGGCCACAAAGAAGATGTTGGAGGGCCACATGTTTGAAATATCTGGCATATGCATATGAAATTAATTATAATTTCAAAATTTTATTTTTTCAATACAATCCTTTAGCAGAAATCTTTTTTAAGAGAACTCTTTTAAAATATATGCGAATGTATTTTTTTTTTCTCTAAAGTAAATAATGAAAAAAATATTTTCTTTAAAGTTTATTAATATAAACAGTTAAATAGAAAACATCCATATTAATTGAAGAAAAATGAGTTGAACTGCATTTTCTGCTCAAAGCAAACCATACAATAAAAAATAATGTGTGCGAAAAGTTATTTTTAAAAGACATGAAATATTCACAAGCACTTTTAAGATGGAAATAAAATAATATAACATGATTTAAGAACGTAAAAATGTAAAAAAAATGTCTAAACTATACTTTTTATTATATAATAAAAAATATTGTTAATTGATAATGCATATATGCAAATTATAATGCAAATATTAATAATACAAATTATTGATAATGCATAATAGTTTCGTTCAAAATTCCTGATTGCTTTTTAACTAAGAATTTTACATTAACAAATTGTCATAAAAAGTGTCGATGTCTAAAACAAGAAACTTTCTTTTTCAATATTGGTATAATTTTTTTCTTGAAATCTTTTGCATTTTTTAGAATGTTAAAATTGTATAAAATGAAATTTCTTCATACTCTTTCATAAAGAACTTTCTGTAGGCCTCTAAGGTGATCGTACATTTTAATCATTCCTTTAGAAAACTTATTTTAACATCTGAAATTTTATACTATTCACCATTCAAGAAACTTTCCTCTAGACGTATTGAAAAAGTCCTTAACACAGTTTTAAATTTCACTGTAAAAGTTTTAGAAGTTACTAAGAAACTGTCTAAATTTCCATTTCCATTGTTCCTGATATTCTCTAAAATACCTTTTTGTAATTTCCTGTGGATTAATGCAAAAACATTTGTTACATATAAAAGTGATTGGCACAAAATATTTTAACCTCTTAACCTCCAAAGAAAAGGAGGAAAATGTATTTTTTTTCGCCGCAATATTTTAATGTTAAAAAAATATAATTTTCCCGATATAATACAAAAAAGTTAATAACATACCCCTTTCACCACCTAAATCGGCATATGTGGACCTGTTTTTTTTTTCTGACTTTAAAAAAAACTGTTTGATTTTTTAGCATGTTGATATTCTTCCTTAATAGCTGAATGTTTTTTTTGTTTTGTTTTAAAGCCTAACCAATAAATGATCATATCTCTGCCGATTTTCTTTCAAAATAAATGTTATTTTCATCTGAGTTTGTACGATGACTACATGAGTGTACAATGACTCAGAGTGCCCAAGAAATTGAGAAAATTCTGTAATTATTTAACTTTAATCCTTTACAATAAAGTATGATATACGTAGTCTGATTCAGAAGTGTGAGGGCAAGTTTTAAAAAACGTCCCCCTAAATAGTTCACAGCACCGAAACTTATCCAGCTTCAAAGTTGTCGCCTTGGGCGACAAAATACTTCTGCCTGCGTTCGGATGCCATTTTTCGCAACCTCCCATAAAACCTCCTACTATGTTGTTTTCTCCCCAACTGATGGCTAAAAATAGCTTTCATGTAAATGTTTTTTCATTGGTAAAACCAGTTAAAAGTCACGCGGAGTTATGTTCAGTTGATAAGAATATGTGGAAGCAGAATAGTGTGAGTTTTAACGAGGAATTTTTTAATAGTTGGTATCGAAGTACTGCTGCGTTCTCAAGCAGAAAGTACCAGTATCTGATTCAGCAAAGGTTGTCCAACGCTTTATCGTCTTCGATAGATTTTCAGTCCTCTTTAAAACGTCGATGCCATTTATAAACCTTGTACCTCATCATGGTGGATTCATCGCACACCTTTCTTAGCACTTTGAAAGTGCTAAGAAAGGTGTGCCATTGAAGTTTTACCTAATCGCTGACAGAATTAAAGGCTGCAACGCTGTCCAAGAAAAGCTATCTTTTTTACGTCACGTCGCAAAGATAACTAATTTCGGAAGATAATAAGTGCACGTGCGGCTCGGTCACATGACATGGACTAAACCAAAATGGGCAAGTAGGGAAAGAGTGAGAGAATACATTTCAGACAATTTTACTTTACGCATTTCAAAAATAACCGCATTCTCCAAATTTTTGGATCGTACTACGTAAATGTATGTATATGTGTTGAAGGTTTGGGTATCATTCGCTTGTGTAAAGGACTTAAAATTGTGATTATGGGAATTTCGATTAGTGATATGAAATTATGTTTAAAGGTGATTTATAATTCAGGATCATATTTTTTTAAAAATCTAAGTTACTAGGCCCTTTATATATTTCGGAAAACTTCTTTTTTCCATCATCTATGATGTCATTTTGTTTGCTTAAAACTAACCAATAAGTATTTGTAGCATTATTTTAGCTTTGGAAATTAAGGTGTTATAGAAAAATATTAAAATATCAAATCTTTCAGAATATTAATCGTAATTTAATCTTACAAAACGTAACTATGGCTGTAGAATTATATTAATTTAAATAATGGTTCTGTTACAGTAAATGATACAGCTTAATAAATAGATATATCAAATCACAGCCGTTAGAAGATTAAGAATATGTGTTAGTATAAACTTTTAATTATATAACTAAAATCAATGTCACTTTCGGGTCCACATTTTTTTTCCATTTTCAGTGATAAACTACTTTTATTTTAATAATGGTTATAGTAACTATCCATATAGACTTCCTGAAGATTAACGAACGTGTAATTAAGAGAAAATAAGAAAGTAATATATATTTTGATTCTAAAGGGTGAAACATACGTTTAAAAGAAAAGAATTGCATGCTTAAAAAGAGAAATTAGGTAACTGTCATTATTAGTATTAAATGCCAAATCATAAATAAAGTCTTAAGAAGAAATGCACAGACATACACTAATATTGCTACTTGGCAGTGAACAAAAGCAATTATTAAGGCAAAAGGATATTTGATGAAAATACATGTACAATTATTTGTACGCCAGACCCGAAAGGATTAAACAGAGAACGGTATTTACTTAAATATAATTAATTGTTCAATTAATTATCAGCAATGAAAATATGCTTGAAATTACTGAATAGTTAATTAATGGCTATCACATTGCTAGTTAAGCGTAGAAGCAAAAGAAATAATTGTTGATGGACCGTGAAAAATGCCCATGCCCGGTAACGAAACCGAAATACTTAGAATTCCTCTCCAAATGCTCTACCATTTAACCTGCAAGGACGATGCCAGGTAATACCTGAAGTTGTAGCTTAAATGGTAGAGCACTTGGTGTGCTTTTCCAAAGGTTCCATTTTGGATAGCCGGCTTGGACATTTTTCACACTGTTGGTTCTATATTTAGCTAACAATGTGATAGTTACTTAATAAAAATTAGAGATGAATGGTTCAGAGTGAGACAGAGAAAATATTATTTGTTAACAGGAGAAATATTTTTTGTCCTTTTTGAAAAAAAAAATACCACATCTAAAATAACTCAAATAACCTAAACATTTATGTTTAAATTATTTAATCATATATATATATATATATATATATATATATATATATATATATATATATATATATATGTATATATATATATATATATGTAATAATAATTTTTTTCTCCTTAACCAAAAGTTAATAACTTCCAAATTCTTTAAACATGGAAACTTTTCCTTTCTTTTTATAATATTATAACATATTATTTTTAATTCCTACCTTTAATCAAACTTTTTGATTCCATTTTATTCTAAAAACATTAATATTTTATTCACATTCTTTCAAAAATATGAATTCTTTTCTTAAAAAGAAAATCCCATTGCTTAATTCATTGTATCTGTTGCAAAATATTTCATTATTTGTTCTCTCAAATGTTCGAAATCCCATCAATGTTCGATATCGACGGAATGGGCGGATGTCTACGACACCAACACACGGTATTTTTTGGTACCTTATAATTTTAAAGATTCGTGACTAATGGAAATATTTTGCTTAATGTGGAAGTCTATTAAAGGTGCTTAAAAATGTACAGTGTTTCTGTCTGATTTACGAGGAAAATATCACTTAGAAAGTGGTCCTTGCAACGTTGATGCGGCACGATTGCAAACTCTTCGATGACATATATAAATAATATGGATTCAAGCAGAATATCACACACCAACACATATATATAAATGCACAGAAGTGTGGTAAGAGAGTATCGGAAAACTGTCTCACTGTGTACCTCAAGTGGAACACAGTGAGAAAAATTCAGTCTCGTACTTTTAATATATATTTCTAGCAATCGCACGTACACACAGACGCACACAGATACAGAAAAACTTCATTTTATTAGTATATAATATTTTAATCATCATAACCATGTAGGAGATACACAGTTAAACACGCTTCACATACAAGGGTACCACTTTTGGTGTTGCTCGCACCTCGCATCGTGACCTGCTGCACTTGGTAGCCCTATACATAAAAGTTAACAAGCCGTTAAAAATTCTCTGTTAAAATTATATATTATATATTTTTTATAATTTATTTTTTTTATTATTGGATATTTATTTGTTTATTTTACACCAAAAAGGAGTTAAACCTCCAAATATGGCGCTACGTTGATAAAATACATTCTTCTACACTATATTCTACTAAATGAGATAATGAAGGAAATAAACTCCAAAACAGAAGCTTTGGGCAACGACATTCGGCTAAGATTGCTAGAAAATACGCCAACTTTTCCCGCGCTAAAAATTTGAGTATGATGTCGTAATTTTTCAAAATCAAATTCGTAGGTTTTTGTAGGGTTTTTTTAAACTTTTTTCCAGTATTCTATATTTATTATTAGCGAATTTATATTTGTAAATGCTTTGCATAAAAAATAAACTCCGTTAATGGTCCGTTAAATGGCCTAAACATAGTATTTTCAGAAAGTTATGCTACTTCAAAATAAAAAAAAATCACGATTTTAACAGAATATTTTTTAAATTATCAAATTTCCTAATATAAGGCTTTAAAACACACCACATTGCTGGGTGCGTCAAAACCAAAAGTGGTCTCTTGTGATTACTTTCGTTACGCAAGAAGGAAATGTATAAAACCTCTTTCATCAGTTTCATCCCTTTAAAAGTTTGTCATTTTGTCGATATAGTCTGTTATTAGACATTGCTGTGTTTTAACTATGTAAAGAATGAAGGAAATAAACTCCAAAATAGAAGTTTATGTAACTTTAAGGTTGTTCTGAACTTTTCTGCTCAATAAGCGCAAAAGTTTTTGACACATTAACAAATTCATTTTTTAGCGGAAAGAAATAAAACTAGAAGACCTGTTCATGGAAGCGATTTGCAATTGATCTCAGTTTTCCATTTAATGATAATTAAATTACTTATCAAGTTATATGCGATTTTGTTCACATGACCACGTTTTTTTCTCCTTTCATTGGACAGTTTTTTTGCGCCATGTTGGCGTCTGTCAACATGTGGCGCCACGTCTGTCTCCAACAGCGCCACATATTGAATGATGTACACCAAAAACTAATCAGGATCAAAATTTCATCAGGTACTAACTGAATTTGAAGTTTGAAAATATATGCATTAGTTCTTGAGATACATCTAAGGCGCAGTCGTGAAAAATGCAGCATAGCAATTTTATCTCTAGAACTATTTATACCGAAAACTAGACAACACTAATCTGTACAGGGACTAACAGAGTCTGAAGCTTCAGAAAATTTCGTGTGTTAGTTCTTGAGACAGAGCTATTGCGATAATCACGAATAACGCACCATGGCTATGCCACAAAATGAGTGGTTTGCACCAAAACTTAATTAGCACCATATTATATTAAGTACTAACTAAATATAAAGCTTTATGAAAATCCATGAGCTAGTTCTTGAGATTTTCGTAATTATAAATAATGCATCACAGCAACGCCACCTAATGTTTGATATACACAGCGCCCACAATATTTTTTCTCATACAGAAATACAGACAGACTGATTGATAGACTGACAGACTGACAGACAGACTTACAGATAAATATTTTGAAAAATATATTTTTCGGATTTTCTGACCCCTAAAACATGTGAATCCGTCGAAAACCGGATTTTGAAAATTTTCACGAATCCAATGCCCTCTTCTAAATATAGATATAAATGTAAAAGGTAAATTCAAACACTGAACAAAACGTTTCATTTTTAAAATGGCTTACATCAAATTAAAAAATATATAGCCACATTTACTACTATATTTTAATGAATTAAACTAAAAAATATATTTTTGTATTTTTCTATGATAAAATTAATTTAAATTAATATGTAAAAGTTTTCATTTCTATTTAAAATCCTTAATAGTAGCTTCTAGGGAACATTTTTCTATACTATTAAAATATTCACAAATCATTTCTATTTAATTAGGAAATTATGATTTACTAATTGAATCAAAATTTTAAAGCATAGCTATATAAAATATCAATACATCCTAAAAAAGCGTATCAAACCGTTACGTAACATTCGTTATAAAAATAACGTAATAAAATTTTCTATACAACATATGTTTTTTTCTTAATTATGCAAATTTCTTTGGTAATTACCAATTTTATTTAGGTGAGATCTAAATATTTTTATTTCTAATGCTTTCTAATGGAATAAAAAAAAATTAAAAAGTGCAAAAACCGTAAAAGTTTGTTTTGCATATTATTCTTTCTGCTTTTGCTTCTATTTTAAGTCCTAAGATAATACATCATTTTATAAAATAAGGTTGTAGATTATACAGTTATCTTTAGTTTTATTTAGATATATGGTTTTAATGATAGTCCTTTCCTAATTTTCTAAAACGCGATTCAGACATAATATAGGCATTTAATGATAGATATGGCGATAATGTACCCGACAGATGGTGTTGAAATGTTGATTGATTATCCTAGTCGATCATGAAAGTATGTTCTGAAGAACATGTAATTTTATTTATGTTAGCAATGTTCATTTTTTTCTTCTTACAGTTATGTATTGTATCATCAATTATATGTTTTCTTCATTTTCTTCCCTTTCTTTCTTTTTCAACTTACGCTATGATTATATGGTTAATTTAAATTTGTTAAGTAAAATGTTATTTTAATTTAATATAATATAAACGTTTTTTTTTTCAATTATTTTATTAGATGAGACGCTATTTATTTGTTATTTAAGCATTTCAAAAGGCTCGAAGTGTTAATGTAAAAATTTCAAAAAAAATATTTGAAATATGTGCAGTTATTTAAATACGCATTGGAATGCAGAGATGAATAATAATATAAAAAATATCCATCTGTGTACAATATGATGTTGTAAAAGCACTTATATCTATTAAAATATATCAGATTATCCCCTCCTTCCAGAAACGGCATTTTTTTACTTGCTTTTTATCTTAAAGGATGCAACCTACATGTACTTTAATCTACTAAGAAATCCCTAATTTACTAAGTTTATTAAGAAATCTAAATAAAATTTAATGGCATTTAAAATATTCGTGAGTTTTTTGCAAATCTTAACACACACATAAACAATAAAAAATCAGTCAGAATAGTTTAGAGTTAAACGTATTTCATTGTAGTTAAATATATACTAAGGCTTCGAACTTCATATTTCAGAAGGTTTTGCAATATAGTTTAATAAAAAAATAATAATACGAATTATTTTATAACTTAAAATTTTCAGTTCATCCGCCAGTGTTTCAAGTTACCGGTGGAGGAAAATGTTTCGTTGGATCTCTTGTATTGCAATTATAAATTGGTATATAAATAAATCTGTAATCCATTTATAAGTAATTTTTATTTCCTCCGCAAAAAGAATTATCCCCACGCTTTCTTCTCTATGCACGCCCGTACTAAAATGGGAGAAATCTTTCGGCGTTTGGCTATACATTAAGTTTAAAATCTATCTTTTAAAATGTATCTTAAAATCTGACATCTGATCCGACAAATTTAAGTATCATATACTGTATCAAAACTTTTAAACTACTGATACTACTGAATCAAATCTTTTAGTATGGCCTAGTGACAGTTCATGTTGCCTACGAATGCTATAATTATAGAAATACAGATTTCTACGAGGAACAATAAAGTATTTTTTAATGTAAATGGTTTATGTTCCAATAACAAATACCTTCTAATAATTTAATATTCTGATTTTCAAATCGTTCGCATTTTCTTTCAATCTGTTATAGATTTGAAAATCTACTGAGATACTCAGAATTATCTATTAAGGTTATATGGAACAAATGGTTCCATGATTTTAAAATATGATTCTGTAGATTCTAACAATTCAGCTTCCAAAAGTTAATGTTAATTTGAATAAAGTTTTGAACTTTTTGTAAATGTGTTCATTTTTGGTTCATTCTAAATATTCATTCATGTAAGAATTTTTAAAAATTACTTTTTAATGTCTAAAACCAACAAGAATAAAATAGAGGAAGATGAAATGCCTAAAATGATCCACTTAAGGGGAAAGCTTGTGTAAATTAACGTATTTGCTTAAAATATCTTTGGACCTTTGTTAATTTGTTTTACACAATATTTTGCATTACAAACATACTTTAATAATATTTTAAACCGAACCTGAATAATGAAAAAAAAATGATTTTTGAAAATGTGTCCAAAAAGGCAGAATGATCTTTCATTTCAAAATAATTGTAAATTGTTTTTTCCACAAAACAAAGGATATAAATGTAATTATGGCAATACATAATAAAATCAAGTTATAAAATCCAATAGCTTAAATAATTTAATGTAAATAAAATAATTAAAAAAAATCTCAAGGAATTTTGAAAAAGCAATAAAATGGAATATTTGAAAATTATGGTCCCAATTAATAGCCCCTAATAAATGCACAAATAACTTAAATAATGCCAATTTTGGAATCATCTTAAAACTCAAAACACGTGAAAACTTGGAGCATGTATTTTAAAGATACATATCGTGATCATTTTAATCTTTTCCTGCGCATTCATCAGGAACCCACTTATAACATGTTTGACAATGGATCGAACCTTCAACAGCTACGGCGGAGAGAAATAGATCATAGCAATAAATATGTTCATATTCTGAATCTCTTTCATTATGTTCCAAATTTTGGTTTTTAGGCATTTTTTTCTTCTTCCAAATACGTCTTTGCTTTGACTTCATGGTTTCTAATTTACTTGTTCCTTGTTTTTCATTTTTATGTTAAGCATTTTGTAGTTGGATTTTCTTTGCTGTGGCCTGTTTTATCTTCTCTTTCTGTTCTCTATATTTCGTTTCCAAATTCAGACGATACTTATAAGGGCAAATCATTAAAATGCAGTTTCTACAGATTTTCCTTCCCTCAAATTGCTGAAATCCGTTTTCTATGGAAACGGTAGGATAATACGTGGGCTCAAAGCAAATGATTTGGTGCGCGTAATACTGTGAACGTTTCAATATTGTATTTGCGTTTTCTCCACTTGGCACAAGTATTTTGCTTTACTCTGTAGATAGCGCGACCTTTTTCAAAGAAAATATATGTAGATCATTTTGCCCGTTAGGATCATTTTAAGCCACCTTCCTCAACATATGCATTTCATCTTTATTCCCTTACAGGTCAAGTTTCTCTATAAAATGAGGAGAAGTATCAAATCCCGTTTAAAAAAGTTTTAGAACTTTATAAAATTAAACCAGACAGATCATGTGAATTATACATCAACTAAAGAGAGTTTTAAGAGAAAGCTATGGTGTCAAATCGTTAAAAAAAAGCACTTAATGTTAAATTATAAGATTTGTTTATAGAAAAACCCGAAACATTAACTAAATATGGACGACTGGGCTAGTTGGTCTGCTTTTTCTTTTAAAAGTAAAAGAAATATATACAATTAAATATTTAAATTTATTTTTGTGTTACCACTAACAGTATTTTTCAAATAGAAATCACAGATTCAGGCAAGGCTACGTAGGCAGGTCTACCAATGGGATTGCGATAAATAAGCTACATTCAGCAAGCTCCAGTTATCTTCATCACGAAGCTCGAGCCAGCAGAGCCAAAAAAAGATAATTAGGGAAAGATATTTGGGCGTAAAATTTATGGCTATTATGAGTTAAAGTTAAAAATTTAATTCTACAGTTATACTTTATGAAGAATTACAACAAATGCGTACAAGTTTTTACCATTATACAGAAATGATCAAAGAACAAGAAGCCTGCTCCAAAAAGAAGAAGATTCATGTTGGGTTAAAAATATATATGTAATATTTTATATGAAAATTAAAACATTTTAGTGTTAAGTAATAAAAAAAATGGGGGCAAACTACTTGCTATAGTTTACAATTTATTGGTATCTAGAACACAATGTCTAATTCCATTTAATCAAACGTTTTTTAAATGTTATCTAGACACTGATGTCCAACTTATATGCAGAGAACAAGATTTATAATTTGATAGATTCATTTATTTGATAAAATCACTGGTAGATAAATAGAAAAGGGCTAATCAATAACTGGTTACAGTTTCACACACATAAACTTCCACCTAAATTTTATAATCTTCAAATTCAGTTATTTGATGAAAACATTGGTGGACAAACGTAAGAGTGGTACAACAACTTATTGTAGATTTTGGAGCAGAAACTGAATACCCTCTATTAATTTCATGCATTCTGTAATGTTTTCTTGTAACGTGCAATTTGAAGTAACAAAATTGAACTAAATAAAGAATGATAGTAGCTGGCTTGCGAATGGGGAAAATTGCCGTTAAAACACATTTAAGAATAACATAGTGTAGTGCCAAGCTTACGAAATACAGAAAGTGGCGAAGGTGCTCTTGGGAAAGAATTTCAGTGTGCTGTAAAACGTCCATTATCAGTTAAAAATATGTAAATGTTCTGATGATTCACCAGTGTGTCTTGAAACCGATAGATGTAGCGTGTAGATATGTCTCCCAATTTTCGCATACTTCCAGCAGCTAAGCAGTAAAACTTAAAAATATTAATTAAGTATTAATATTGAAGCACAAAGTGACACGGAGTTGCTTGGGCAAATCTGCCACGTTTGCGGGATATGTTAGCCTTAATAACTTTTTAATATTTTGATAGTGTAGAAGTTTAAAAAATGCTCCAAATTTTACAATATCTTAAATTTTATTTCATGCTAACGAAAATGCAATATAGTCAAAAGAAAATATACCTTACAATGTTCATTGATAAAGCTTTAAAATTGTGAAAATGTAAAATAATTAATTCGGCATAAAAAGGACTAAAGATGTAAAAGTCACTTAAATTTACTATAAATCCCTTTAATATTATCTAAAATTTTTCTACTAAAAAGTTTTTAAAAACATCAATTCATACAGAAAAATAGTGGGTTGAAGAATTACAAAAATTGTAACTTCGTCAATTGACAAGATATAAATCCGTTTAAATTCATTATAAAGTACCTGGACTCATTATGGCCTCCGAAGGTTTCATTGTTTTTTTAATGATGTTAATATTATTTTTTGTAGAGACTATTTATACTGCTGCTTAGGGGGTTTAATGTGGTAAGACGGGGAGTCCTCAATACAAAGCGCTGGGTGCTTGAGGCCCTTTCATCATCCATTTTACTTTTCCACAGAATCATTTTTGCAAATTTTTTTGGAACTACTGTGGACTAACGCTTCCTTGACACACTTCACGGATACTTTTGGTTTTGAAACGTGCACTGTCCAGCGCACGTCAAACAATCCTAACACCCAGACTTAGAGATTAAAAGCTAATTGAGTTAATTCTCACAACCCAACACTTGGAGGGTCAAGTGGTCCTTTTATTTGTTTTACTTCCCGAGTCACCCAAGTGACCTGCAAGACAACAACACCTATAAAGAGCCGAGGCCCATGAAAGGATCCCAAAGATCCCTGAAGAGGAATTGCTTTTCTGGAAGCCCTCAAGATCAATTCCTATTACGAGAAAAGACGTTTATGAGGATGAGCCGGAAAGCGTGATTAAATAGGTATTCTAAATAGGAATTTTTATTCATTTTTATGAAGTACTGAGCTAACATAAAACATAATGGTGTAAAAATTATGGTGATGTACTCTGATAGGCTATAGATAGGCTATATATAGGCTATATTTTATGTCGGTGTCCTAATACCTGGGGTTAGCAGGAACAACAAACTTTTTAAAAAGCCTTTATAAACTTTTTAAATTACGTTTCTACGGAATATTGGGAAATACAAATCGATTTCAAAATGAATGGTGACAATCCCTGTTTCAACATATCCATTTTAAGTTGGTGCTACTATCCCTAGAGAGATGATAGACAGTTGGATACGAAGCTAGATATTTCACATGATGGTTATTTTTAAAATGTAAATGCGTAATAAAAATATGGTTTCTAAAAAAATCAAAACTTCAAATGAATACTGAAATCAGCGTATGAAATCAACATAAAAGTTTCAAAATATTTTCTAAATTATCATGTTTTTAGAAACAGCTTTTGTCATCCTTATAAATATGAATCTCATTTCTGCTTATTGTAGTGCAATAAAACTGTTTAGTCAAAATTTATCTTAAATTTTAATTTTTGAATTAATACCAATACTACAATTCCTTCTAATAAATATTAAATATACAAATATGATTTGGCATCTTTCAAAAATTACACGAGCAAATCCGCGGGTTTTTCTATTTATCTGTAATTTCTTTACTAAAAGCATCAAACTGTTTATTCATCTGTACAAAAGTAAATCCAATAATCTCATTTTAAATGCCTCTAAGAAAATATTTTGAAACGTTTTTCTTTTTAAGTAAATAATGAATGTAGATTGATTTTGAGTTTTTCGATAAAAGTATCCTGAAGCTCTCAAAAAATGCTAATATTTAAAACAGCTATGATTTAAAAGAAGTGTAGTTTAGTGAAATAGTGATAAATTATACTTTGTTAATTTAAAAGATAAAGTGAATGTTTTCGAAACTTGCTATAAATATTTTCGAACACAAGAGAGCAAAATTTTAAAACACAGGCGATGTTATACAACAACGAAAAAGTTAATCCATAAAAAGTTAATAAATAAAAGTGTAAAAGTAAAAATATTTTTAATACTTATTTATAAGAAATTAAAATTTATAAGTAATAAGTAATATAACTAATTTATAATTCTTGGTTATATTGTCATCGTAAATATAACTGTTTGCA
Organism: Maratus speculifer; assembly: GCA_964019185.1. Classification (NCBI taxonomy): domain Eukaryota; kingdom Metazoa; phylum Arthropoda; class Arachnida; order Araneae; family Salticidae; genus Maratus; species Maratus speculifer. The sequence continues at coordinate 130,701,491 of OZ025297.1, read as the reverse complement.
TTTGAAGAAAATGATTCTAACTTATCAATAAGTGCGTGAAAGGAGGAAAATGGATTTCTATCTATGCAAATACAAAAACATACTTAAATAAGAGAGTGCAAAAAATATGCCCATATGGTGAAGAGGGGTGATTTGTATTGTATCAGATTATTAAATGTGGATTTCAATATATTAATAATTGCTTGTACTATATGCGCAGTCCAAGATATTTTTCTTTATGTAAATTTAAAAAACTATACAGGGTGTCCACTCTCTACGGTGTCCAATGGTTAATTTCTAAACCTTTAGTCATAGACATATACTTACAATTTCAAAATTGCTTTAAAAAATGTAAAGAATTGTTTTTAAGCGATTTACGTCAAAAAAAATATTTTAAAATTACAAAAAATAATTTTTTATACGGTCACCCGGTCTTATAAGTGATATTTAGTAAATCTTTCCCACTACTCTTAAAAGTAAGAGAAAAAAAATGTCCCCATTCATCTAACATTAAATTTGACCGAGTTATGAAGATTTAAGTTTCATGATTTAAACCTTATTTTGTGACTAAAACGAATCAATTAGACTGAGCTTTACGGGAACGTACACTAAATGCTTAAAGTATTATAAAGGGCATCTATTTTCAGAACGGTCCAATGGTTACTTCTTAAACCATTTGTCACAGACATATAGTTCCAATTAGAAAAATGTTTTAAATGGAGTACAGAAATATTTTTAAAGCGATTTAACTGGAGGTGTATCCACCGTATAAGTTTTACGGTAGTGTTAATTAATTTTAATTAATTAATTTCTAGATTGTTTAAAACAATTCAACGTGTGAGTTTCAAAATTTTCTTTGCCGACAAAATCAAATTTTGGGGAATCGCGAAAAACCTTTAAGTGCGTCCATTAGTTTTCATTATAAATTTTGAGATTGTAGTATTACATTAGGGTAGATTAGTATATACTGATAGAGGAAACAAAAGCGAAAAGGCGAGTTTTGAAATTCCCATCCTCAATTGCATTTTTATATATGTTTTATTTTGTAAGGAAATGAAACTGCTTCTTTTCATGATTTTATTTAAAAAAAGGTGTTTTATTTTGATAAGTTTTTATTTTATTTAAAATATTCGTATGTATGTTTTCCTAGTTCAAAATTTTTATTCAAATTTTAATTCATTTCCAAATATTCGATCGAGGTTTAATAACATATTTATTTATATCCAATGACAATGTAATATTAATACTATTTTAGGTGCGTACCACTTATTTATTTTATAGGATTACACTAAATTCCGTTAGGTTAAGTATTCTAATAGAATTTTAAACATATATCATTTTGTAACAAATTGTGATTGTTGCTTTTCATAATTTACTTTAACAAAATTTCTGTTATTTTTTTTATATTTTTTTTTATTCCAAGTTGTATATTTTGCTTTAATATGTAAGCATCAACATGTATTTGAAAATAATATTGTAAAAAATTAGTTTGCTCTCAATGTTTAATGTTAAATTTTATATCTGACTTTTATTTTTATATCCAGCAAATTTGTAGCTGACTCCTATTTTGCAGCAAAAAAGATATTTCAACATTAAACAGCTAATACTCGGTAGTTTTAATCGCAAAGGAATGGGACTTTTTTGTCTTACCTTTAAGAGTAGTGGTAAAAATTTACTAAATATCACTTATAAAACCGGAGGACCGTATAAAAGTTTAATTTTCGCATTATTTTAATATTTTTTGACTAATTGCTTAAAAAACAATTATTTACCTTTTTAGCATTTTTGCAACTGGAAGTATACACCTAGGACTAACGGTTTAGAAATTAGTATTTGGCCACCTTGAAAGTGGACTTCGGGATGTATATTTATTACGTATAAAATAATTTAACATTGAGTTCCTTTAAGTTCCTTTACAATAATTGTTTAATATATATCTTTTAATCATTTTAAAAGTAATTTCTGTTGAAAGATTTTGTTTTCGTATTGCAATTTTATATACATATATTTCACAACATTGTCCTTCAAAGATTAAAAATTTTCAATGTATAAAAAACTATACATTTTGTACAATGTTAAATGTTTCAATTCTTTCTAAAATGTAATTCTGTAGTATATTTGGAACTAACTTCCCTTTTTAAAATTCATTGAACTCCGGATAATAGTTTAAAATTATTTCTGTGCAAAAGTTTCGTTATCGTTCAAAATCGCTGCATGTCTCAAAAGCTATCGTAAAACATTTCTAATAGAAAACCTTAACTTAGATGAAGGCAAACTTCTCTTTTCGCATTACAAAACTTCAAATAAGAATTCTCTTATTTGGAAGTAAAAGCCATGATGGTGCTGTAAAACTAAAAATGTTACATTTGATATTTCTAAACATTTTTACTTACAACAGTTTTACAGTTATATTATTACTTGAATGTTTGTGTTATGATTATGTTATGCTAAAGTACTACAATGATTATATATATATATGCTACAAAACACAATATAGTGTATAAATAGCTTATGCAGAAATTAAAAAATACTCAAATGCAAATGTGATTTTTAAAAATATCATTAAATATCATTATCTCTTTAAATTCGCATAGGATTAATATTAGCTAGTGTGTTTTTTAGTGCGTGGAATAATCTTTCAATTAATGAAGCAAACAAGTATCTATATAAGAGGCTCAAGAAAGAACAGAAATACTGATATTGATATTAAGGAACAGTTCTGCTAATAGGGAAGACCGGTGCAAGTTTTCCAAATTTTTTTTTTTTTTTGTCTATTTTGAGATATGCAGGATATCATTGTATTTCTTAGATCTTTCTCTACAAACTGCTAAAAAAAATTCGAAAACTAAATATATTTATTAATAGGACATGATTAACCCTTTCCGATACACTGTGGCCAGTCCCAAATACCTTCTTTTAAATCCAAACTTGCAAACGGCACCAATAATTCCTTAATAAAATTTTGCTTTTATAGTGAAAGCAAAGGGAGTTATCTTATTATTTTTAAGGAGTTCTTTTTATTTTAAAAGTTGTTTCTAAATTATGGTGCCTGTCGTTAATTTCTCATTTTACTAATAACATTTGCCTGTGCTGGAAAACGTTACGTCTAAACATGTCACGTTAAAAAATACGCCCGTATACGGGTCAAATTTTCCAACCTACTAGAAATGTTCAGGGGCAAAATTTATAGCTATAATTTCAATTGTCCAGCATAACAAAGTAAATCGTAATAAATCTTTCTTGTTAATTAGCAAGTGTTTTTTATTGAAACTAAATGCACAGTTGCATAACAGTTACATAAAAAAATTTCTAATGCATTATTTTTCATTTCAAGACCTTCCCAGCTTTGATTGGATGAAGTTTATTCTCGCCTCTTTTATCGTATACTTTTTTAAGTTTCTCTTTTTTAGATCAATGTTTCTTTTGTTTTTATTTCTTTAATTTCAGTTGATTTTTAACAAGAGAATGAGTCAATATCGAGGACATCCTTTTTTTGTTTCCAATCTGTGTTTTTCTTCTCGCCGCTACCTTCGCAAATGATTCAACTAGAGGCAAAATTTGTTTCAAAGTAGAAGAAAGTCTTCTTTATAAACAATAGAAAAAGTTTGAGTCCAACTTAAGAATTGGTTCTTTGTAAGGACTAGCTTGCATTAGTGTATGAAAATTAGATGCTTTGTTTGTTTTTTTGTGGGGGGAAGGGGAGATGGAGGGTGTTGATTATTGTAAAATGTTTGAAATATTTGCAGAATTATTGGTGCTTTCAAGATTTGGTGCGGCAACAGTTGGCCTGTAAAATGAGTAGGATGACATAAAATCATTCTGTAAATATTTCAGTATTCAATGGGAAAATTTCCAAATGTTCAAAAACTGCTTTAATCTTGACTGTATTAACGCAAACGGAGTAGTTCTAAGCACTGTTAACTTATTTTTTGCGGTATCCATACACACTGAAATCTGCAGTAGCTTAAGACAACAAATGTATAATCAACATAAAATGGATTGTTTGAATGAACCCATTTTAAAGAATAATTCCCTTTTTATTCATATTTTTGAATTATTTTGTTTTTTTTTTATATTGATAGTTTTACTAAAATGACTGAATGATCAAACAAGTTCGTAGTATATATAGTTATTTAGCCTATCATAACTACATAATAAGCAATTTTTTTGCTGTAAGAATAGCGGATTTAGCACAGGGTCGTTTTCCAATGCGAAACATGTTGGAAAATATGTCCCGTATGCTGGTGGTAAACAAGACTTGTTGCTATTATTGAAATTTTACACGGCTTGGATGATTTGTGATGTAAGTTATTTGCCAAACAAACGCATAGTTACATAATCAAAGAAAGCATATTTTAGGGCATGCAATGTCAGAACAATAAGTTGAAAGCTAGCACGTTATTATTTTACGCTTAAATAAAGGCCTAAAATTTTCCTCAAAGTTGAAAAAAAACCTGCTCTCCTGAATTAGTGACAGCAGCAACTAAATTATAAAACTCGAAGATAATGTGTACTGTGTTGCCACTTCAGCGAGTTTTCCTGCTGGTAACATTTAGCGGCTCATAAAAAAAAAAAAAAAAAAAAAAAAAAAAAAAAAAAAAAAGCGAGTTGGAAAGCCTGCCTTTATGGAAAATATGCCCCGGTCTCCCCTAATAACAGTCGATACTGCTAGTAACTTTATGCTGCATATGTGTCTGAAAATCAAATATCATATTTAACGTAAAACATCTATAGATTAGACATTAATTAATTGAATAATTAATTAGATAATGATGAGTTAATAGATTGTATTAATTATTAATAGATTTAATTGATCAATTAATTGGATATTGATTGATTATTAATCGAACTAGTTTTACAAAGTGTTATATATACAGTCTATTCATATTATGAGACGTTATAGGAAGGATGGTAAGAGACAAGACAGGTTAAAAATTTTACGATCCAAATTTATGACCCTGATTAGGACTTCAAATTGTTCAATGTTGTTCACTTACGGAGCTTATATATTTTAATAACTACTATTATTCACCTATAAGAAAAAACTTGTTTACACAAAGTTTATTTAAAGCAATAATTAGGATATGAGAAAGATTAATTACAAGTAGTGTTCGCTATTAAGAGTAGATCAGTGTGGGCCTAATAAGGTCATTATAAGTCACAGTAGATTTCTAGCAGGCTCTTTTTATAATAGCTAGTACAAAAATGACGTCTCTACTACATAAACTGTCATCAACTTCGCTACAAAATCTGAATTCGAAGACGAGATTTTCCTTTGGATTACAACGGGTCCAAAAGGCTTGAGTCCTATAAAAACGGCCCATTTGTGTCCTTTGTCTCGTTTTTTTCACAGCTTTCCACAAAAAAATCACGGGTGCCTAGGAAAAACTCTTTATTACGAAATACAAATAAATTATTTTTTAAGGCAGAATTTTTTTACCGAAAAAACATGCTAATTTAGAGTAGATTTAATGAGGAATTGAATACATTCTCCATTAATTTTCAACTTGTCCCAAATATGTATACCTTTGTAAGTTTGCGTGATTATAAACAAAAGCGCCACCTAGCGTAAAACGTTTCAGACAGAAGAAACTATTTGATTGTTAGTTGTCTTTGCAAATGTATTTGATTTGCAATATAAATACTGTATCTCAATCCAAGCCGCACCTCTATATTTGTTAGCTGTAAAAGGGAAGAAGATATTAAGCGATGGTATAAAAATAAACTTTTCCTTTCAATCATTTTTATTTCCTGTGCAAAAAATCAGCACCTTTTCGTTTTCTGTAACATGACAATCTTCCTTGAGATAAGAAAAACTTCTGTAAAAGACTATTATTTTCAGCCAAATAAAAATAATTTCAATCGTCAGTAATTTAACATCCAAATACAAGTGTCAACATACAAATATCATTGATGAAATTAGGCTACTTGTTCAGCATTACATGCAATTAATGCAAGCAAAGTTTGAAGTTAGTCGACTTATAGAAAAAGAAAAATTAAACTTTTTTTATTACGAAAATCCTTATTAGGCTTGGGAGAGACACATTGTAATTTTGACTATATAAACTGAGTATAAATCTGGTTTCTAACACAATTTTTTTGTTTCAAGTTTAAAAGTGTCATTAAATATTTTTTTAATAAAATAATTTACTATCACATTGTAGATCCTCTTTTCTTGAACAAGTCAATCTTTTGAAATAAAATTTTGCAAATATTATATATATATATAATATTTATGTATTTTGTTTAGTTAAATAAAATTAAGTTTTCAACTAGTATAATAGAAATTAGAATAAAGAATGTTCAAAATGGATAACATATCAATCTTGAAGCAAACATAAATTAACATTCAAAACAGAATTTCATTTTACTTTGATATATCTGAACATTCACGAAATTATATTTATTTAATCCGTAAAGTTGTTTTTTATTCCTATCTTGTTTATAAATAAGATGAATGGTTTTTATTAGATTTGATTTTTGGAAGTTTACAAAACAAATTGTATTAGTAAGATTGATTGCACAAGTAATCCATTTACTATTTTAAAGATTGTGGAAGGAAAAATAAAGTTTTCATATAGAAAAAAACAGATTGTGCTTTTTATATATTAGTTTTAATCCTTTTTTTAACTGAAACTATTTGCATATTGGGAGGTATCTGTTTAATATTTGATTATAAAAATCATTTTCATTTATGTCGATACATTGTGCTATTAATTATTACCAATTTTCTACCTTTTTTATTATTTTTTATTTTTTATTTTTTATTCATTTTTATTTACTTATTTATTTATTTTTGTAAAACTAAACTATTTAGGGATGATGATGCAATTTATGTTTAATTGAGATAATTTAAAAATAATTTTTTTTTTTCATTTTTAGTTTCAGAATTAAAACTTTAGAATTAGAAATAGAATTTAACGCTACACGAAAATACAAATATTTAAAATACATATAAAGTTAGCATGTGAGAAGATAAAACTACAAACTGAATTAATTTATTCAGTTAATAATTAATTCACTAGATCAGAATAATTATTAATTTTATGTTTTAATTGATTGTTTTCGGTGTGATAAAATGTTTAAAGAAAATAAAATACGCACTTTGAATTTATTAGTAGTTCGTTATAAAATAACAACAAATGCGGCGCAATTAACATGATATACTGTCGGAGATCCTGATTTTTAACTGTTATATGTTACGGAGAGAATTTCTTTAAAAAGGTACAAAAATCAGTATCCAGCTGTTAATCAATTTTGCTTTTCAAACTGTAACTTTATAAAATATACATAACAATTTTGAGAAATATTTTATGAAACAAGATCTAACATCAAACTTGAATAAGTATCCATTGAATGAAATATGAATTTTAAAATAATTATGTAAAACAAATTTTTCCAAATAATATTTTAAGCATAATTACCTAAACACCCTTCAATTTTAGCTAAAAATCTTATTTAATTCAATAAATATTCAATTACGATGATGTCAGAACCAGTGATTTCGTATTTAATCTGCTCCGAACGACTCTTTGACTCTAATTCAGATTTGTTGGTGACGCCACCAAATTGAACCATTAAAAGGACAATTATCAAGCAGCAGATTAACTAAATGGTCATTCCATTCAAAATGAGTAAATTGGCTGTGGCTGACATGTCACAGATTTGAAGGAAAATTGGCACATGAGTATAACATGTTTATTTATGAATACATGCAAAATAATAGACTTCAGGACAGATTTTTTAAGTATGTAAACTCACATTAAAATTTGATACAAAATCGATTTCTTGTCTACATGCTTAATATTTCAATCCATGATATTAGCGTTAGGAATGAAAAAACTATATCATAAATTATATTCATATAAGAATGGATGATAAGGAAGCGATTGGCGGAATTTAAGATTTGAATTTTTATTTCTTACCGAGAAAAAAATACAGAAAAGGAAAAATTTTAAGGAGAAAATTCAATATTTCTATTAGTCATTAAAAAAGAAGGACAGTCATATAACTTCAAAATTATTTGACGGTGTAGATAAAAGTAAGTATTTTATGTACAAGAAGTTTCATATATGCCTTTTTTATTCCTTAATGCGAAAAAAATAAATAAAGGAAAAAAATAACTGCAAAAAGCAATATTTCTATTTTTTTTTACACATGAAGGAAATCTTGCATATCTTTTCAAATTATTTGATATTATACATAAAAGTGTCTATTTTAAATATTCAAACTCTGCTTCTCGCCTTTTTCTACTTTTCTTTACTTTTTTCTTCTTTGCTTCAGGAATATACTAAAAATTATGAGAATTGAAGAAACAACTATCTAGTAGTTTTTGAGTCTTCTAGATGGCAGCACTATTTTTCTTTTGAAATCTTCTAATATTTAAAAGAAAGCGCGCAAATTCAAGAAGAAATTTTGCGTGGAATGTAACAAAAATGCCTTTTCGAACCCATTTTTTTTCAATGTTAGGAATCAAAAGGCACTATTGAAATTTTTTTAGCATATTATGGACTTATTAATCTTTATATGTGAGCAATATTGTTAATGTTGGATTGTTCCTTTAATTATTTTTTATGCACACAAAAGTGAGAAAATTATGATTTTGCAATTTTTTTAAAAGTTTCAACGTTTTATTGAAGTTGAAGGAAATAAATGTTAACTTTCAAACTTGGGGATATCGATCTTTATGTGCAATGTTACGCCAGACATCAATTTGACACATTTTTTCAATCACTTTAATTTTTATAAAGTTCCTAATTTTCGAAAAATTCACACATTTTCTTTTTTTACAACTAATTTAAAATTAATCATGGCGTGACCAGATTGTTATTATTAAATAAATAATAAAATATTTTTTCAGAGGGTATAATATTATAAGTAAAATTTATTTCTTTCAAACATTTTTCAAGATACAAAACTCCAAACTTGTAACTTTGGACGATTACACGCATGTCATTCTATATCACGAGATTTTTAAAAGTCCAAAACTACGCAATGATTTGTTTTTGTCAAGATATTTTGCAGAGCTCTATTTCAATATGAACTGAATCTGTATATCAAATTTTATTAAAATCGGTTACCTTGGGGCCACGACTTTTTTTTTTATTTTTGCTCATTTTACGTAAAATGACCCTAAAGAAATGTGTGGAATGACCCCTCTGCCACATACGAACTTAAAAGATAATGTAAAATGATGAGTAATCGCTTTTCCTGAACTTTGCGCTTTCTCTAAGATGCGTACTATTATTTAGGAGCGCATATCTCCTGCAAAGCATTCATGTAACTTTTAATAGCAAGAGTTTAAAAACATTTTATGGGAAGCTACAAAAAGCTCTCAAAATCTTGCCCCAGAGACACTTATTAGTATTTTTATTGTAAACCTTTATATAAACAAGATTTATTTTATATTTTTTAATAATAACGTAATTTTTCAGTCTCATTCAACAGAAATACATTCAGCAGTTAGTCGATCTTTCATAAATAAAAATTAGACATCGATCTGCATAGGATCGAGGGACTACAAGATGCAGTGCTACTGAAAGGTGAGTTGATTATTTCATTTGCCTATTTTTTAAATGATTAATAAAATAACAAGGGTTGATATATAAATAAATGAATAACTAGCTTTATTGTGAGGAAAATCATATCTAACTCAATCCTTCAGATGATAATAAAAAAAAGTACAAGTAAGATGGAACAAAAAATAAACTATATTAGGTTTTTTTCCTTTTTTAATTCATGCAGCTTATTTTTTTTTTAATATTATTCTAGATAGAAATTAAAAATTTACTTTATAATATTATTTTTCATGTAGATCCTACGATACTGCTGCATTTAAAGAAATTCATGATTATAAATAATTTGGTAAACCTAAAATATTAAAATCTAATGCACAGAAGGATTTTTCCGATATGTAGAGTTTAATTTTCAAACCACACTACATTATTTTCAACGATAATGTAATTGTTTTCAAAAGTTCATAGTTAAAATAAACGTCGTTTCTTTTTAAAACATTAACAATTTTTTAGCTTTTTAAAAACAATGAAGATGTTTTCTTTTAAAAAAATGGTAATTGTAGAAGAGATTTCCGAGTCGTATTAGTTTAAACTATTGCTTAAACAATTTATTAAAATTTATTTCATTAGTATCTATCACAAAAACTTTATGTAGTAAACATATAGAAAAATATATTTTTTAATTGTATAAAAAATATCTTTATAAAAACCTCGACTTGAAAATAAAGTAAATTACTTGATTTTATTGAGCTTTTTACCGCAAACTTTCACTTAATGCCCCACACTTAGCAAAGAAAAAGATGCGGATGATAATGTTAAGTCTATGGGAGCGTTGTTTTCAAATATCTCGCTCAAATTTCAATATTTTCGCATGTTTTTTTTTTTTGTACAAAATAGCTGAAGACAATCCACAACCGGCCTAGATTTTATATTTCAATTTTTCTTATATATTTTTATATTCCGATAGTTTTAATTTCAGAACCGGTTTAAACCGGTTTCGAAAGTAATAATTTTAAAATATGTCTGAAACCAAAACTGAAAAAGTAAAAACTAGGTCGGTTGTGGGTCGTCTTCAGCTATGTTGTGCAAACAAATCATGTAAAAATATCAAAATTTGGGCGAAATATTTTAAAAGAACGCCCCTATAGACTTTACATTATCATCCGGGTCTTTTTCTGTGCCTAGAGTTTCGCCTTAAATGTAACCTCAAAACTCTCCGGAGCGTCTTTATCTATTTATTTAATTATTATTTTTTATTTCAATCTAGGATCTTTTTTCTTAGATATTTAAGATGTTGGATTTCATTGATTATGCATAAAAAGATGTTCTCATGCACTTTTGTATAAAATCACTTTCGTACCCTCTCACTGACAAGCCCGTCTATAGACGTTCCCTAAGCTCCAGATTTCACTGCAATGCGTGCAATAATTAAAATGATATAACTCAGTTGATTTAATGGATTTTTAATACATTGTGCAATGATTAACACACTCAAGGATAACATTCATATTCGTAAATAAGATTTTTCTATAATTTTGAAAGAATCATATATTTTTAGCAATTAAAACAAAATGCTGAGAAAACATCATTACAATTTTGCCCTTTTGCAAGACTGTCAGAGGGTTAAGGAAAACAGACTGAATCATTAGTTAAATTTTTTTTTCAATCAGATGAAAAGTAATTCGTTAATTTCAATTAAATAAATATTGATTATAAGGACATTAAATATGTCTTTGAACTTTTTCATTGAACTTTTCTTTGGATATAAATTTTTCAAAAAGATTATATAAGTTTAAAAAATCTTAAAATATGAAACGATTTAAAAAAAATATTTATTTACGCTATTTACGTTTAGAAAATGTTTTGGGATATTTATTTACAGCGTGAATTAATAAAAAATTAAACCAAAGAAAACGAATGAAGACGTAATTAAAGAATATTTTTTTAAAAAATAGTATTTTTTAAAAATATTGTTCAAAAAAAGTCACGTTTATAATAGGGTTTAAGAAAATTCTATAAATATAGCAATTCATGCATTTTTTTTCTATTTTTCGAACTAGTCGAACTAAATTTAGACGTGTATCAAAAGAAGTTCAGAAAAGCTACATATTAATAACGATCGCTAATTAAAGGAGATTTATATTATGTTGAAGGAATTGAATTTATTTACATAGCTACTGGTCTAAATGAAGTGTAGAACATTCATTTATTATGTTTACCATTTGAAAATTACGTTTTTACAGATATATATATATATATAGAAATTGAAATTTAACTGTATTCCACTTTAGTCCATTATTTTTGAGGACCTTTTGGAATAACTGAATATAAATATTGATTAAGACATAGTTTTATTGTCTATTAATAAATTATACCCAAAATATAATAATAACAGTAATCTTTTTTTACTAGAATTATTTTTAACTGTAAGAAAAAATATTAACTCTTTCAAACACAATCTAATTACAACTCATTGAAGTGCTTGTGATAATAACTCTGTTCTTTGTTTTTTACATAATAAGGAAAAGTTATTCCTATTAAAAATCATATAAAAAATAAGCTTCGTATAAACGACTTAAAATTGGTTATAATATTCCTAACATATAAAAAGCAGATGACAGACCATGCTGCGGAATAACCATAAAAAAAATAAAAATAATAAAAATTAAATAATTAAATAAATCCCTAACATGCAGCAGACGCAAAACTTAGCTACCTAAAACAAACTCCGTGTGATCGCCATTGATTCATAGAGTAAATGCGCATGCCTGAAAACACGAATGCAACGCTTTCGAGTCAAACATTGAAAACGGAATTTACTTTCTAAATTACCTTTTACACAAATTGGGATTTGAAACAGAATTGTATAGAAGTATGCTAAAAAAATGAAGTGTAAACATTTTTATACAAATTATTTTCTTTCTTCATAAAATGGAATAAAATTGTAATATTTGAAATTTGTCTAAAGTATTTTTGTTTCAATGTCTGAATAATAATTTTAATTCTACCCAACACTGGTAGACGAAAATTTATACGCATACATAGTCTCAAGTTTCTTTTTTTTCCCCTAACAAATACAAAAACTATTACACCTGAATTATATTATTTAAACGTTGTGAATTTATTTTTAAAATATTCGTAGACGCTTTAGAATGTGGTCATTACATATTGATCTAAATATCTATAAAATGGGGAAAAATTTAATACCTGTACACCTTTTACCGCTTACATAACAAAATTCAATTGTAATACAATGTATTCAAATGTGATTCAGCAATTCTATTGCTTCAATTCTGAAATTGATTAAAATAATATGTAAAGCGATATTTATTTACTTCTTATCTGATACAGTTAGATTAAATTTTATTTTCAAATGGAGTTAAAGTTTTCAAATTGTTTATTTTGGAAAACTATTGTAGTGACTATTGTTTATATGCTGTAAGTAAATCTCATTCAGTATGATTCTAATGAAAAATAAAATTGAAACATGATTAATTTGCATATAAATTCATTTAACAAACACGCTTATTTAAAATTATAATGAACAACTACTATATCTATATTATGAATTTTAAATAGATTTATTTACTGAAATTAGTATTAATTCATTCTATTGAATTACTTAAATAATCTAAATAATGTTACGAAGCGATTTAGAAATTGTTTTTATTAGATATTTACTTCGGTGATATATAAATTTGACATTAGAAGAATGTAATTCAGTTTTAATATAAAATCTTGAAATATTGTTCTGATATCTTGCATATTGTTTTCCAACTTTAACTATTTTTATACACATATAGCCAAAAGTCATCGGACACTTCCAAATTGAGATTATTTTCGTCGAATGGTCATGCATAACAACACTTTATAACTTCTTAAGAAATTTGAGGAATATAAGACAATAGTTTAATTAAACATTTTGCAGCAAATGTTTGGCCATTACACAATTGGTCTAACAACATGAAATTCAACAAATATTTATTTATATAAAATGAAAGATGTCAGTCTGCCTGGCTGCGGATAACGTCGAAATTATTATACCAGGAATGTGAATTTTTTTCACGTATTAATGCTACTTCACAGCCAGTTTCTAAATTCTAATTTAGATAGAATAAGCTCAAAACCCATTATTCCCAAATTGCAGTAGAAAGATGAGTATGTGTATCAATTTATCCCTTGATTAGTGTCAATATAGAATACGCAATATGACACGTATAATTATATTTGGATACAATCCCTCAAATTTTCGCTTCATTTTGGGAACAACAAATATTGAGCTAATTCTACCGATGATCAATTTCAAAATTTTCAGGCTATGTTTTGAAGACTTTGACAAAAGTTGTTTCATACATTCCGCTAACACAATAAGCAAATGAAATTTTGATAGCGTTTACTCATGCGCAATGAAAACAGCATTCAGTAAACCCGCTAATTTTTCCTAAAATTTTTATTATTTTTTAATTTTGATTGCAGGGCATTATGCACCATGTTGTTTATCATATTTTTGGAAAAGATCGGCACTTTATATTAAGAAATTATAAGCAAAAAACTTGAAAAAATTTGGGGCTGTTTTTATAAATATCTTAATTTTCTACGAGTATGCATGTTCTCCGCATAAACATTGAGACAGTTTATTACAATTAGCCTATTGAGACAGTTTATTATAATCATAATCTACAGTTTGAACGCTTTTCCTACTTTAGTTTCGACAAGATTTTCCAAAAGGTGTTTGTTATTTTACAATTTCTAGAGGGTCCCCTATGGAGTTTCGGGAAAAAATCTTCACGGAAATATATGACCTGTATCGTTATGTTTACACACTTAGAATTACAGCATAAGTCCTGATGTATATATTTAACGATATGTCAATAATCTCAAGTGGCCGGTCACCTTTGGCCATATAGTGTATATACCTGCGTTTACTCAGCTATAATTTAAAATATTCTCCGGATGACATTATTTTTTTTTATTTTAGTATGAATAAAGATTTTAAGGACCAGATTTTTTTTAAAACATTTATGATCCCGTGCAATGCCGAGCGGATATATATATATATCTTCGATCACCATGCATAATAAATTGCTAAATATAATTTGTACTTGTATAATATGAGAATATGGATTATAGATGAGATTTTTATTTTGTCGAATAGTCATTGAAACTTCTTATGAATATCCAGGAATGTAAGAAATTTATTTAATCAAGAAATTTTTAATGAAAGTTTGATCATTAATAATTTAGTCTAACAACGTGAAATTCAACAAAGAAGTATATATTTCTTTTAATTACCATATAAAGTAAAATGCTTGATTTCATATGCTTCTCTAGAATATGATAATATGGATTTCAAATTGATGTTTGTTTGGTCAAATAGCCATGTAGTACATTTGCTAATTTCTTATGAAAATCCACAGATATAAAAAAAATGATTAACCTCGAATTTTTGAGCGAATGTTTAATCACAAGGCAATTTCACTAACAACGTGAAATTCAACAATTTATATATACCGGGTGTCCCAAAAATGACTGATGGATTTTAAATTCAATAACTTCCAAACGGTGACAGCTATTTAAAAATTTTTTTCTAGGACGGTTATGTGTAACGTCAGGAGTTTTTTACCGTAATTTTTTATTTTAGTTCGAATTTCAAACAATAGGTGGCGCTGACGGCGATTGAAGGTCAAGTGATCAGTGCTGAGTGAGGCCTCGACATGGCCTTCAATCGCCGTCAGCGCCACCTTTTGTTTCAAATTCGAACTAAAATAAAAAATTACGGTAAAAAAACTCCTGACATTATACATAACCCTCCTGCAAAATTTTTTTAAATAGCTGTCACCGTTTGCAAGTTATTGAATTTTAAAATCCATCAGTCATTTTTGGGACACCCGGTGTATATATATATATATATATATATATATATATATGTATATATATATAAATACTTTTATAAATACATCCAAAGTTATTATATATATATATATATATATATATATATATATATGTAGGTATGTATGTAATAATAAATTTTTTTGCCATTTTCTCTTTTCGATTTCGCTCTAAATTCTTATAAGAATATACTTTCATTATTATTTCAGTAGTCTACTAATATTTAATTATCGGCCAAAGTTTCCTTTTTTCTTTAATTCAGCATAATATATTATTTATTTTCCAAAAAACTATTCAACTGTATTACTGAAATGCCAATCTCTTATTTCGAAATATTAAATTTATTCTATTAGTCCATTTCACCTTTTTAGAAAAAAAAAAAAAAACATTTGCCAAAAGCTTTTTTTTTGTTTTATTTATTTCATTAAAAAATCGTTTGTGCAATTCCAAAAAGATTGCGCTTACGAAATGTTCACCTCTGTTTAATTTTGAAAATTACCGCCATTGGGAAAAGAATTCGGGCCTGAAGCTCCTCCTACTGGCCAATGAAAATGTTGGAAACTTTCTAGATATGCCTTCTGATTCCTTTGATTGGACTTACATGCTTGCGTGAGCCGGGAGCCCGGTCAAGAGTCTTGCATGAATGATCAAAACTGGAATACGGGCGGGAAAAAGAGCAGAACGGACTGACCTTGTAACTGTGAAACAGCCCCCGCTGAATATCAGATTATTTTCGAAAGTTTTTTGGAGTTGCGATGTATTCCCAGCGGTGTATTGTCAAAGACCCCTTTTAGTTCCTTATTTATTGCGGTGATACTGACTTAGAAAGGACTGCTTATCTGAGATAATGTATTTTTTTAACGTAAATGATTGAAATAAGAACATTTTTGTATTTATTATCGAATGATGGGGATTGAAATGATGTGTGGATTAGCAAGTTAAATTGGTCAATAATAAAGATTTGATGTCACTTATTCTCATATATTTTACATTTATTCGAGAAACCACCAATTAAATTCACCCATCTGCCTTTCTATGGCAGCCACGACATGGATGAAATTCAGTATTTTTTAACTGAAAATAAAAAATTTAAATCAGCCAGCAATATTATAAAATAATAAGTTCCTTCCATCGTTTCACGAGATGTTCTTTCTATGATTATACCTACATCTTATATATATATATATATATATATATATATATATATATAAGATGTACATATATTAATTATCATAGAAAATAAAAATCTTGAAATCATATGCACTTGTGGATTTGAGAATATGGATCTAATTGAGCAATGTTGACCTTTCGGTGCGATCAACAGGACATTCAGAGCGCAGACTGACAGCAGACAGGCAGACAAACATAAATCATAAACACATTTTAGCTTTGTTGAAAAGTGCTTAAAATAGACTTTATCATATACGCATGCTCATTTGAAAATTATTCAATACAAACGTTAGTATTTGTTATGTATGAGGAAATTTCAAAAATTAATATGATGTATTTCAAAGTGAAAAAAAAATTAAAAATGTGTAGCTGACATTGGAGCACCGAGAAGAAAAAGGAAAATGCATAAGTATTAGTAAAGATTACGCAGAGAAATAATGCTAGGTTTCAGATGAATATCTAGTGAATTATTTTTTAAAAGCTTTTGTGACTTATTGAATTTTATCATAATGATACTTTCATATTAGTTTGTTTTTTCTATTTTATTTCTATTATTTCTAAGTACGGTAAAAATGATGTGAAATTTTGCTGAAAACATTTAACATTATACAGGCATGAGGAGTTATATTTTTCTTTTAATGAAATTTTTATCCAGGGTGATCCTAAAATATGTGTCAAAGATGTAAACGTAGGTAGAGGGGACCTAAATAAGCATATTTCTTACAGGGATGTGTGTGCGGTAATGTCGCATTGAGCCGGTAGGGAGCGCTGATGACTGCGGCCTATAAAAGCGCTTCGCTAGTTGGATTCGTCATTTCCCGCAAGGATCCGCAACAGCTTGCATCGTTTCACCAATTTGGAGCTTTCCGACATGTATTTCATGTATGGGACCACACAATGAAACGAATTAGCAGAGGATGTACAGGGAACGATTCCCGGATAGGAATCAGCCGGATCGTTGAACATTCAAGCGTCTTCATCGAAAATTACGCACAAGTGGATCGTTTTATGTTTCAGGTTTTGGGGCTGGCATTGAAAGATATAGCATAACTCAGGCAGTTGAAACCAGAATACTAAATACAATAGAGGATAATCATTCGGCAAGTTCGAGAGTTATAGGACGTGCAATGGGTATGAGCCATCAAAGTGTTTTGAGGACTTTACATGAAGATGAAATGCATCAGTATGATTTACAGAGAGTGCAAACAATGACCCCTGACGATTATCTTCTTCGTCTCAACTTTGCTCGTTGGTACCAACAGCAGACGGTAGCCTATCCAACATTCCGAGCAGATGTTTTATTTACTAAAAAGGCTACCTTTACGCGGTTGGGTATATTTAAGATCCATAAATGTCACCTATGGTCTCATGGCGAACCACATGGCACAATAGCACACGCGTGTCAAGAATGGTTTTCCATTAATGTTTGGGTAGACATTGTACACAATAACTAAGTAGGACCGTACATTCTACCTAGTCGTTTAACTGGCCATACGTACAACATCTTCCTACAGGAGGATTTACCTGAACGTCTGGTAGATATTCCTCCAGCTGTTCACAGACGAATGTAGTTTCAGTACGATGGAGCCCCAGCTCACTTCAGTCGAGACGTTAGGAATCAACTGGACGCTAACTACGGCCAGCATTGGATAGGACGGGGCTGTCCAAATTTCTGGCCACCGCGTTCTCCTGATTAAACCAGCTTGGATTTTTTTTTTTTTTTGGGGGGGGGGTCATATTAAAAGCCTTATTACGAGAGTCCCGACACATTTGAAGAAGATCTTGTTGTACGCTTGTCTGTTGCTGTTTTTCATGTCCCTGACGTCTTTTATAATGTACGCTAATCTATGCGCCGTCACTGTGAATCTTGTATTACTGTTGGTGGCCTCTCTTTCGAGCACCTCTTGTAAACTGTTAATACATTTTTGTTTTCTTTTATCTTTACTTGTCTTTTCAATTTATTTTGACTCATACTGCTTTAAAAGCTAGTGCTTTAATGTGTTATTACCGCACGCACATTTCTATCCGAAATATACTTATTTAATTCTCCTCTATCTAACTTTACATTTTTGACATATATTTTAGGACCACCCTGTATATTCCTTTATAATCTTAATCAAAAGACAAAAAATTCTGCGCATTTTCCATATTGCCCTTTGCTGTCGGTAGAAATTATCTGAAGAATTTTATTTAATTTTATTATTTTTATTGAATCAGATCTTGCTCTGGTGCTTGATAAAGTGATTAAATCTTTCCTACTAAAAAGAGGAATCAAGCATGCAATTTATGTTAAAGAATAATGCGTCGTTTTTTAATGGTTAATTTAGAAACTGCTTGGTGACTTTTGACCATACATCGTATATAT
Source organism: Maratus speculifer (assembly GCA_964019185.1). Classification (NCBI taxonomy): domain Eukaryota; kingdom Metazoa; phylum Arthropoda; class Arachnida; order Araneae; family Salticidae; genus Maratus; species Maratus speculifer. The sequence continues at coordinate 130,682,573 of OZ025297.1, read as the reverse complement.
ACATGCAACTTTTTGTGTAGTAGATGCATAATATATATATAGTATTGGTTTGTAATACTTTATACTAATTAAATTTATATGGATTTTCGAGTAAAATCACTTTCCTAACTAGAATTTGACATATTATTTTATTTTCTTCATTTTTCAACAAATGTTTAATTTTTAGAAAAGACACGTGCTGGAAAAATAGGCTTTTATGTGGTACTTTTATATGTTTAGATATAGATCAATAATGCTTCCTTTATGTTTTTTTACTTATTCGATTAAGTTGTGTTTTCCATTGCATTATTTTTATATTTTATATCATTTTTAGGGTATTTCTCTCTGTATATTTATTAGTAACTTATTAGTAACTGATTTATGATACTAATTTAACATATTATATTTATGAGTATTTTGAATATAATTCTGATATAAGTTAACCAAACAATTGATGAAGCTTTTAAACTTAATTTTTTAGTTTGTTTGGGATTATTTTTTTTTATTATTATTATTTGTCTCGGTTTACAACAATTTTCATTTATTCAATCGCGATACGGTGTTTGGTATGATATAAATATTCTTCTATTTTATTACGAGCAGTAAAAATCATATTACTTTGAAATCACAAAACAATTTTGCATTTATCCACATTTTTAAGAATATTACTGCGGTGAAGAAAAATTTACTCTTTGTTTACAGTTTTAATTTTTCAATTCAGACATACAATAATATGCATTTGTTGCATTCATAAATATTGCTTCAGAATTAATTTTCACATACTCTATTAGAAGGATCGGAATATAAAATACATTTAAACAGAATTTCTACATAAAACTCATTTGTAAAATTAAAATACGAGTTTTAAAAATACATAGTTATATCTCAGCGAACACTGTTATTTTCCCATTTCTTGCTTTAGTAATTAAACTTTACATGTTACAAGATTATTTCTTTCGCCTAATCCGAAATTTCTATTAGAGAAGTCATCATTTCAATTTCAAATTTACATTAAAAAATTCCACATACAGAATTTGTTTGGTTTTTGAAATAAAAATTTTAAATTTTTCTTCTATACAAGACAGATAATTTATTTAACTCATCTTCTGTTTTTTACTGCGTTAAATTATATTTTCCATTGCATACTTTTTATACTTTTATTTTGTTGCATTATTTTTTAGGGTATTTCATTTTTATAGGGTATATATCACATTTTATGGTATTTCTCTCTATATATATTTCTTAGTAAATACTAACATATTTTTAATAATAGTATGATATATCACATTTTATGGCTTTATAAGTGCTTCGAATCAAATACTGAAATAAATAAACCAAACACTTCATGAAACTATTTAACATATTTTTTTTATTATTTTGATAATTCTTTGCCTCGTTATACAGCAATTTTTATTTATTCATTCGAAATTTGATTTTGTATATTATATTTAAATAATATATAGAAAATATTTTTCTAATTTATTAAGAGCAATCAACATCATATTACTGTGAAATTACAGAATTATTTTGAACTTATTCACATTTTACCTAATATTACTGAGGTGAATGGAAATTAATTATTTATTTACAGTTATAACTTTTCAATCCAGAAATATATTTATGTGCATATGTGGTATTTATAAATATTACAGAATTAATATTCACATACTCCATTTCAAAGTTCGGAATATGAAGTACTTTTGAACAGAAATTCTACATGAAACTCATTTGCAAAATTAAAATACTCGTTTTAAAAATGCATATCACTGCCAACGCTGTTATTTTCCCATTTCTTTCTCTAGTAATTAAACTTTATATGTTTTAAGATTATTTCTTCGATCTAGATCCAAAATTTCTATTAAAGAAGTTATTTTTCCAATTTCAAATTCATATGAGAAAATTCCGCAAACAGAGTTCGTTGAAATAGTTTGGTTTTTGAAATAAAAATTCTATGTATTTCTGCTATACAAGACAACGAATTTGTGATGTTAGTTGTTCATGGAACTTAATTAATCTGTAAAATTCTCGGAATAATAATAATATATATGAAACATTTTTGTGTTATATAAAAAATACAAAAGCGGGAACGAAAAGTTATGATTTACAATTTATATAGTTATATTTTCCCTTAGAATTTGATGGTGCAAATTGTGTGCATGCGTAAATCAAAAGCGATAATGACAAATCGGTCAAAAGAGATAATGACAAATAAATAAAATAAGAAGGTTAAATAAACGGGTAAACGGAAATCTTAAACTAGGGATGAAAATATTTGTTTTGAAAATTGTCTGAAATTTAAATACCAACAAATAATGCGTTTCAAAATAATGGCGGTTTCAAAATAACCGTTTCAAAACAATTACGAGTCTCAAAATGACCGTTATATTTTTCTTCCAACTATCTAAAAAATTCGACAGCAAAATTATCTTTTTTAATGTATTTCTTTGTAAGCATAACCATTACAAAAATAAACGAAATTTAGCTAAACTTTCTTTAACATTGTGGTGTATGTTTATGTTAAAATTTTGCAAAATTGCGCTTTTATGTCTTGTAAATTCACAGCTAATTATCGAAAGATTATCCAAAATATTATATACTTCTTTGAAATGGAATAGTGTAAATTCTTATGTTATTTTCTTTGCAAGACACGAACATTTAAGCTTATTTTGTGTCATTGCGTAACTTTTTGCCGAAATACAGCTATACAGATATTATATTATGAATTACTCTCAGAACTTTCTCCTTTCAGTAAGAATTTAATATATAACGATAGATTATAATGAAACATTTTGCAGTACAATGGCTCTTTAGAAACTGCACTTAATAGGAACCGCTACGAGAAATCATAAATACATTCACTGTTAGATTTTGCAGTGAATTATGTATACTTTCTGGTTTTATGCCTGAATTCTTTAGCTCTTATATCGCGTATTACATTTCACACTCGAAAATGCCATCCGACGATGATTTGTGCAACTACTTTATTTTATTGTTCCATTTTTCTTCTTCCTTCTCAAATGGCAAGAGCACCGATTTTTGTTAATCGGGTATTCCTTCAAGTATGTAGATACAGCTCTGAATAGGAATACTTATATCATAACCACCCTGTATGTACATTTGTACTACAAGGCAAGTTCTAGTAATTATTGTAAAATTTTACACATTGTATGGTGTTAAAAAAGTTTGAATCCGTAATTATAGAATAAATCGTAGTATTATATGTTTAATGTACTGAAATTACTGTTGTAATTCTGTAAATCAAATTTAATTTGTAATGGTTTATAATATATATATGTTACAGGCCAAACCCGATTTTAGGCCAAACTAAACTGGCCTAGGCCAAACTGGTCTATCCTAACGCCCATCGGATAGTTTTTCCTAGTCCGAACTGGTCTATCCTATCACCCATCAGATAAACTAGTTTATCCTAGGCCAAACCGGTTTACCCTAACGTCCATCGGATAAACTAGTTTTTCCTAGGCGAAACTAGTCTATCCTAAAGCCCATAGGACAAACTAGTATCTCCTAGGCCAAACTAGTTTAGCCTGACTTTTATAGGATAAACCATTTTAGCCTGCTGTTTATTGGTCTGAACTAGTTTATCCTAGGCCTAACTAGTTTGGCCTGACTTTTATAGGATAAAATAGTTTAGCCTGCTTTTTATTATTCTGAACTAGTTTATCCTAGGCCGATCTAATTTATCCTAGGCCAATTCAATTTGGCGTGATTTTATTGAATTCAATGACCACAGCAGCGCCAACATTTTGGTTTGTCCTAGGCTGATCTAGTTTATAATAGGCCAATGTAATTTTACGTGTTTTTAGGAAAAGAAAAACTTGACGCCGTGACAAGAATAGCTTATATGTCGACATGTAAATAATTTCTCAAAAATGGTAAAACGCTGTTCGATTCCAAATTATGTTCAGCTCCTATTTGGCCCAAATATGCAATAATAATAATAATAATAATAATGATAATAATAATAATAATAATAATAAAAGCAAGTCTGATCTCGCCACGCACGAGTATGCAGAAAAAAAGCAAACACCATGTCCAAAGCATCATGTCTGTACGGTGAAAACATTAAATTTCTGTATTGATGTTACAAGCATTGACACTTGACACACATATATACTTATTCTAGTGAAAATATATTTTTTACCTTAAAACCCGAATTTTAGCCAAATTAGATTAGCATAAGCCAGACTATTTTATTTTAATGCCAAATGTTTTTCATACGCCAAACTTGTTTATCTAAATACCCATAAGATAAACTAGTTTTTCCTAGGTAAGAGGGTAATATTTCATTTTCCCTTCATACTGAAACATTAAATCCCCAAAACTATTCAGGGAATTGCCTTATCAGAAAGAAACTATATCCAAAATTTGAAGCAAATCCGTAAATTCTGCGTCAAAACCATTCATCTAAATTATGGGGGGTTACTTGCATTATCCTTTCAAACCCCTTTCATCCCACGTAAACAATAAACATCCACAACTAATCACGGACGCACCTTGTCAGAATGATCCTATATCCAAAATTTTAAATGAAAACTGATAATTCTGCATGAAAATCCATTTCTCTAAATTAAATTTGGCGGATTTGCTTACCGTACCCCCCACTTTTATTCTTATCCAATGAATTTCCAAAACTAATCAGATAGTACCTTATCAGAATAAACCTACATCCAAAATTTGCAGCAAATCGGATATTTATAGCAAGAGTTATCGCGTTACGTACATACCTACTTACATACGTACAAACAAGCGTACATACATACATACGGAACCTGCGAGCCCATTATTTCTCAGGCTTTGACGCCCTAGAGCTAAAAACACATAAAATTACATTGGCTTAGGATAAATTAGATCAGCCTAGGATAAACCTGAACGTTGGCGTTGAGGCGGTAATTGAATTTAATAAAATCACGCCAAATTCAATTGGCCTAGGATAAACTAGAGCGGCCTAGGACAAACTAGTTCACACCAATAAACAGCAGGTTCAATTAGTTTTCCCTATAAAAATTAGGCCAAACTAGTTTGACCTAGGGAATACTAGTTTGTCCTATGGGCCTTAGGATAGACTAGTTTAGCCTAGGAAAAACTAGTTTATCCGATGGGCGTTAGGATAGACCGGTTTGGCCTAGGAAAAACTAGTTTATCCGATGGGCGTTAGGATAGACCGTTTTGGCCTAGGCCAATCTAGTTTGGCCTAAAATCGGGTTTGGCCTGTCACATGTGTATGTATATGTTACAGGCCAAACCCGATTTTAGGCCAAACTAGATTGGCCTAGGCCAGACTAGTCTATCCTAACGCCCATCGGATAAACTAGTTTTTCCTATGCCAAACTAGTCTATCCTAACGCCCATCGGATAAACTAGTTTTTCCTAGGCCAAACTAGTCTATCCGAACGCCCATCGGATGGACTAGTTTTTCCTAGGCCAAACTAGTCTATCCGAACGCCCATCGGATAGACTAGATTTTCCTAGGCCAAACTAGTTTGGCCGAAAGGTCATTAGGATAAACTAGTTTAGCCTGCTATTCATTGGTTTTAACTAGTTTATCCTAGGCCGATCTAGATTGTCCTATGCCAATTCAATTTGGCGTGATTTCCAATTCAAAATCGATTCAATTTTGGCTAAAGAACGCCACGGCGCCAACTTTCTAGTTTTGATCTAATTTATCCTTGGCCGATGCAATTTGATGCGATTTTATCTTACAGACTATCAAAGCCTGAGATCTAATGTGCTCGCATATTCTGTTAGTGTGTATGTAACCATGTAGTTATGTATGTACGTATGAATGTACGTATGTACGTATGTACGTAATGCAGTAATTCCTGATAAAAATATCCGATTTGCTTCAAATTTTGGACATAGGTTTATCCTGATAACGAACTTCCCTGATTAGTTTCAGGAGTTCATTGGATAAGAATAAGGGGAGGGGAAGAAAAGGCTAATCTGCACCCCCTCCCCTCCTTAATTTAGATAAGTCAGTTTTTCATGCAAAAGTATCAGATTTTATTAAAATTTTATGTATAAAATCATTTTGATTAGGCACCTCAATGATTAGTTGTGGGTATTCATTGTTTACGTATAAAGAAAGGAGGAATGGGGGTAACCCCCTTAATTTATGTAAATATGTTTTTCACGGAAAATTTACCGATATGTTTAAAATTTTTTATTTAGGTTCCTTCTGATAAGGCGTTTACCTGATTAATTTGGGGGGGTTCAGAGGTTAAAAATAAAGGAATTACGGATTACTTTTGCAATCGGATAAAAACTTTTGGTTTTATGAAGAGATTTTTAATTCGTAACAGAATTCGTAATTTTTTTTTTTTTTTTTTTAAAGACCAGCTTTTTTTAATGTTTTATCTACTAATTAAATATTACCCTTATTTGAAACTTTTAGAAACATAATAAAACATGATGTTAAATATTTAAGAAAAAGGATACCGCATCAAATTTCGTGCATTAGTTCTTGAATTACAGCTCCTACAAATATTATGGCACGACAGTCAGACAGAGTCATAGAATCACAATTTGAAGAACATGTTTTTTGGAATCTTGGACCACTAAAATATGTAAATGCGTCAAAAACCGGAATTAAAAAATTTTCACAAATCAAACACTTATTGTAAAGGCAGAAGAAAGTAAAATGAATAAAAGAATGAATTTTAAATGAACTTCGCTTATTTCAATAGATATGTTTGAGCCGAGCGGATTCGTTTGAATATTTTGAATTTGAGCTTAAACTTGATTAATTTTTGAGAAATTAAATTTGAGTTTGAAATAATTATTTTCTTTGTGAGCGTGCCAAACAATGGTTGGCATTAATTACAGCACATCAAATTGAATTGGCCTAGGATAAACTAGATTGGACTAGGCTAAACCAGAAGTATGGCGCCGAAGCGGTCTTTGGGATCAATAAAAACACGCCAAATTCAACTGGCCTAGAACAATCTAGTTCGGCCTAGGATAAATTAGTTTAAACCAATGAATAGCAGGCTAAACTAGTTTATCCTAATAACCGTTCGGCCAAACTAGTTTGGCCTAGGAAAATCTAGTCTATCCGATGGGCGTTCGGATAGACTAGTTTGGCCTAGGAAAAACTAGTCTATCCGATGGGCGTTAGAATAGACTAGTTTGGCCTAGGAAAAACTAGTTTATCCGATGGGAGTTAGGATTGACTAGTTTGGCCTAGGAAAAACTAGCTTATCCGATGGGCATTAGGATAGACTAATCTGGCCTAGACCAATCTAGTTTGGCCTAAAATCGGGTTTGTCCTGTAACATATATATGACGACGATACTACTGCTTTGCAGAGAAATATCATACAAGATTTCAGAAAGATAAACTGCTAGAAAAATGTGCCCGAAGAGGCAGTGAAAGAATGAAGAAAGATTCAAAATTTGAATGCTACGAAGTTTTAAGTTACGATAATATATGTCACGTCCCGCTTGTGGTTTTGAAGAAACAAAGGATTTCGAAAAATACATTAAAAGCGATGAAAAAAAAGACTCATCAAAAATTAATTGATGATGAGGGATCAGTACACACTACGCCGTTACTTGGAGCAAGTAGATAAAAACAATAATACTGTGAAATTTAAGTAGTAAAATAATTTGAAGAGTAGAAAAAAACAGACTTTTATCATTTCATTTCTGATAAAACAGTCAGGTAAATTTCATTTCAATTGAACTACATAAAAATTTAAATAAGACAAAATTTTATTTTTTCCATTTTCTTTAGTTTTAATGAAATTATTAATGGCCTAATGTATAATAATTTGACCTTATCTGTACTTTTTCTGAATTTTATCACAAAATTCGTAAAATTTGATTATGCGGAATGATATTCTTTCTTTACAACTCGATTAATCGAGATCTGCTGTATTATATATTTGCTAAGAAGGTTGTTAAAAAATATTTTTTAAGCACTTTATTAATTTATATTTAAACATATATTATGTATTGCTTACAAAATACTTAAAACTAAGCAATTTAAAGGAACAAAATGTATATACATAAAATTTGACTAATGCAAAATTAATGCAAAAATAATCTCTTTTATTCTTATCTTTTGGTGTAATTCTTTTTCAATAATCTGCTCTTAAACGTATTTCTCAAAAGACTGAACATTTCTACGTAAGTAAATAGTAAAAGAACATTGATTTTTCTTTTAATGCTTGCCAAGATATAAACTTTAAAATTACTTAAGAAAACAGCTTTTTCGGTAGAAAAAAAATGCTTATATTAAAGGATTAAATATTAAAGTAAAATTTACAAATCATCCAATGATATGTGTAACGTGAAAGTTAAAAAGAAAAAAGAAAACCTTTTTACGTTTATTTATGTATGAAGATAACTCTAAATTAAAAAAAATGCTATTAACAAACACAAAAGGAATCTATGTTGATTGGTTAAAAGAACAAATATTGATTTTGCATTTTGAACTATTCTGTTCAGAAAATGTTCTATTATAAAGTTTTTATTTTCTGTAGCGCTTCGGCTATACTTGTACCAATAATAATTTTTTTGCTTAAATTACTAACTAACTGTTGATTCTTATATTCACACAAAACATAATAGACTGTAAATGTGTTTTATTTAACATCAAATGCATGCGAACTGTTGCAGACACTGACTTTTAAAACTCGTTGACTTTTTTGCCATTTTGAATTTCGTTAATGTTGGGACAAGTATTCCTGGTCCCATCTTTTCGAATATTGCTGTAGGATGAACTCTATCACATGCCATCTATGAATATAACTAAACAAAGATGACTAAAAGTACTGCGACGTAGATCTTATGCAATTATGGCAGTGAGAAAAAATCTAACTAGGAAGTGACCTGGGAAGTCACAAATTTAAGGCAAGTAGGAAGGTTAGGTTCAGGTTTAGCAATTTCTCCAGTCGCTAAATGCATAAATATATTTACACGAAAAAAATATTTTTTGTGATTTGTAAAATAATGAAGCAGCTGACATTGAATCACGGAAATAATCATAAATGATTGAAGGTAAGTACAACTGGGGATCTCTTACTTCATTCATCACGAATGCGGAAGTTTATTATTTGATCACTTATGAACTGAGAAGTAAATAATAATTCAATTTCTTCATTAATCAAGTATTAAATGTTCTCAAACATAATACAAAGATAGAATTATCTTTTACCTTTAATCCCAGTCTTTTTACACATTGTCCTGAAATAAATGACTTCTAAGAGTAATCACGTACATCACGTAAACATCTGCGTTTTACAAATTCTTGTTTGGAATTTTGAGTTTTCATGAATGCGGGACACAACAAATTAAGACTCTTTTGAATACTCTTTGTGTTTGACTCTTAATAAAAACCATAGACTGTAGGTGAAACATTTTAACTCGCTGACTCAACTATTTTAAGGATACATTCTTGCATATGTGGACACATACAATTTTACCGAGTCTTATTTCTTGAATTATTTATCATATGCAAAATACCATGATATTAATCTGGAGAACAAGGTGGTCAATTTATAATTAACTCTTAATTGCGTCAACCAAACACATGTAATGCGGCTTCTATGTAATGTGGCATTCTCGTATTGAAAACTTAATTATTCTTTTCTTTATCGCCGGAATTACGGAATAAGGTGGTCTTGCAGTAACTGTTGGTACTGAATAATACACATTTCTAATCATATAAAAGCCAGCTGAAGTTTACCACGAGCTGTTAATGCTAAACGTATTATGAAAATACCTTTTGAAAAAATTCTTTTAGAAAAATAATTCTTTTCCTGTCTTAAATATCACCAGTAATTATCGAAAACATAGATCCATCGATATTTATTTTTTTTCGTCAATAAAAATAAAATGAAACATTAAAGGATTTTTGTGACGTTGTTTTTTTATCCTTAATTCATGAAGAACAAAAAATAACAACCGAAGAACAACTTGCATCTTTACAGTTTTTGGCGATGATAGTATGAGAAAATTACAATCGTGCTTTATTGTGTATAGCTATTTTAAAATGAATTAAGTAAACAGAGTCTTTGTATCTTGGCATTTTTTTAACAACGCTATAAAGAAGTTCTTTTAAAAGAAACTTTGAAATGCATCATTTAACTATAACGTAATTTTTACCAAAGTTTTCTTTCTCATTTCAATATTCGCGTGAAAGTAATTTTGTTGTTAGAATATTGTTATCGTTTGTCATTTCAAATGTAAAGAAATTCTCTTACTTTCTACCTTTTCTCCTTCTCCGTACTTTTAAAGGCCGTCCATTAATGGTGTCAGCTTGAAGGGAGGCATGTGGTGGGTCCACGAAATTGTGACTGTTTGTGGAGAGTTAAGGGAGTGGGAGTGAGTAAGCATAAATGTGACATCGCACATTTTTGCTAAAATTCAGGAGATTAAAATGAGAAGTATGAAGTTACTTTAAAATTAAAATATTTTGTGTTCATAAAGATAATATTTAAAGCCAAATATGTTAAATTATTTTTCAAATTCTCAAATACTACTGTTTTAAATTGCTGTTTCATATTAATACTTTATAACTATTCTATATATTTTTTTCTTGTTATAATCTTTATTTCATACAAAATATTAATCACTTTCATTTTTCAGCTCACAAATATGATTAAAACACATAGTTAAAGTTTAAAAATAAAATATTATCTAAAACGTAGTGCTTTGCTTCTAAACTACATGTATATGTTTACGTAATATAATGTGACACGTGACAAGAGAGGAGGGAGGGATTAAAGTGATGTGTGACCCTTTGTGGCAAAAGACAAAGAGATGGATAAAAAATATGGAAAAAAAGCGTGACATTATTTATGGACGGCCCCTTTGTTTCTTGAAAATAAATATATGTATTTGAGCTCTTTAGGATTGACAAGAACAGTTACTAGGATCATGAAACAGTATATCTCGATATGCTTAAAATTTTAATTTAAAATGGAAATAAATCCTTAAAAAATTATTAAAAATAAGCAGTCGCAGACTGGAAACTTTTAATTTATAAAATGATCTAAAAATCATAAAATTCCTATGTATAGTTTTTGTTCCAATAAAACTTTTTAGTGGAACAATTTGACCAACTTTAACATTAAAGATATCTTTATTCGATTTTAAAACTGTCTATATCTGCATATTTATCAAACATTTCTCTATAATACCGATATTTTTCTTATTTTTCTTTGCAATAGCTCTATTAATATTAATGAAGAAAGTCCTCCAGTTACAAAATAATCATTGTCAGTGGCGGTGACAGCGATACTCTAATATTTTTATTTTATTTATTTTTTATTTTATTTTACTTTTACCTGCAAGAAGTATTGGATTTTAATAAGATTGTATTTGGATGAGATTTAAAATATATGTCAGCATGTGTTGTTAATGTTTTTTTTTTCTTTAAATTTTAGTCTTCTTTTTCGACAAAAAAACTGTTTTTTTATTTCGATTGTGAAAAAAAAGAGGGGGAGAAGACCGAAAAATATACCGTTGTAGCTAAAACATGTCCCAAAAGAACAATCCAATAGTAAAACTCTACAATAAATTAATTAAAGTCACGTAAAAATAAAATACAAAATATGTTTGTCAAATGACTTTTATATTTTAGGGACTATATTTAAGGGAAAATATTCAAGTTATAAGCAATAGATATGGGTTGTATTTGGCGCTGTGTCAAACAGCAAGGGTATCCTTATATATATCCTTATGTATATTATAAATGTGAAAGTGTGTCCGAAAAATTGGAATGAACTTGGCTTCAAAACGGATGGATTAATTTCTTTGAATCTCTGCATATAGATATATTATAGGAGTGGAATGAACATAGGCTAATTTTTATTTATTTTATTCAAATATTTTTCTTAATAATTCAACATTTCACTGTTTTTCATACAGAATAAATTGAATTTTTTTCCATAATAATTAATAATTTTCTTTTTTCGTTGCCAAAAAAAAAAAAAAAAAAAAAAACAGAATAATTATTTCTCTTCTGTAATTAATTTTCAACTGAAAGATTTTCTCGTGATAAAATAAAATGAAATAAATAAATGGACCCTATTCTGTTTTTCGGTTCGAGGTTAAAAACCGCGATTTTACTAATTGTGACGTCAGAGGAATACTGTTTTTCTTCTTATATCATGCAGACGATTATATAAAATTTATTTTACACTTAGAAGACTTCACAAGAATATAGCTTCTCACATTACAAGAATATTAATATTTTAGTAGTTTTTCCAGGCATTATTCCGTAATAAAAATGAACTTTTTTCTTTCTTTCGGTTCGAGGCTATAAAATTCAACTTTTTACCAATTGTGACGTCACAGGAATACTTTCCATTAAGAATTTTAAAAATATCAATGTAACGTCAAATTTAAATTTTTTTTTTTTTTTTTTTTTTTTTTTTTTTTACGGAAACTACCCCCTTTTTGACACTTTCTAACATGGTCTAAAAGTGTTTACGACTTCAACCTGTCTGTTTACCGGATGCCGAGTGCCTGGGGTCTGCCGTCTGTTTGTCCGTGTTTCAACTTGAGTAAATATAGTGGGATTCATACGAAAATAACATACGTTAATGAGATTTGCCATATCATGTGCGGCATTGAAAATGAACCAGGTAGCAATTATAGCAATAATCACAGGAGCACTCAAAAAGAGATTTACATTACTTTAAATTATGGTCTACGGCGAAAAAATCATTTGTGGTGTATTTTGATAATGTTACATAATTTTAAATGTAATGAAATTTACATGCATCTTTAAGGTTCACAAGAACATGGTTACTATCGAATATGTTAAATATAGTATTTATATTGTGCGTAAAGGGAGCTCAAAAGTACTTCAATATATCATGGTCTGTGGAGAAAAACCATTTGCAGCGTATTTTAATAATGTTATTTTATTAAGTTTATTTTAATAATATTGAAATTGATATCAGTTTCTGAAGTGCACTAAAGCAGGATTTCTGTAGGAAATGGGGTGAAAAGTTTTAACATTCATTTACAAGATCACAGAAAAATGTTTGGTAATATAATAGTCTACGGGGAAAGTATTCCCAGCATATTTTAATTGCGTTACACTATTTCAAACATGATGAAATTACTATACTGAGATAATCAATACAATGATAAATACTGAAATTTACTACAATATGCTTGCAGTTAAGTATGATTTGCATCACATTTGTTGTTCATTTACAGAGACGCTTAAAAGATTTTGGACCTGTGTCCAGATCTCAGATATTGTATCGAAAGTATGGTCCATTAGAAAAGATTGCTGAAGAGCTTTTCAATTATCGTATGTATTTTAAGGAAGACTAATGCATCCTGAAGTTAAACTACATTTGGTATAATAAGAGATGTTTGTAGAATTTAAATAAATCATGTATCGGACTATGCAATAAACTGGATATATGGTCACCTGTACAATAGCGATTCCTGGAAATCTGAATTCAATAATTTGAATCGGGTTTTTTTGCTTGAATAATTTAAGCTAAATATGCGGTCGTATAAATATTTGCACGTAATATACAGGACTGTACAAAAGAATTCAAGTACGTTTCTGTCTATTATTAGACATTTCTAAAGGTGAATTTTAACCTTCGTTATACTTTTTATAACTAAGCAAAATTTTAACATTGTATTTAGAATATTTACAAACACATAGATCATATATACAGCTGCAGAAAAAATGGGCCGGTGAAGTTATGTATTATGGAAATGTTGGATATTTTTTTTTATTATCTAGGTTTAACACATGATTTTTCTTTATTTTATATGGAATTCTGAAATGCACTACAACACGATTTCTGTACAATTAGGGTGCTTTACCGTTGTTCAACAGTACAAATGGTTGCAATTACATTTTCGCGATTGTTCATATTATCTAACACATTTTCCATTTATTTGACTGAGTTCTTTAAGTCCCCTATAAGAAAAACACTATTGCATAGTCTGGTATAAGATATGTGTTATATATATTTTAAATTATTGTTAATGAAATGTTTTGTTTAATTAAAGCGTTTATCTATTTTTTAATGCTACGTGAACGACATCACGGGTAACAGCTAGTTTGATATAAATTTCAAAATTCAAACTTCGGTAACTACTTTAAAAAAATAGAATGAATGATAAGCATAAAGGGTTATCAGATAGACTTTTACACACTTTAGTATTTCATATTTATAACACAACAACTTACCATTTTATGAGGTATATGCGAATTATTTTATAAACTGTTCAAGCCCTTTAAGTGATTTGTTAGATAAGAAAAAAAATGGATTTTATAGTTTTGAAGTTTTGTATAAAATAATCTATACCAATAATGAAACAATATCATTCTGTCTGTATGTATGTGGGGGTACTTCTGCGATGGCTAGCAAAAACTACGGCACGTACGAGGTTCATTTTCTTGTGAATTTAATCCATGGTCTTTCTTCATGTACCTGAAACTCAGAATTTTAATTTTTTATTCCGAGATATTAATTACGAAGCGCAAGTCACTCTCATCAAAAAGTCATTTTTTAGTGCAATGAGAAAGAAAACGCTTGCTCCTGCGCACAAACACATTTACGCACCGAAACGAAAGAAAAAACTCTTTTTTTTTTTTTTTTTTTTTTTTTTTTTTTTAAATTCTGTTTCTAGGTCATAATATATAAATCCAAATCAAAGAAACTGCTCGGCGCAGTCAAATTTGAAAGATATATTTGAAAAGATACGACATTTAGGTCTCAAATATTATATCCAATTAAAGGAATGTTGCATTTAACCGTTTTCAAAAAAAGAAAAAAAAATCAAAAGGGTCATTTTTCCCAAAACCATTTTCTCCTTTTTGTCAACGGCCTTCTAAGGCATAATTTTTTAGATTCAAATAAACCAAAAATGTGAATTTAAAGTTGAATCTTTTTTTTAACGGCTAATGTATTTGGATTTACAAAATATGGATTTTAATCCTTTCAAAGATACTGTCAAACAGAGTTCACTTTGGGACTGGCAGAGAGGATAAATTTTCTACTTAAAAAATTATCTAAATGTACATATTTCAACACAATATTTTAAAAGCATCTCAATACACAAGATTTCTACGTCCCGCAAAAATTTCGAAAAGTTCGGACATACAGAATTATATTTTACAAAATAAAATGTGCGAAAATTTTGATGAAATCAGTAAAAACCAGATCGTTTCATCGCGGTTTTGCCTCTGCAGAGCGAATTCCTATAGGTACCGACAAACCAAAAGTATATTCTTAAAGCAAAAACTTTTATATAATCTATGATCTAATTAGTTTTTTTTTAAATATGAGATTTAATCCTTTCAAATAGACCGCCAAATGTAGGTCACTTTGCAACTCGCGGATAAAATATTTTTTTTATACGCTAAAAAGAACTAAACGAACATATTTCAGCACAATATTTTAAAAGCATCTCATTAGACCAGATTTGCACCCTCTACAAATATTTCAAAATGTTCGGACTGAAAGAAATATTTTTTTTTTCAAAATAAAATGTGCAAAAATCTTTACAAAATCAATAAAAATCAGATCGTTTCATTGTAATTTTGCAATAGAAGGGTGCAATTCTATAGGTACCGACAAACCAAAAGTATATTCTTAAAGCTAAACATTCTTATAATTTATGATGCAATCGGTTTTAAAAAAATATGTGATTTAACTATTTTCTATATACTGGCAGATACCAATGACATCACGGCTCATGGAGAGTATATTTTTTCTACGCTAAAAGTAAATCCGTATTTAAACACAATCTTTTACGCGTATTTCAATAAACCAGATTTACATATCTTACAAAAATTTTGAAACGTTCGGATGGAGAGAATTACTTTTTGCAAATTAAAATGCGTGAATTTTTTTACGAAATCAGTGAAAAACTGAGTGTTCCGTCATGGTGTCTTTCACTTTCAGTACGCATAGATTTCAAAAATCAAATTGCTTAGAAAATAAAATACCAAACAGCATAGGCTTTCAGTTCAACATCTTTTTGTTTTTTCCTTTAAAAATATAAATTTTGTCAAAATTGATTCAAAGATGCAAAATTTTACAACTTTGAGTTTTATTTAAGGGTCATTTAGAAAACAGATAGCACATTTAAAAACTGAATAATTTCACGGACACTGGAAACGCTGATCAGGTCAACTAGTATATTTATTAGCTATTTGCATTAAACGATTTGGTTGCTTTTTTGAGTAATTGAATTCCTATACTAAGGAAGCCGAACCCTTAAACAACAATGAAAAATATAAATACCGATTTTTCACCTTCTTATCATTTTTTAATGTAAAAATAATGATTTATTATAGGAAAAAGAATTGGGATTAATTGTACTTGTTCTTTGACTGGAAACAACTAATGACATTTTAATTTCTTTCTGATTAATGTTTTTTATCAATTGTCAGTCTCCAAAATTTTTATTAATTTGAGAATAAAATGAATAGAACTTGGGGATATTTAAATGGTAAACTTTTATTTTACGTCCTTTGACATGATTAATGAAATTGAATTGTAATTTTTGAATATATGGGATATTATTAATTCGACTGTAATTTTTAAATGAAATCTCAATTATATTTGCTTTCTCAATTAATTTATTGAGGCGTTTTACAAAAGTATGAAAATATTAAAAATGTCGTTCTAAAAAAATTCCTTTTTATTATATACATTATTGTTTAAAAAAGGTATATATATATATATATATATATATATATATATATATATAATTTAAATGTAACCTTTTGTATTTGTCTTACAGATACTAAAATCAATTGCTGAAATTCTCTGGAAACAAAACGGAACTATCCTCAACTGATAGTGGTAATCTTAACATTCTCAAACATCGGTGAAAACTATTTATGAATTTGGATATTTGTTCGTCCTTCGGTGTATGGGTCTGTCTGTGTGCTAACTCGCGTAATGTTTGTTCTTATTGCTTTGAAATTAAGGGATATTATTGTGTATCTTTTTGGCATGTTAGGCATTAAAGATAAAGTGTATTTCAATATCGGTTCATTTATAGGCCAATTAATATGATACCGTAAAACTACGGGGAATGGCACTGGTTCCCAAACTTTTTATTGACTATGCTCCACCAAAACTTTTCAAAATCCGTCAGCCCTAAACAACCCCGATCTCACTTTGCAGATGATGTGTCTTAATATTTAGAAAGTAAATTCTATTCACATGGTGGTAGAGTAATAGAGCCTAAAAAATAACTATTCATTTCACATTTTTTTACTTATCTAAGCGATCAATATTTTGTCACATATGTGCTTTTAGTATAATTTAAAAATACTATAAGTATGTATATCCTCCCCTTTGTGGCGAAAAGAGTTTTGTTGTACGATTGCTTGCCTCAATGTTAAAAAAAAGATGTTATACTCTCTACAATTTTATGTTCCCAAAATAACTTGAAAGAAGATTTACATTTGAATTAAAATAGATCACAAGCCTTCATTTTACATTTCATTTTTGTAACTTATTAAGAGTTGGAGGAAAATACTTTGTTAATAAATTTTATTTTTGTAGCTAACACAATATATCATAAGCATTTCAAGGTTCTCGACTTTTTCGAATGTAAGTACCTATTATCGTGCATCACAATAAACTTTCTATTTTAA
The DNA here is from genome assembly GCA_964019185.1 of Maratus speculifer. Lineage (NCBI taxonomy): Eukaryota > Metazoa > Arthropoda > Arachnida > Araneae > Salticidae > Maratus > Maratus speculifer. The sequence goes on along the minus strand of OZ025297.1, from coordinate 130,664,969 downwards.
TTTACTTTTCCAGTATTGTTATCTTTCATGCATTACAGTTTTTTTAAATATGTATAATTTATCATATAAATGATTTTTCCGTGAAGGATACCTGCATTAGAGGTATAGATGTTTATTATCTACCCAATTCCTTTTGTTATGGAATATATAATTTATGAATTTTATAATATTGGTGTAACCTCTTTTGGATATTTCATATAATTTTTATCGTAAATATGTTCAAGAAAATAAGTTTGTTTTTAGTACTTTAACATGCAAAAGATTTTTTTTACGTACCATAACAAAGATGAAAAATAGAAACTTAGTAATAAATTTATATAAATAATAATAATAAACTTTCTATTTTAATTTACTTTTCCAGTATTGTTATCTTTCATGCATTACAGTTTTTTTAAATATGTATAATTTATCATATAAATGATTTTTCCGTGAAGGATACCTGCATTAGAGGTATAGATGTTTATTATCTACCCAATTCCTTTTGTTATGGAATATATAATTTATGAATTTTATAATATTGGTGTAACCTCTTTTGGATATTTCATATAATTTTTATCGTAAATATGTTCAAGAAAATAAGTTTGTTTTTAGTACTTTAACATGCAAAATATTTTTTTTACGTACCATAACAAAGATGAAAAATAGAAACTTATTCAGAAACATTTGAAAGTTTTACAAAGATTTGTAAAATTCAAAAACAATAAGAAATTGTATAATGATTTTAATGCTAGGAAGAAATCTATCAAAATAACTTCAAACAACACTAATAATTTTCCAAGCGTTATTCTATTTAGAATTTTAAAATTTCGATTAGAAGATTTTTTAAAAATCATTAATTTTTTTTTTAAATAATTTTGCTTGCGTTTCAATTATGTTTAAATTACAAAATTCCTTAAAATATGACATAAAACAGATAGTGAATTACTGAGTAACAAATTTCGAACCCACTAAAAATCCAATTTGCACCTCGGTGGGACGTACGTTCCACTTTTGGAACCACAGGTTTAAGGAAAAATAGTTTGCCGAATATTTTAATTATATTGTAGTTTTTTTATAATATTTAAAGTGATATATATTGCCGAGTAGTACTTATAAGGTTATTGCTGCAGAATGTCGTGTGCGTAGAACATATCGTTGATTTATAAGGATACACAAGGTTTGGCTATAGAGACAACAATTAAATTATTGAAGACTACTAACAATAATTGCTAAAAACAATAAGTAAATTATCAGTGTCGTTATGAGTATTTAAATTTATTTTTTTAATATTATTTGGTATGTAAATTGCGTAGATCATGTACAGGTCGAACAAAAATTCCAGAAATTGCTGAATGGAAATTTTCCACTTTGCTATGCGTTTAACTGAACTATCTTTTATCAATTTATATAGTGTGTATACACACCTGTATATTATATATAGGACAGCATAAAACAATTGATATATTTTGAAGTTGTATCGACTATTCATAGTAATAGCTGAAATCGCGTTTACATATTCCATGTATGTATATTAATGTATGAATATTAAGTTTTGTTACATTATTACGAATATTATGGAAAATCTATAAACGACGGCTCTTTTCCGTTGACAGTCGAATTGTGAGATGGATCAGTGTGTCTCTGTCTTTTCTTTTAATCACAATTTTTGTACAAATCTATTTTTGTTTTAAATTTAATCATTGATGATAAGGACATAGAGACTTTGAAACAACTGTATGCGGTTTATACATACTTCCATTTGTGATTTCTAACATTGTTTATCTTTCTTAGTATGTTGAAATAAAGTACAAACTATCATTTTCCGTCTCATTAGGCCAGCATTCAATTGTTTAAACAGGGATTTCTTAGTTTATAGCACATGCAGAAGTAATTAAATGTAATTATAGCTGTAAGTGGCTGATCAATATGTCTAACACAAAAGGGTTTCATCAGTATGAATAAAATCACTCCTCAGTATTCATTATTAATTCATCAGTATGAATACAATCACCCATCAGTATTCATTACTAATCCATGAATATGAATACAACTATAAATGAAATAAACAGAGGATTGAATGATAAAACTTGTAAGTAAATTTTTATTCAATTTTGAACATTTTAGTTTTTTAAATATTATTATTTTTTTCGGGATATATTGTCTGGAATATTTAAATGTAGAATTTCGAAGAATACAAAATATTTTATCAATTAATTTCAGAAAGAAAAGCGCATTTTTTTTATTAAAAAGTAAAGAACTCTATACAGAGCAAAAATTGAAGTAAGGTATTATGGGAAAATAGCACAAGGATATGTAATAACGCCAAGTGTTAAAATCATGCGTAGTTATGAAGTATTCCAGTAGATGGCACCACAGGTACTTTTCCAGAAGGACTCTCAGTCTTTACACACACTTGGAGAAATAACACCAAATAGCACTGGTCAAGAAATCATACAAGTACATTTATGCTAAAATGTTCTTTTTTTGTATCCATAGTAAAAAACGCTTGTGCATCAAATCCTGTATTTGAAAAAAAATTAAAACTAAGCTGTGATATTGGTACATTTTTAATAAAGTGTTAATTTCTCCAGGAAATCTTATTTGTAATTATATATAATTTCTTCACCATTTTCTATAATTTAGTTCAATGCAAATTTTATTTTTTTTTTATTTATTCATTTATTTATTGCATTTTTATAAATAGAAATGTATTCTTTCTTTGCAGCTTGAATATTCCAACTCCTATCTATAATAGAATGCAAAAGACATGCCGTTAAAATTATTTTAGACATATATTATAAGAAGGCTCAGAATATAATAGTCTTACAAACAGAAGTTGTACTTAACATTATTTTCTAAATTAAAATATGGGTTTTGTAAATGTAGAATCTTTCCTATGTGAACAAAGTACTTTTCACATTTCTAGATCTAGTAATTAAACTTTACAAGCTGTAAGATTATTTTCTTTGACTAGATCGAACATTTCTATTAAAAAAGTCATTATTTCGATTTCAAATTCTTACGAGAAAAATAAGAAAGAACCATTGAAATAAAGAGTTTTGGTTTGTAAAGTATTTCAACTTATATCTTCCATAGAGAATGCGAGAAATTTGCTATTTCTGTTCATTATGAAAAAAACTTAAATATTTCTATGAAGAATTCTGTAAAGATGAGAATATATTGCTGTAATATTTTATGTTATATAATCACCTTGGTATGTGAAATTCTGGAACGGAAATGTGTATTTAGCTTTTAAAGTTAGTAATAAAATATTATAAACGCACACCAATAACAAAAATAATATTTATCGCTTGATTTAAATATAAGAAGTCTAAGAAATTCTTTAAAATTTTTTTAAAATATATGGTTTGACTATTCTGAGTATAATACTATACTTCTGCTCTGAGTATAATATTGGACAAAATGATGCATTTTTAGGGAAATATAATATGTACCCGATAATAAATATACAATGATTCTATCTTTGTTATGAATAAAATACAGGTTATTCAAAGAAACCTTTACATGATTAAAAGATTTAAGAATAATCAATATTTGCAAAGCAGACATATGGAACTTGTGCCAAAATGTATTAAATCCAACCAAGTTTTCTTATATATATATATATCTGTGTGCGTGTGTATGTGTGTATTTGTAAGCTTCAGTAAATTATCTATAGCATAGCAACTTCAATATTCAAGTGCTAAGACCACACAACATAAATCGCTGCCAACAAACTGTGTTGAACGTACGGGTGAATGGAGTACTTCTTTCGTGCAAAGTACCGAACAAAATAAGTGTCCATGGCCTCACAAACATTTACAGGTTCCAAAAAAGTCTTCGGATATCAGAAAACACGCTGATGTTTTTCAATATTTGTTTAAATTTCTGGAATCCTGGACACGGAAAATATTAAAATACAAATACTTTATGGAAAACTTCATTAAAAATTTTTAGACTTCTAGCTTTCAATATTTTCACATTTCTGTCCTATCTATAGTGCATATGAATAAATTTTGACAGTAACGAAGGAATTTTCGGCAGCCTCTTTATTAATTTCTCTCTTAATATGAGAATAAATTGCTAATTTGTAACTAGTTACATATTCATAAATTAAAACTGTTTTTTTCATTAGAAATAAGTCTAAATTCAATATAATCATATCCTTTTAACTGATTTTAAAAAATCTGTGTATATAATATCTTTGAAAGTAAAGAAATGCTATTAAATTCGAAAAATGAGTGATTTCTTTTCATTGTGCTTGGGACTTTGTCTAAAAAATTAGTCAATGAAAGTTAATTTTGTTTCCTGCTAAAAGTCCCAAATACAAAATATTTAGTAGGTAAATAAAAGAAGTACTTGCTATTATGTAAATAAAAGAAGTATGTGCTAAATATATACGAATATATGTCATATAATTCGACTAACACAAATTTAAGGCGAAATATATATTTTTTCTGTTTTTTTTTCTTCTTTCGTATATTTATTTATCTGTAATCTTCTCTGGAACGAATCTTTCAAAATATTTTTAAACAATTCCTTTTAAATATATAGGATAAGGATATTGAATTTTTGTTAAAAGTTTGCCTAGAAGTAAATGGTAAAATCACCTCTTGTGTTGAAACATATTTATCTAAAAGAATTAAATATGAAGGTAAAATCTACAAATTAGCCATTTATATATGAGAGTTTGTAGTTACTTAAAAAAAAGGAATACATTTGAGAATCTTAAAAAAATATTAAAAATATAGTAGAAACTTAACATTTAAAGAAAAATGATATAAGATTTGAAAAATATATAAATTTGTTACATTCCCTTAGAAAGAAACTTTTATATGTTCATTTGATGAAAGTAAAAATATTTAAAGTAATATGTTATATAACATATTAAGAAATCACTTTAATAATAAACGAATATACAGGCAATAATTTTGTATAGCAAATTCAAATTTTGAATTCCCATTATAAAAGGTAAAATTAGCAATCAATAACTTCAAAACTTCGATTTAAAGTATACCATTATATATCTGTAACATTATAAACATTAAATTAAACAAAAAGTTTAAACAAAAATCTCTAGGTGAATAATTTATAAGATCTATCTTATTTCTATTTTGCAGTTTTGTGAGTTATATTTTGAGAATAATTATTTTCACATTAGTACTAAATTAAACGTTTTTCATTCTTCATTTTCTTTTCAAATCATTTCAATTTTTTTTTTTATTAGAAATAAAAATTCAATTATTTGGCAAAATTAAAAAACAATATTTTCTTTGAAAATAGTGGATGTTTAATTATATATCATTATGTGTTCTTCGTCATTTTATATTTCAATTTCATTTTCTTTGTTAAAAGAAGACATAGTGAAATTTGTTCAATTTAGCTTTTCGTAGAAAACAAACAAACAAACAAATATTTCAGCTGAAGTGTGTATTGAAATGACGACTAAAATTTAAAACTTTTTAATTTATTAACTAAAGGACATGTAAAAACAAAACAAATAATAAATCAAAAAGGTAGCCGATACATTATGTAGATATCATATAAAAATATATATATATACGTAAATTATAACTATAAGTAACAATTTTTACTATGGACTATAACAAACAAGAATTAACTTCATAATACCAAAAATAATAACAATAATAATAATAAAATGATTGCTTTTTAAAGTGGAACAGAATGCAGAGGAAAAACCACCCAGGTTTTTGTTCAAATTTTGTACTTTTGCTTATTTGTTTAATTCTGATAATTCATTAAGGTCATTATCCATTCTTTGACAAAAATATGAATTTTTTTATAAATGTTGTAAACTAAATTTAATATTTCTTCTAAAAACTGATAACAATGCCTTTAAAATTATTTAGAAACGGGGCTTACAGTGTTTAATTTTTTTTTTTTTTTTTGACAATGAGCTGCGATGTGCTATACAAGAAATACAAAACACATTGCCAGAAATTCTGTTTACGTCAAAAGTAGCTTTAAAGCGTGGTAAGTCATACCAGTATTTAATTTTTAAACGAATAGTGCACAGTTTAAAGAAAAGGAAAGAAAAAATTTTCTCCTATAAAACAATAGAAAAGATTATGTTCCAAATCGTTGTAATAATAGTATTAAATAATTAAAAATAGTCCCCTCGAATTTGAATTGTTAGTTTCCACAAACATTTATATAGAATGAAAAATTGATAGAAAGGAACTGTTTTAGAAAAGATGAATGTAACATACTTTAATATGAAATGGTTATGATGTTGCAAATAAATAAAGTGAAAAAATAAATTTATAATTTAATCACAGTAATTTCAAATATTCTTGATTAATATCTAGTTGTGTTTCCATTGTGTTATTTTTATTCTTCTATTTCAATACATTAATTTTTCTGAAAGTGTTGTCATATCTCATACCTTAGCAGCAGCAATCAGTGGCAATGTTGTGTATCTAATTTAATCTAAATACATCTATCTATGTATCTAATTTTTTTCCACTTTTATGTCAATTATTTATTTTTTTCTGTTTACCTTTACTTCTTCATAACAAATCATTTGAATTTTGTGATTACCTATCTCAGGCTGTCTTATGTTAGGAGATTTTATACATGATTCTTCGCGACAACTTTATTTAATATTTGGGGAAATGTTTTTTTTTATTAAATATTCTAGTCTAATAAATTTATTTTTACGTGAAAGTTTTGCCATTTTATTTTACTACCCTGAAATCTTGATTTTGTTTGATATTTTTTATGGGGATGCCGATTATGGTACTGATTACCATATTAAGGACCCAGTGTATACCATATTAAGAACACCTTTGACTGGGACTGTAAATGACTGTAAATGAGACACAACACATTTTTTTTTCTCTCAAGCTGTAGTTATTTCTGAACAAACTTGACCTCCGAATTTTAGAGAGGAGAAATGGTTCTTTAACTGATAATGTTTAGGTGAAAAAAGAGCAATTAAAAAGAATAAAAACATTAAATCAACAACAAGTTGAAAATTGCACGTGAAGCGTAGCAAATGAGGTGCGTTCTTTCTTCAACGAAATAAAAAAATCAGATCTCTCGGTTATAGATAGAGTACTTCGGATATACTATAGTGGTCGAAATCTTTTCTGTGTTCCTGTAAATACTATCTGTATTCTTATGTACAGATGTAATTTGTAATAAACTGCAGCAACGTATATTAATTTCATAAAATATGAAATAATTTAATATAATTAAGAAACGCCCTAAACAATATTTCTACTTAAACCATAATGCAGTGGAATACTTTTGAGTAGCTCTGTAAATAAATAATCTTTTTATCATAGATTGTACAGAATGTATATTTTACTATCTACTTCATAGATTCATGTCAAATCTATTATAATCGAAAAAGTTTAACATCATTAAAATGTACTTTAAACTATTTTTTCCTATTGAGTTCAATGCGATGAAATAATTTTCATTTTCTCTTTAATTGAACAATACATCCGATTTTCGTAAAATTTAAGTTGACTCGACAAAATTATGTATTTTAAATTTCAAAGGATTTACTTGGATATTTATTGATTTGTTATGTGCGGACAGACGGAAAGATTGAACGACAACTATAGTTTCTACGTATTTACATAATTACGAACGCACCTAAAAATATTCAGATCTTGGTGCAATAGTATACAGTATTTCAGATTCAGTAAAAGAGCCGAAATCGTTTGTGTGTCCCTGTAAATCCTATCTGAAATCTATTATACAGGAAAAATTTGTAGTAATTCTCTGCAACGTCAGCAATTTCATACAATGTTAAACAGTTCAATACAATTAAAACGCGCACCAGACAATGGCTCAAATTATAATTATGTAATGGAATACTTCTGTGTGGCCCTGTAAATTAATAACAAAAATTCTTTGCTTCACAGATTGTACAGAATGTACATTTTAGTACATACTTCATATATGCCTATCAATTTTATTATGTTCGAAAAAGTGCAAGACCAATAAAATGACTTAAAACTTTTTCCCCATTGACTGTAATGTATTGGAATACTTTTGAATGTCCCTGTAATTGAACTATGCATCCAATTTTCATAAAATTTGGAATAATTTGACAAAACTATCTAATAATTATATATTTTAAATTTCAAACGATTCCTTTGGGTAGTTTTTGATTTGTTATAATCGGACGGACAGGCGCACAGTGGGGCAAAAACCCAAAAAGCTGGCCAAAAGTCGAAAAATGAAGTTACGATTTAGGGAATTTTGACTGTACAGTTGAATAGAATAATGTTTGGAGAGTCATGATCTGTATTTAGAAAAAAATTTTGCTTTACCCTTACAAGCAGCATTATTTCGAAAATGATGCTTGAAGGGATATCACATAGAGCGAACAAAAACAGCAAAACAACAGTTTCTCTGAACGCGTGCTACATTTTATAATATTATCCGATTTTAATGATTTGAAATGGATTCACACTATGATAGTGTGTACTTTATTTGCATGCATTACAAAATTTATATGGTGCGCATAAAAATTAATAAATTCATTGTCATTTTTGATAAAAAATTTTAGATATTTTTTCTTTTTTTTACTTTCAAACATGAAAAAGTTTAAATGTTCCACAGTGTTCCGCAACGAAATTTAATGGAAATAATAACTTGGGCTATTGTCTAGTGATTCATAAAAAACCAGCTGCCTAAAACTGCCTTTCTGCATTTCACGCATATTTTAGTAACCGCAATTAAAATGCCACTTTTTTCGGCCGCCTCAAAAATTTTGAAATTGACTACTTTTCCCATAATTTAGCTAATAAATATTTTTCAAATTTTTGAATTATTCAATTTTATTATAGTTTATTTCTTGTTATATTGTAAATAAGTACTATAATCATAAAATTACATTAATTTGATAAGTAAGCTTAGTAATGAAAAAATGAAAATAATTCTCTATTATTAATCCGGTAGAATACATTTTCTTATCTTTATAGGTAGTAATTTTGTTTGTTCTATTGTAATTAGAAGAATTTTTTTGTGAATGGCAATATTTGTAGATCAAACTACTGAGCGTATTTCATTAATGCGAGTAAAAATCATTATGAATATACTTTAGAATATATTAGTAATTTGGATTTGATTTGCAAGTGAGGATGTGATGGAACATCTATTCTGAGTACATTTAAACAAATATTTAGCTATGAAGATTGCAGGAGGTCTAATATTTTTCTTTTCTCCTGTGCTACTAGAACACATAAATGTTGCGAAAAATTCATGAATCGTCAATTTCAAAATTCCGAGATTTCCATTTCAATGATTTTATCGGGCCAATCAAGATCCATTTTTCTTTTTCAAGAAATACAGATGCTACTGTCAATGAATGCCATTGAGGTGGATTGTATTAAACACCAGGAGAATCAACTTATTTCATTTAATACAATCATTGATAACAGAATAAATAGTCGTCAAGAACGAATTAGTCTAATACTCAACGTTGCTACCTATTTCAGACAGCATCAAAACAGCATCTTACCGATCTGACTTTTTTTATTAAAATTGGATTGAGGTAATTTAGAATTCAGAATATCTAAGTTACGTGCAAAAACGTTTAGAGAGGGCTTACACCTGGAAGACAAACTGGATAGAAAAAATGAAAAGCTCGTACTCTGCATGAAAAGAAAAACACTAAAATTGCAAAATAAAATATGCAAAAAATATTTCGTTTACAATTAAGACTTCTCATCGAGAAACTAAATTCCAGATTTGGAAGCAGAAATGATGGCAATGCAATTCAACGATTATTTGAAAACTCAACTATATGTGCTTCTATAACTATCGTATACGAAGATGTGATTAAACGATTCTATATCATAAGTAATTTCTTGTAGTCATGTCATTTTCTTGATAAATTTCGTAGACTTTTCCTTACAAATAGCCCGTAGATTTGAGCTGCACCCTTGGCTCTATATGCCTACTTCAGTACACAAACTACTTATTAATGACAAAAAAATAACATTATCTTCTTTACTGCCAATTTGTCAAATGGTATAAGATACTCAAGAATCATTCAACAAACTAATAAAAAATTATCTAGAAGATTTATCGCAAAGATGCAGTAGCGAGGAAAAAAAAATATTTTTACGTCTTTTAATGTCATTAGATTCTTTCATTTCCAGTTTAGATAAATTATTGTAGAAGAAATTAAAATCATTGATCCAAAGAGTCACAGGATCTTTCAATACCGCCAAAAAGTTCTGCTAAATATTTCGACACTTTGACCTCTGAAGAATCTTTTTATTATTACAACAGTTGATACTGAAGGTGAATTTCTGGAATATATTTTCGCTTTTGTTTTAATAATATAAAAATTAAATAGTCTAATATTTTACTTTCCATTAACGTACTTAAATTTCGATTAAATATGCCTTGGTTTTTTGAAAATTGCTTTTTACGTTTACTCTCGAAATTTTAAATTTTATTTAAATCTAATTGTTTTTACTTTTAATCTTTAATAATATTTATTTATTTATTTTAAAGTTTAACTTTTGAATCCTAATTAGCATCCTGAAAAGTTTACAAAATTGCATATAAATTGAACAACTTTCGAGACATTTTTAATTTTTGCTCCGCCATATTGTATCCGCCATTTTTTTAACTTTTAATTTTGTATTCTTACTTAGCATCCTGAAAAACACCCGTATACAATTTTTGGTACAATTTGAATAACATTTTCATATTTTGGCCAGCTTTTCGGGATTTTGCCCCACTGTGAGGCGGAAGGACTGAACGACAACTATAGGTACTACGTATTTACATAATTACGAAAGCATCTTAAAAGTTGCTCCTATTTGGGCACTTTCCCCTACACATTTTTCGGTGATAGATTATTTTAACCAGTCAGATTATAGACATGGCAATTTTTTATAAAAATATTTGCGTGTTGTAAAAGTCATAATGAATTTGCTTCTTATTCATTACAGTGTTGTTTTCGTAATAAAGAATTAAAATGTTTTACTTCTCATTAAATACATTTTTTTCTCAGTGGCAAAAAATCTTTAAAAGAGATGTTTTATTATTAACACGCTTTTATTATCTTCACCTGTATGTGTGTGATGGAATGTTTGAACGTTATTTTCGCACATATGACATGAGACATGAAATGAGATTAAATTGAAACTTTGCACACTGATAAAGAACCGATGACAATACAATAACTTGAAAATTCGCTGCTTAAAAGAATCAAAATGAAAAACGGTGATAAACAGATCAAATGCGATTTGAAAATTTAAAATTCACCTGACACTCTAGATACATGACAATCACTGAAACACATATGAAAATTGTAAAAGTGCTATTATACGAGGGATTGAAAATTTTCGTGTGAGCAAAAGTGATGTTAAGATCGATTATAAACGTGGCAAAATGTTTGGTATATAGCAATATTTGTTTTATCAAGGAGATGATCTGGCCACATTTTCGACGGAATCAAGTGTTTGATACAGACATATTGTCAGTCCGTATCGATTTCGATGCAGATGGCATACATGTAATAAAACCAATATCGATACAATTTCCAGCAAAATACAGCTGGGGTATTGCAGAAAGAAGAATGCTGCCATTGATCCTGAGTTGGGATTCGACCGTAAATAAAATGCAAAGCTGTGCGGTTGATCATGCAGTTATTTATCTGGGTTCTGGGTTGTTTGCTGCTAGACAAGATTATGTAGAATTTAGCCAAAGAAGGTCTCTGGAGGGTATCCAAATCGAGGAATTTAATTGCTCAAAGTTAACAGGGAGAGAGTTCCATGTAATGGTGATGCATTATATGAAATTAACAGGTTACGAGATAATTCATAAAAAAACCTGATAAACATCCGTTGACATTTATGATGTACCAAAAACTTGAGTTCTTAAGTGACTATAACATTTAAAATTCAATAAAGTTTTTTAATAATCCAATTAATTTTTTCAGTCTAAATGTTGAAAAACATTAAAAAACAAACTAAACATTGAAATTTTAAATAAAATTGATTTAGAAAAACCGACACTAAAAATTTAGAAAATAAATAATAATTTAAGATACCGAAGAACATGCTATTATAGCAGGTCGAAGTAAAGGGTATAGAATAACTTTTAATTATAAGAAGTTATCCAACAGTGAAAGAAAGGCCATGTAAAAATTAACAGAAAAAACGCGGGGTGCTCAATATAAGTCGTTAACGATATTTCACTGGTAGCTATTGCTAGAACTTGACTTAGTATAAAATGCATAACGAAGCATCCCACGCTTTTTGTATTAATTTTTACATGTTGTCACTTTTGGATAACTTCTCAATAATTAAAAGTTATTCTGAACTTTTTAGTTTGACCTGCTATAAAAGCGTGTTTTGGGGGGTTTTAATTTATTATTTATTTTTCTTTGATAAATGTATTATTTATTTGAATTTTATCTTTTTAATAGATTCATAGAATAATATGTATATGTAGAAATCGTAAAATGAATGTTATTAATTAATATTTGTACTTTCTATAACAAAAGTTAGAATATAAAATACTTTTAATCAGAAGTCCTACATAAAACTCATTTGTAAAATTAAATTACAGCTTTTATTAACATACATTATACTTTGTGCATAATATCATTTTCAGATTTCTTACTCTAGTAATTATACTTTTCATAGTGTGTGATTTTACTGAGTCTAGAATGCGTATTTGTATGAAAGAAATCTGTATTTCGATTAAAACTCATACGAGAAAATTTAAAAAAAAGTACAGTCGAAACAAATAGATTGGTTTGTGAGCTAGGATATATTTCTCCGATAGAATGCAAAGAATTTGTAATTTCAGTTGTTCATAGAAAATAATTACTCAACAGATTTCTAAATGATAAAGAATATATATGTGGATATATGTGGAATACATTTTAAGTTGTTTAAATGTCTGATACGTTATATTAGGAAACAAAAAGTTATCTTTAACATTTTAATTAGTATTTTAAATTATAAGTCCTTTTATTGCATAATGTGTCAACCAATGTTTTGAAAAAAAATACTTGGATAAAATATAAGATGTTAAAAGAATTTTTTAAAATGTTTAAAAAGATAAGTTTTCGAAAAACCGCAAAGAGCTTAAAAGCTGTAAGACACAATAGTATATCTTACTAAGTATAAAATGTTGATCAGAATGTTTGAATACCCTAGCACCGATGGATATTAAAATATTTATCTATCTATCTATCTACCTATATCTATATCTTTCTATATACGTATCTATATGTATACATATACTAGCAGTTTTCGTTGGCTACGATGGTCGGTTTTTTGAAAAGAATCTTGTAAGTAACAAAATGCATCTAGTAACTGTTAAAAACTTAATATCTAATCAAATAGCCATTATCGCTGTCTTATTCGTATAACCTCACATTATCCGGTTCAAAATACATATGGACGACACAACCCGTAAGGCATGGTAACGTCAATGCGACGTCGTGTAATCTCTAATCGTCAAATCTCTATCTAAATTAGCAAAGAAGCCTTTGTATTTATCAAGCTTATATCAAATTTGTCAATCTTTATTAAAATTATTAGCATCTTAGTAAATATGAACAGGGAGAAAGATACGTTTAAATTTTCTTTGTATGAATAATTGCGCAAAATATACAATGCCTTACGATACGTTTGTCGTATAGGTAAAAGTGAGGTATCATAATATTCACTAAGAAGCTTTCAGTTAATATAGAAAAGAGAATCGATATTTTGAAAAATTACAAAGTAGTGTGTCCCCTTAAAACAGTACAGAATTGTTTTAAAATTTCAGTAAAACGCCATTTAATAACGTACAACAAATTTCTTGGTATACCTGAATTCATTTGAGTTTAACAGGCTTAAATTTATGTAGTAATATCAGTAGAAATGTTTCATTTTAAACAATACTTAGGATAAATGCATTTAAATTTAAAATTTCATTGTGTCGCCAGCCAGCTACAAATCGTCAATGACACGAAATTTTCTTTGTTTTTTCACAGACTATATATAATGTTTCCCCCATTTTTTTTTTTTTTTTTATATAAACATATATATTTCCTGTGAATAGAATAGTTAGTAATAATTTCAAAATTTTCTAAGAATATGCTTATGGGGACCTTTCTTGTAAGTTCCGACAGCTTACACAAACGGTAGGTTGATATATTCTATAGTAAAACAATATCTGGATGTTTGTTGCCGAACAAATACTTTTTTAAACAGTGCATATTATTACAATCAAATTCTGACCACTGGCATTATTCGAATGCTGCCATGACAACCGCGTTGTGTATAGGATAATAGAGTTCAAAGTAACTGAAATCGAGCATGATGTTTTTAATGGTATTGTTATTCAACCCTCCGAGCGTCTTGCAAATGGCTAAAATTGTACTGTTTCAAAAAATATGATTCTTTCAATATTATAAAAAAAGTAAATTGCAAATATGAATGTAATGCTTGAGAGTATTAATCAGTCTAACATGTATTGAAAATTCATTAAATCTACAAAATTATATAATCTTAAATATTGCTTATATTGCAGTGAAACCTGGAGCTTAGTGAACGGAATATTACGTTCCAAATACTTAGAGGGAGAAATGTCTGTACCATCATAACTTGAGCATGAATAGGATTAATCATATACCTCGTTTGGTGGACCATAACATACCTTTATCATACTTGTTCATAGTTCATTTGTTTCCTATTTCGGTATCCGACAATAACATGATATCCTGAGATCTTCAAGTGGATCCTGAAAAACTGACCATAACTCTTCATTTTTACAGTCATTAGGACAATATATTTATAAAGAAACGAAATTAGGAAAGAGGAGCACATGAAGGGAGAGTGTTATTTTTTTTTTCTTTTGAATTTGACCGCATTTGCTACTTACTTTAAAATTAGACTCTTTTTTTTTTTTTTTTTTTACAAATTAGAAATTAGTTTTTGCTAAGTTTAAAGTGACAAGTTTATGAATTGTGGTCACAGCTTCAATTTATTTGATTACTACTAGAGCAGTGCATGCAACGAATGATGCCAGAAATTATGAAAATGTATCACAAATGGTCCACATTGCTATCACGTTCTGAATCATCATATTCATGATATTGCATTAATAAAATATTTTGTTAGTTATTAATATGAATTATCAATCAAAATATGCTAACTGGCATGATATTATGTTGTGAATCAATTATGTATAATGTAATAACCAAGGACGGATCATTCATAAGCCAAACCTGAGCTGTGGCTTAGGATCGTACGTTTGGTAGGGGAGTAAAATTAAGAAATTTGATGTATTTAAATTTATAGAATTAAAGACAATTTTAATTTTAAGCGAAAAGTATTAAATAATAAATGAATTTTAAATAATTACATTTACAATTTTTCTTCTACTTTTCAATATACTAATACAAAATTCTCTTGTGTTTTAAGTGCATCAAGTCCATTCATTCTTCATCTACAATCCTCAGAATACTAAAATTTATTTAAGAAAATTAAATGGAAATACATTTTATTAATTAATAAAATGTATTAAAAATTCTAAAATATATCAGAAAAAATCACTCGCATTTTTATGAGGAGGGGGGAGGGAGGTCACAGAAAATTATTTTGGCCTAGTTCGTTATAACACATTAATTCCCTCCTGTTTAATAGAAGGCGGGAAATATCTTTGACTTTGGGCATGGTTTTTTTTCCACATCGTATTGTCACTTTACATCTTTCTTGATTGATTAGGATACATTTCTTCTACAAATATTTCAATAGTTGGAGAAAACAGGAAAATAAATTATTAAAAATTTTCTAGAGAGAGCAGTCATAGATAATCGAGAGAAATCACGATAACATTATTCCAATCGACAAGTGAAAGTAAGGAGAAGCAGTAGCACAATTTACCGGATATGCAGATTGCCAATTTTGAAACTCAATGACTCGAGGATTTGCATTTGCAACACTCCGAAATTTTCAAAAGCATGTAACACATGGATTTCACAGAAGTTGTATGGTTTATTGTTTCCAGATAGTATAAATGTTTTCTTAGAACTTAAAAATACAGAAACAACACATTTTTCAATTTTGAGGGGATGGCGGATGTTACAAATAGACGACACATTTATCGATGATTAACTTGCTTTTAATAATAAATATTATAATCTTTTGACAAAAGAGTTATTAAATATTCTATAAGAAAATTCTTAGTAACTGAAAAAGAATCCTTTCCAAATTTATTTAGTCATTTAAAAATGAATATATGAATAATTTTAGGAATTTCTATAATTAATACTAAAAAAATTAAACATCATTATTGAAACAAAATTTAAAAAAAAATCTTTTTTTTTCAATTGATTGTTTTATAAATTTATCTCATTTCTAATTAGTATTTTTTATCAGATATCTTTCAAAAATAATTATTTTCACATTAGCATGAAAACATCATTTATTTTTCAATATTTCCTTTTCAAACAATGGTAATAGCTTGAATAGAATGAAAGATTTAATTTGATAACAAAATAAAAAAAAAGTGTCTTTCATAAATTGTTATGGAAATTTAATTTTACGTCACTGTGATTTTTTGTCTTAAATTCTTTGAATGTTATTTTCATTGTTTACGATTACTTATAGAATTTTTTTATTATTATTACTTAGGTACTGAAAAAAAATCACTAAAAATATTTCATTGCAGCAAGAATATGTCTCAAAAGAACAATGAAAATTTTAAAATGTTTAATCCATTCATCATAAGAAATGTAAATATAAAATAAATATTTTCATAAAGTATTTAAAGATGTTTTTTGGCAATGTTTAATAAAGAAATAACTTTAGTCAATAAATATCTGATGATAATATGAGGTGCTTCAAAGAAGAGAAATTTTGAATATTCGATGCCTATCATTTCTATCCAAAGAAAACTAGTCGTTTAGAGCCATCTTAATGCTTACCCATTATACATATGCGTAATATAAAATAATAGGTTATTATGATCGCAATTCTAAACTGATTGACCTACCGACTTATTTTTTTACATATTAACAAACAATTTACTGCGTCGAATTAAGCGTCTCTTTTCCAAATAAAATGTATCAAAATGAATCTATATATATATATCTATGTCAATATATATATCTATATATATCAATCTCTTTCCCTCTCTCTCTCCCTTTATATATATATATCTATATATATGCATATAAAAATTTATCAATATACATATTATCAAAATATCCTTGAACTGAAAATTTAATGAAATACAGTGTCATGAAATATCGAGGAGTGTGGAAATTATAATTATAAATAAATCGACAGCTAATTAACCAATCGACTTATTTCTTTTTATGGACGTATTTGTTCTTATGGTACTTATTACTTATTTCTTTTTATGGTTCTTTTTATCGACTTATTTCTTTTATGCTTTTTTTACTATTCATTCAATAAAAAAAAATCGAAAATTTTCATGTACCTTTTTATCAGAACGAATGTATCGAGAGAATGAAAAAAGTAGTTCCGGATAATCGAGGTTCCTAAAATTCAGCTGGCATCTTCTCATTATTACTAAGTATATAACAAATTTAGAGTCTATATCTCGATTTTCAATGGGGTTTATAAACACAAACACAGAGAGACGGACGGCAATTGAATAATAATAATAATAATAATTTTCAGAATTTCCAATGTCAGTTAAATCCATCATTTTATTTTCTTGATTTTTAAAAGGATTAAGAGATCTGCATTATGCTACGTATGATGGCAAGTAAAATGATCTAGTAACAACAAAAAAATATAATAAATAAACAAATAAATAAATAAAATAAAAAAGAGCGAGAAATACGTTCTAATTATCTCCATTTGCATATTAGTCAGGGCATTTGGTAAAAAAAAAAAAAAAAAAGTTTTGGTGTAGTTTTGATTTTTGCTTCCCTTTATGTTTTTTGGGTCGCTGAACACAATTCTGGCATTATCCAAGAAAATTTCTCCCCGAAAACACGTTTTTTGGCAAAAAATGTGCCTTTTTTCGTTTTTTTTTTTCTAAATAACTTCAAAATTATGCATTTTATATAAAAGTCATCAATACATAAATTAAAGAGCACACAATTTCCTACATTTTATGTATCAAAAGTTTTTTTTCTAATCAATGGTTTAGCCGTGAGAGAGCCGCAAAAATGGGTGTGAAAAGCAAAAAATTCTGAAAAACGTGAATTGCAGCACCGTACGTCGATGAAACATGAAAAACAACCATTTTACTCAATTTTTCTCCACTTAATAACACTAAATATATTATTATTGACTATATTTTATTAAACTGATGTTCATTGTTTCTTTCCTAACTAAAAAATAAATAAAAATGAGCATATCTGTCATCAAAATCTTCATTTGCTATTACAAAATAATAATAGTAATAATTTCTTAATTTGACTTTTAAATAATGTAAATGAAATAACTAAGACAGGCTTTAACTGATCCCATGTGCACTTTCCCACTTGATTGAAGGGTGCAATTGTGAAATAAAGTTGGTGAAGCGCCCACCCCCGCATCCCATGTCCAAGTCCAGTGGAATAATACCCCCCCCCCCCTTCCACACCTGTTTCGCCTCTGTTAGAAATATGCCTCGCACAGATCACTAGCTTATGAGGAGGACACATTCCTCTCAGTTTTCCTATAAAACTGCTTACTTATAATTTAGTAATTCACTATTTATGTCTTCGTGAATATAGTGAATATCTAAAGTGATTTTGCGCAATGTCGCTGTTTTATTTGTGACTCTCCTTTAAAAGAGTGAAAGTTAGTCGAGATATTGCAGCGTTAATCAAGGCAAGTACAGAAAGAAAGGATGGAAAGGCAGTTTTCCTAAATGGGAAAACCTCAGTAGATGTGCATGTTAAGAGTAGAAAAGCATACATAAATGAATGGATGATTACTGCTTATGTGAAGAGCAGTGGGGAACAAAGTGCTAGCATTTCTCAAATTTTAAGATCATCAACTCCTCAGTATAATTTTCAAACTAATTGTTTTATATGTGGACTGCGCATTTCGGAAGATCTCATTGTTACACAAGCGAAAAATCCTCCAAGCGAACGCAATACTGTATACAGTGTGCGACACATGATATCCAAAAGTACAATTCTGAAAGCAGCAAGAGCTCGCAATGATGATTATGGGCAGGCTATAATTCAGCGCTGTGAATGATTTGATCGTAGCAGATGCTCAATACCACATCAAATGTTTTAAATATATTTATAGGAGGCCGAAGGTCCGAGAACAGAAGAAACGTTTTCCATTTTCCGAGGCAATCGATAGAGTAATGCAAAGTATATACGATTATCCTGAAAATCATGATGACGAGTGTCATTTCTCCATGGAAGAGCTTATGAAACAGGTTACAGGGAGTTATCAATCTGATATGAGAACTGTAAATTTTAACCTCACTGAGAGATATGGAGACGACATACTGATCACAAAGAATCAGAAAAAAAGTCTATTGAGTGTTTTAAGAATATAGAAGGAAAGATGCTGACTAATGCATGGTATCAGCAAACATGTAAATCTGATCGAGATGAGAGGCTGCGAGTGGTTGAAGCAGCAGCAAAAATTATTTGCGAAGGTATTAAATAGAAGATTTATTTCGGGAAACTGCAACAACATCGCACTTGTGTGTCAAGACGAAGAGGATGAGCTAGACTTTGAAGCCGATCTGGAAATGGATTGCCCACACAATGAATCAGAGGACCCAATGGAAGGGGAAATAGTCATGCCGAAAGGTATCAAATATTTACTATTAAAAAACTTTTATTTATAATATTGATAGTTATAATAACATCCACTAATTCCATTCGTCTATTTTCTCATTTATAGAAGTCGATGAAAAGCAGGGACCCTCAAATAAAAGAAACGGAAGTAGTACTTTGTTTTTAAGTAAATGTACATAATCTTATATAATTACATACATAAATGTACATAATTATTTATAATTAAATAATAATTCATGATGAGTCGTCGTTTTTATTGTTAGCAACTTCATTGTAAAATACAGTCGATCATAACATCTTCAGTATCATTTAAAGTAAATCTTTGCGAAAAATGGTCAGTTTTCATGTTAAATCTACGTACAATACCATTATTCCTATTTTTCGGATTTTTTTTTTTTATTTTTTATCTTCACACCCAGATTTTGAGCTTTGAGAACTTTAAGAAGTGGAATCAGTGTCAGCTTTTTTATGTTAAAGTCTGTTTTAGTTATTTTATTTATATTATTTAAAAGTCAAATTAAGAAATTATTACTATTATTATTTTATAATAGCAAATGAAGATTTTTATCACAAATATGCTCATTTTTATTTATTTGTTTGTTATGAAAGAAACAATGAACATCAGCTTAATAAAATATAGTGAATAATAATATATTTAGTATTACTAAGTGCAGAAATTTTGCGTAAAATGGTTGTTTTTCATGTTTCATCGACGTACGGTCCTGTAAGTAACGTTTTTCAAATTTGTTGTCTTTTCACACTCATTTTTGCGGCTTTCTGACGGCTAAACCATTGATCAGAAAAAAAACTTTTAATACAGAAAATGTAGGAAATTGTGTGCTCTTTAACTTATGGATTGATGATATTTATGTAAAATGCATAATTTTGAGGTTCTTTAGAAAAAAGTTTTTTGCACGTTTTTTGCCAAAAAGCGTATTTCCCGGGAGACATTTTGTTGGATAATGCCAGATTCGTGTTGAGCGACCCAAAAAACATAAAGGGAACCAAAAATCAAAACTACGCCAAAACTTGCAATTATTTGTCCTTTTTGAGAACTTAATGCCTTAACTGTATGTGCTTTAACTTGTTAAAACAACACACCAGAATCTCCTTACAATTATTTGGATTACATAAGAAATTTTCATGAAAAAAAATTACAAATTAACCTTATAACGTATCGCTTATTTCATGCAAGATATATTTTATCAAGCTGTTTGGAGGATTTAGGATGTAAAAATGATAAATTCAGATAATTGTAAAATTTTGTAAAAACTAATCGTTCTTCAAGTTTTAAATTTTCATTGATGCCGTAAAGAAGATTTAACTTTTTTGTAGAAAAGCGGTACATTTATATTTTATCTTAAACGAATTTTGCGGCTAATATATTTCTATTCCTAATGCATGAAAATTCATAAACATTCAAATTCTATTGGACTATTTCAAACAATACATACTTTATTAAGCAGTTTAGAGGACTTAGGATGTAAAAATGAAAAATTTAGATAATTATAAAATTTTGTTAAAACTGTATTTATAAGATCTATCATTCTTTAATTTTTATTTGCGTTCAATAAAAAACAAATTTATGGAAAAAGAATACAGAAATTTTACAGAAGCTACGAAAAGCAGTTTAGGGGACTTAACATGTTAAAATGAAAAATTTAGAGAATTGTAAAATTTTGTTAAAACTGTATTTATAACTGATAGTTCTTCAAGTTTTATTTGCGTTCATTAAAAAACAAACTTATGGACAAAGAATACAGAAATTTTACAGAAAATATGAAAAAGAAACGAAAATCGATTTTTAAACATTTAATCACATTTTTCATTATGCTGTTTAATAAATATATATTCTATCTAAAATCGTCAGAAATGGAATTAGTTATGCACATTTTAAATTAGAAATTGCTAATGACTTTTTAATTTCTTTTTGATTAATGTTTCTATCAAATATCATTCTTCTAAATTTATTGTAATAAAAAAGTAATAACAAAAATAATGTTAATAATTAAAAGATAAATATTTAGTGTATTCATGCCTTGTGAAATGATTAATGAAATTCAATTGTACTATTTAAAACTATTTACATTTTTATGTGGCACAGGGAAAATATACAATACATGTGTAATTTTTAAATGTTCTGAAAACCATTATAGCTTTCTGAAATAAATTTAAGTGTTTGGGGGGAATGTTAAAATATAAAATGTTTTCTAGATTTTTTTTTGTTTGTTTGCGTATAAAAGTTGTAAAAGTATATAATTCCTTCTGAAAATTAAAGCTTTGCATTTTCCTTATTGAAACTAAAATAAGGATTGAAATTCCTGATAAACAAAGTTTGATTATTCTCAGTTGATATAATAAAGTTTTATAAATACATAAATGGATATTATTTTCTGAAAAAAAAATTCGTAAAGAATAATAAATTAAATTAATTAACATTGGAAGTCCATGTTATGATTAGAGTAGAGAAAACTTCGTGCGTGCAAAATAGTATGTAATAAAGAAAAATATTATATTTAGATGAATGTTGTATTTAGATAATTTTATGTTATATATGGGAGCAAAGAAACATCCATTTATACTATTGACCATTTTGAGCTTCCGTTTTTCTTAAGTAATCATAATATTTTAAATTAGTGGAAAATTTCGATATCCGTTTTTCAATGATTTTGAAATTTTCATGATGCCTTAAAGAAGATTTAAATTTTTTGTAGAAAAGCCGTATATTTGTACTTTATGTTAAGCAAATTTTGTGGCCAATATATTTCCGTAAAATTCGCCAACCTTCAAATTCTATTGGATTTTGTCACATATAGATATTGATTAGTATTTATGTGTACGAATCTTTCAATAACTGAAAAATTACGGCTTTGTTATATAACGGCTTTCGCGAGTTTCCTGATAGTTATACATTAAGTATTCATCGAATGGAATTTTAAGGAAACTTTCAACACAATGAGACTTCGTGGTGAATTGATGTGGAATTGGTATGCGTAAGTATGGACAAATAGGTGTCGTCTCAGAGAGATGGTTTTTATCACAGAGACAGAGATCAGTTACAGATATTTTTTAGAAAAATATATCTTTACGTATGGAATTGGAATTTCTCTGAGTATTATATTCTAGATATATGTTTAAAATTATGCTGATTTAATTTTTGCTTTGTTCGCACACCAACGTGCGCTGGCTGCTATCTATGTTTTTCACGCTTTTTCCTGAAATCTGCAAATTTTTATCAATCATATAGGGTTATATCATGTAGTAATTTAATAAGAAGATTATATATTAAAAGTAATGTAGATTTAGTGTTTGTTTTTTTTTTTTCTCAAAAAATATTGCTAGTCTAGATATCGCGAATAACGTGATCGCCATATATTGTTATCTATGGCAGCGCTTCCCATTCTGTAGTACACGTATCTTTGGGGGGTAAGTGAAAAAAAATCGGTAAATTCAAAAATGGTTATTAGGTCAAGAAAAGGTAGAAATGACAATATAATTTTTTCCGATATAATATATGATTGCAAGTAGAACATTGCTAATAATAAAAAAGCATCTATGTGCTATGTAATGTTGTTGGGGAGGGATTATAAGAAATGGAAATTACTAAAAAATAAAAGCTTAAGATGTAATAAAAAATCATGTGTTAATCACAGGTTATGAAACACTTTCCAGCAATTACTGAAACCTTTAACAAAATTTCATTATTCAGGGAAGTAAGGTGTTATTTTCCATATCCAAATATGTGTTACATTACTTTAGAACAACCATGTATTTGATCTGTCGGTTGATATAACTATATAATGGGGATATTAAGTTTAAAAGAAAATGCCTAACTAAGAAGTTGAATTGTTTCTTTCAGTAATTTCTACTAATAGATGGAAACATACTTGAATACTTTCTTCATCCCTATAATACCTACATGCCAATATTTAGCTAAAACTTAATTCAAAC
Source organism: Maratus speculifer (assembly GCA_964019185.1). NCBI lineage: Eukaryota > Metazoa > Arthropoda > Arachnida > Araneae > Salticidae > Maratus > Maratus speculifer. The sequence goes on along the minus strand of OZ025297.1, from coordinate 130,641,307 downwards.
TAAAACATTCTTAAAACTACTGAAATCACATTTCCATAAATTATCATGCATATGTGACCATGTGTCCAACTATTTGCATGGCTCTGTATAGCATTTTATCTATATTCTACTAACATTTCTTAGCAAACTGAATGCAGCTCAGTGTAAAAATGCATAACTTATTTAAAAACAACCTTTAAGTAAATTACGCTCATATCCAGTAACATTTAGGAGCTCTTTTGATTAGTCCTTTAGTACATACCATATAATAAACATACATTTAGTGAAACTTAAAAGCGCTTATCATAACTAAAATTTCATTCCATCCATCTTTCAGCCATCATAGATAAAATATAGCACATCGGATAGAATATACTATTTGAAATCTTTTGTGTGTCCTTGTAAATGCTGTTGAATTTGTATTATGCGTGAAATAACTTATATTAAGCCTCAGCGAGGTATATCAATTTATTATGCATTAAATTGTTTAATATAATTAAGAGAATTCGCAAACAATTCCCCCTTTTACCATTATGTAATGGAATTCTTTTGTGAGGTCCTGTAAAGGAATAATAACCACTAATTTTATCGCATACATTACAGAATGCATATTTTAGTGAACTTCGTAAATGCATATAAATTTTATTATGTTTGACAGGGTGTAACATGTTAAGAATTTATTTGAAACGATTTTTCCCGATAGGCTTTAATGTAACGGAAAACATTTGACTTACCATGCGAAATTTCAATTTTAATCGAGTTTCTTGTATGGTAAATGTGAAAACTTCCAAAAATGTCAGTGCAATCTAAGTATATTTACGAGAGATAGTAAATATACCGATATTTACGAGAGATAGAGTGCGGACAAAGGGCCAGACGGACAGACATTCGGAAACCATAAACATCTTTCAACTTCGAAAGCGTTAAAAAAGATATACCTTAAAGAACAATGGTTGCTAAGCGCTGATCTATTGGATAATATTTCACAAATATGAAACATAAAATATTGATTAAATTTTATTTTAATTCCTTTTTCACTACAACTGACAATAATGTGGGGTCATGTTTTGTATTTTTGATAAACAGAAAGCAAAATAACCGTTTATAATTTAGTTTAGTTGGTAAGGAAACTTTCTAACAATCACAGCATTTTGGTAGAATTTTGTAATATTTAAATAATTTTAAAAACTCATCTTATGATAAACTATTTCATTGTATTTCAAGCTTGCGTATTCAACAAAAACTAGGTAAAACATCCCATCATATTCAGTTTTAAATGTTATTAACATTTAAAATTTTTATAAATCATTTGGTACATTGTTTCCAAGATCTTCATCAAGAAATATATAAAGCAATACTTAATATCATGTAATGTGAATCTTTTATTTAGAACAAATAAAATAATAAAAATCTATAATATGGGGTAGACTGTGGAAACAATTTGACTTGCAATTCAGTTTTCATTAAATAAATAAATAGATATTAAATAACAAAAATTTCAGAGTTTTAAGAATGGGTGGCAACCAAAGCTACGAGAATGTTCAAACAGTAGTCTCAGTTTGATCTCAATATTTGAAACAGGTGCGGAAAGAATTGTTAGTTAAGACCTTTCATAGAAAAGGGTATGCTTTTTAGAAATAATTAGTACCATTTTGTCGAATAAAATATATCATAGAAATTTAAGAATGCAGATTCTAATTAAAGCTTTCTTTCCAGACATGAAGTATGTATAGAGTCACTATAGTTATGTACTGTTCATGATTTTCTATTGCTAACAAAAAGACTATGTGGAGAGACTTGATCCAATCAATGTGAGTGAGGGTTAAGTAGTTAGTCAAGGTTCCCGTAAATATTTTTGACAGACGTTTTAATATGAAGGGTTGGTGGTTATATGTGTGAAACAATGAATATTTATTCTGTAAAGCTACATTAAAAAGAAGTGAGGGAAATGAAAATGTTTAAATTGTTTATAGAAAATGGGAAAAATTCGATAAATCGGAAATTCGATAATAACTTTTCTTTAGTAGCAGTCTTAAAAAATCTTAATGATAGGTTAAGTTTTCAAACAGCTGAAAATGAACATAACACTGATAAAGAAAATATTATGGATGTATGTAGGAAGTTTTCAGCAATGATGAACACAGTGAGATAATGTGAAACTACCAGACAAATACTGCTGACGGAGCGGGTGTCGCATATACTTGGACAAAAGGACAAAAAGAGGATGGACAGTAGTTGCTAAATTGGTAAATAAAAAAAAACATTAAAACTTTTATAAATGTACCTTCCTGTAACAATATACTATCTTAAGAGATAAAATTTTATTATCTCTGAGAAAGCATTCTGTTATGCCTTCTTGTACAAAAACATGTTTTGTCTTCTCTGCTTTGCGATTTCAGATAAGCAAGATTGCTTCAAGCATCATATTTCCGAAATTATTTGTTAATAACAATAAAAACATGTAGTGCAAAATTATTGTTTTTTTAACTTATTTCTTTTACTGCAACATATATTTCAAAATAAAGTAAAATGAGTCAAGTCTCTGATATGCGAGTATCTTTGACCTCTTATTTGAGGAAGATTAACATCGATCATTTTTAAAGTTTCTTATATATTATCCTTACGTCGCCGTAGTAGTTTTATTCATAACTGATGGAATAAGTGAATACACGCGAATAAGGAGTAAAATTATACATGAAAATTTACTATAGGTTCATTATTTAAAATAAAAAAAAAATAAGTAAAAAATTGACCAACCTCCTTAGTCTAACCTAGATCATTACAGTCTAAAATTGCATCAATTATATTTGACATCAAAAATAAATTTCAGGGTTGTTTTAAATCCCTTTTACTGTTTACATAAATATTCCTAGATATGTAGATTTATAAAAATCATTTTTTATTTGCAATCTATAATTATTATTTATACATTTTGAATGGGAATTTTTAGTAGGGAATATTGCTGATAAAATCCTTCAATATTATAATATCCAAACGACCTGTATATTTTCCGTTATAATATTGTGAGTATATATTTCAAAATATACAATAGTCAAATATTTTTGGAAAAATATAGAAAAATAATAAGAAGTAATTTTCTACTTAGAAAAAATATGAATGGCTATTAACATAGAAAAAAATATATTAAAGTGAAAACAAAAACTAAAATAACGTTCATTTTTAACTCCTAAAGTAATTTAATATACATTTATATTCATGTAGCTTTTAATTTATTTTTCTGGATATTTCAAAAGTTGGATGGTGCTAATGTCAAAAGTTTCTTGTATTTCATACGGACATCTCTATATTTTAAATTGTCATAACAGATGTGAAAACTGCAATATTATTAGTTCAGTACTGTACCAACTTTGATTTTCATCTTATATTTCTTCTTCAGTCATTTATTTATTTATTTATTTTTAAGGATTATTCCCTGGTTTTCAAGAATACTTCGTTTTATCTCTAACAAATTAAAGGTTCTGAAAGTTCAGAAAATAAAAATACTCATGTTCATGATTCTATTTTTCGTTCTCCCGTAAATTGGAAGCATACAAAAAACGCAGTAAAAGATTATTTCAATGCCGGATTTTGGAAGTCTCAATGTATAAATACTATAAATATAATTTGCAGCTAACTTGTAGCTAACTACGTTGTTGACTCTAACGATAACTATCGATGCTACGATAAACTTCATGCTTGTCTTTTGAATGATTCAAAGTAATATAGAGATCATTTCTTTTTGCCACTATTTTTATGAAAGGGAAAAATTGTGTATTTTTTATTTAATAAAAATTTTATTTATCTATAAACTTTTACTTAATTTTTGAAACCCCTATCATATATATAATGCAACTTAGATACGCGAAAATACATTAATAAAATTTGCAAATGCGCGCACAAGTCTGGTAATACAAATCTACAACTGTTTTTGTTATTTTTTTTACATGATTATTTTTAACGAAATTACGTAAAACGAATAATATATTACAACATATGTAGGACTCTTTCGGAGTCTTTCATCGATTTTCTTGCAAAAAATGTTATTTTAGACTTTTTAGGTAAGTGGTTGTTATATATGTATAAATAACTTTCTGAATTATATCGATCCAAGAAGTTTCTTTCTGTGTATTTTACATTCTAAAGTAAATCTAATTTTCCAACTTTTGAAGAATGAGAAAGATTTGTTTAACATCATTATGATCGATTTTTTTCTTGAATTATGTGATTAGAACATATTTCGCAAACTACACAAACTAAACCCAGTTCCTATTTTTATTCCGATAAATTTGATTATGCAATTCTTCTTTTATGGGTTTCTGAAAAATTATAATGTTTCAGAAAAACTTAAATAATGAATTCAACTTCCTAACATTATATTGTTCCGTTCCATCCATGAGCGTCTTTAGAAAATGCTTGATTTGAAGTATTTTTATTTAGTTATGAAAATAATTGTTGTTCTCGGTAGAGAATTGGGAAATCTGAAATATACCTGAATATTTTTATTATTTGTATTCCGAAACTTATTTTTTTTATTCATTTCCTGATTGGTTCAAATTTAATGTCGAAAAATGAAATACTTTTTTTTATTATTATTCGTTTTCTGATTGGCCCAAGTTTCATGTCCAAAAACGGTATACTTCTGTTGCCACAATGACAAAAATAGTAATAAAAACTTTTTTTAAAAAAAATAATAATTTAAAAATATATTGTGATAAATATTTCAAACAAATTTCATCAAAAAATGCCTTTTCTTCTCTACGCAACGGTGTAAAAAATTAAAATGTTCTATGTTAAGAAGTTGAAACATTTGCAGTTCTAAAAATTGTAAAACTGAAATTTCATTTAAAATATGTTTGTGAATGGTCCAGGAATATTAATGTTTAATCCATGTTGTACGTAATATCAGGTGTTCGGAATTCAGTCTCATTAACTCCATCAAATAAAAATGCACATTTTAAACATTTAAAGAGTTCTAGCTATAAATTACTGTTTTTTTATTATTGGTCTTGGGATATTAATGTTTAATGCACGGCATACGTAATATATGGCTAGATACAATCATCCTAAAATGATGTTAATTATTATTATTAATTTAAATATAGAATTTCTTTAAAAATATCATTTTCCAAATAGTCGTTGCAATTTGCTAAATTACTTTTAATTTTGTTGTTTGTAATGACGTTTAATTTGATAGTAAAATCCATGTGACATGTACAACTTTATGTTAAGTTTTGTACATCGTGGGCTTTTTTGTATTTTTAAAAATATACATTCACTAACAGTCTGTTTTATATGTGGACAAAGTATGAGACAGAAAAGTAAATGAATTTTTGTTTATTTATTTAAATAAATCTTGAAATTTGTGAATTAAAATCTTGATATTTTGCAAAATTTTTCATTTTTAAATTCGCAGGCAAAAAAATTTTAATGTAATACATTAAAAAAAATTAAAACCGGAATTATCGACGGATGAATGAGTTTTAAATTTGCAATTAAAGAAATTTAAATTCAATTCAACTTTATCTTTTGACTATGCATAGCTTAATATTTATATTTCATTTAATTTATACCCAAATAAAAAAAATCGCGTGATTAAATATCCACATTTGATGTAATTAGTCTGCGTCTTTTGTACCTATGTGCATTGTGATGTGCTGATTTTTTTACCGATAAAAAAGTTATTGCTTTTCTCCGTTTCTTTCATAAATTGGGGTCTGGATTATTTAGATTTTGGAGCCATCGGCTTCTTAAAAAATTTAGGATTCTGCACCTATGATAAGTAGGCTGTTTTAATTGCGCCCCGATGACAGTTGCAAGAATTTCGCTTTCAGTTTGCCGTATTTTAGATTAGCACGTATGGGTATGTAATGCGTGTCATCAAAATCGTATAATCGGGTCTTTGCTTACTCTAGGATTGTGCCGATAAAATTTGCATGTACATGTCTTTTGAACCAAGGCTTCTTTACAGAAATTCAACATGCACAACTGGTGAAATTTGCTATTCTCAATATAATGGTGTTGCTGCAATAAAAATAACAATGTGGTATAACTGGCTCTTGTGCTTCCTTTTGTACTAGACTTTATCTTTTACAAAAACATTAAAAGCGTTATTGAAAAAAAAAACATTCCAAAACATAGAAGAAAAAATTCTTTGTTTTTAAATTCATTTTCAACACTTTCTAACAATGTTGAAAAAAGTTTATACTTTCGGTTTTTCTATCCGACATTCCACGTTCTAATTCTCAAAAATATACTCGATTGATATGAAATTCTTGGAAGATATTGACGCTTATCCTAACACGAATCCTACTGCAAATGAAGTTTTTAGCATGATTAGTTTATCTACAGGGGCAGTCAAAAATTTTACGTTGCATTACGCCCTATCGGAAAAAATCATTTCAAAGTAATTTTAAAGATTTAAAACCTGACAAACATGTTCAAATTTACATGCATTTACGAAGTGCAGTAAATTGTGCCTTCTGTAAAATATGCTTTGAATATAATAGTTATTATTCATTTACAGGGCACACAAAAGAACTGAGTTGCATAATTGTAAAGAGGGTCATCGTTTGGGTTATATTTTATTTTTATTAAACTATTACGTGTATTATAAAATTTATATACTTTGCTGAAGCATAATGTATGTTACTTCACGCATAATACAAAGTGCATAGCATTTACAGGGATATACAAATGATTTCAAATAGTATATGCTATCCGAAGTACTGTATTTTATAGATGATGACTGATGGATGGATGAAATACGTTTTTAATTATGATATGCATTTTTAAGTTTCACTAAATGTATGCATATTATATGGTGTTTAAATATGCTATAGTTTATATACAGGGCTACAGCAAAAGAATTTGCAAAAATTACTGAATATGAGCGAAATTTACTTGAAAATGGTTTTAAAATAACTTATATTTTAATAAAAGCATTTTTATGCTGAACTGAATTCACTTTACTCAGAATTTCCTGTAGAATATACTTAAAATTATATACGGGGTCACGCAAAGAATTGGTCACCTATGGATGATAGTTTCTGAAAATGTGATTTAAGAAGATTTAAGAGTGTTTTAGTTTAAAATAAATTTTAGCTAAATACTGTCGTACAATAATGCTACTAGAAGTAAACCGTAGCGCTGAACAAAAATATTCAAGTATGTTTCCATTTTTTAGTATAAATTGCTAAAAGAGAAATTTCAACTTGTTATACGTTTTCTTGCTAAACTAAATTCCCCTAAATTCCATAGTATATGTATATCAACCGAGAGATGAAATACAGGATGTTTCAAAAGTATTGAAGTATATATATATATATATATATATATATATATATATATATATATATATATATATATATAACTACAACTTTTAAAACTACAAATGAAACAGATAACAGAGACAACAAATTTTTTTTCGTCTGTCCGAAAATAAAACAAAATTTATTTGTGCGATAGATTCGAAGTTATTAGAAACTATCGAAGTTCATTTGACTTTGATCATTCATTACTATTTCGAAGTTCATTTTGGCCAGTTGTTCCCCCTTTAAATATGACATGAAAGTTAATCATGGACATATTTTTTCTGTATAATAAAGAATTTTGATTGAGTGTTGTTTTTGATTGAGCGTACAATATAAAATTCAATACACCAGCAATTCAAAAATAATATTAGTCATAGATTATCTGTTTCTAGGCTATTTGCAATATCTATACAAAAAATTCTGAAAATAAAACTATATATATATAACTATATATGCAGAAATTAATTAACAGTTTTTAGAAAATATGTAAGCCAAAATCGATACTTTTGACGCAATTTGAATACAACATGCTCATTTAATAATTAAAAAACGCTTATGAAATGTATTCTATGAAAAACAAGCCAGTTAATTTTATATCATTATCGACAGAATAATTACAAATGATTTTCTTCAAATAAATCAATAATTTTTAACGAAGAAAACATTGCCGTTAGAGTGGAAAACTTTTAAAAACAGATACATCTTCAATAACTCAACAATCATTTAAAATACTTTAATCTTCAAGCATGTTATTGTTATTACATTTTCATTTTTATTGATGTTTGAAAAAACTTTTTTAACGTTTGACTTCATAATGCAATGTTATTTTTAAAACCAATTATAATTTACAGCAGCATAAAAATGTGTCATTATAAATATGTTTGTTTTAAACAAACCCTGTCATATGTATTGGAAAATTGATATATGATTAATTTTCAAATCAAAGAACACTTAAAAAACAAAAGCTTGTTACTGTTGTTATTTTGTTTAAAAAATATTAATTTTAAAATTTTATAAGAAGGAAACACACTGCATTATAGTGCATAAAAAGAAAAGAAATAGAATCAAATAAACCGAAATGAGTCTTTTCCTAGAAAGCATGTCAATAATTTAACAACATCCTTTTTTTTAACATAGAAACATATATATATATATATATATTAATGTGTTAAAAAACGAATCTCAATAAATTAAAAACATGATTTAAATTAAATATATTTTCTTGAAATATAAAATTTAGACTATTAAAATGACTACCTACTTGTTCACAATGGATAACACATAAAACTGTTAATTGCTCATCATGTACAAAAAAAATTAACTTATGTTTAAGAAAACAAACCTACAAATAAATTATTACACCTGCAAGTATAGATGTCACTGTTTTATGAACATGTATATAAACGTCTATATGGAAAATTTTGTTTTAGACTCTGTAAAAAAATCTGTTTTATATGACATTTTATATATTTTATTTTTTTAAAACGTGACTTAATTTATCTTATTGGATGCATCCTAATTCTCTCATAATATTATAATTATTTTGATTTTTCTTTCGCTTTTAATATTCAACTGTATATCTATCAAATATACTTTCTGTTGAAAAATATTTCGAAATTTTGTTATTTGAGCTTTGAAATATGACATAATATTCACCATGAAATGCTTTTTGAACATAAAAATTTAAATACTTGTTAGTTTTTTTCTTTATTGCCATTAATAAATATTTCCTTTGAAACATGGTTAGAAATATTATTATTTTCGTTTTAGAAATATTAATATTTGGATTTTTTAAATAGGAAGAGTGTGGATAAAACATTGAATTAGTTTTTTTGGAGTCACGTCAAGGTTCTTTTCAATTTTTTATGGCTTAAACATAGATTTTTTATTTATTTATTTATTTTTAACAAATATATGATTTGAAACGCAACCTATTGATTATGCATACAAAAAATAAAAAGAAAATAAATAAAAAAATAGCAGATATGTATTTATAAATTTTAATGACGTGATATCTTGACCAACGCCGTTTGGTGTTATTACCCACATAGGAGGTAATAACGCCAAGAAAACAAAATTATAAAGTACGATGGCGTACTGGTATATAAATAGTCCAGTTTAAAATATACCAACTCAACAGCTTTAGAAAATAACAAACATCACTCATTTGCACTTAATTGCGATATCAGGATGATCTAATAATCATTTAATATTTTATTCTGGATCTTTTATTATATTATATCAAGATTTTATTCGGGCCCACTCAGACCCTTTCCACTTTCCCGATTGGCCGTAATGTAACAGAATAGCTTTAATTGATCTACTTTTCCTTCTTTTAAGTGTTATATTTTTGTGTAATTTTACTTTTAAATGTATTCGATACAAATTCCGCTATTCAGTCGGATATTCTGATTGAATGTAGGGCTCAGAAATAAAGGAGGGTGCTCGCCGGTTGTTTTATTTATTTATTTTTTTGGTTCCGGTTTTGTTATATATTTCCTACAGACAATTAAAAATGTTTCTGAATAAGATAATATGAAAATTTTAAAAAACAGTAGCAAGAACCCCAGTAACCAAAAAATGTTGGGTCAATATTGGCTACATCTTGGAGCAATATCGGCACATTGGTGCAATACTAGCATGAAATATTGCTCCCATATCAGGGTATTTACATTTTGCCTTTTTTAAGCCAATATTTGCAGCCAATATTGGGGTTTCATTGGAAATATTGCCAATAAAACGCCAATATTGGTTAATATTGAGGATTCATTTAAAATATTTTCAATTTAACGCCAAAATATGTACAATATTTGAAATATTTCCATTAAAATGCAAATATTTAACGAATATTGGCGTTTTATTGGCAATATTTCCAATAAATGAAAAATTGGCGAAACGTTGGATCAATATCGGCTTGCTACTAGGGAAGATGTATTTGTATTATAACAAAAATTTTAAAAATATTCAGATCTTTGTGCAATAGTTTACAGTACTTCTAATCATTATTGTAGAGTAACAGTATGGCATTATGTTCGACAGAGCATGACATCATTAAAATGCACTTGAAAATATTTTTTCAAATTGGCCGTAATTTAACCTTATACTTTTGAATGTTCCTGTAGTTAAACTATACATCCGACTTTCCTAAAACTAGAAGTTACTTGGCAAAATTAGGCAGCAATTCTATCTTTTAAATTTCAAAAGATTCGAATTCGTAGTTTTTGCACTGTTATATGCTCACAGATAGACGGTCGGAGTGCTTGAACGAAAACTATAGGTTCTTTGTATTTACATTATTACGAAAGCACCTAAAAATGGATTAAAATATAAGTCAGAAAATGTCTAGCTTCTTTTAAAGCAAACTTATGTAAATGTTCTACTGAAACTTTGAAAGAGTGAAGTTTCTAAAATGTTACACCACAATTTTTCTTCGAGAAAAAATTTGCGTGTAAAAGATAATTGCTTTTGCCTGCTTCAAATAAATTCTTTGGGGTTTTTTAAAACAAAAATGTAATATAATTGAATTTCCTTTTCATGAATTAGAAGTATTGAGTTATCGAAGGAAACAAACAGCCCAGTTATTACATTTTCCCTGAACTTCTATTATTTAGTTTCGTCTATGGTTTTTTAAAAAATTACGTTATTTCGGAAAAAATCAGATAATGGATTAGAATTCCTTATATTTTATTCTTTCATTTTTCTCTTTAACTTAGTTATAAAAAATTGAAATAAATAGTTATAAAAATAATAATGTGATAAATTTAAAGAAACCAGTAATGTAAATTTCTGTATTGAAAATCGTAAAATATTTTTACATTTCATCCATTAACTTAGGTAGAAAATGTTTGAGACAAATAGTTATTCTTAATAATAACGTGATAAGTTTAAAATAACCTGTAAAGTAAATTTATGCTTAAAAAATCGTGTTTTTTAATTGTGATGGAGTACACATGGATTACATTTTCTACACATTTTTTTCGTTTTTAAATATAGATAATATTAAAACTGCATTTTCCTCCAATAAATAAATTCGATGGGAATTTTCGAAAAAAATATTATAAAATCGAAATTTCTTTATATGTATTAATTAGAAGAAATTAATTCTCGGAAAAAAAAGCAGAGTTATTATTAATTTTTCCCGAACATCGTTTATTTAGTGTTTTCTACTGCTTTTTGAACATTTTCACCATTTTAGTAAAACTTAGATAATGTTTTTAAATTCTTTACATTCAATTGTTTAGTTTCATCAATGAACTCCTTTAGTAGAATGCTTGAAACAAATAGTTATTCGAATAACAATGTGATAAGTTTAAAGTAACCAATAAAGAAAATTTATTCATTAAAAATCGTATTATGTAATTGTGTTGCAGTACATATAAATGTCGGTTTCTACACATTTTTTTCGCTTTTAAATGAAGACAATATTAATACTGCCTTTTCCTGCATTAAATAAATTCGAATCAATTTTTCGAACAAAAATATTATAAAATCGAATTTTCTTTTCATGTATTAATTAGAGGAACTTTTTTCTCGAAAAAAACAGCCCAGTTATTATTTCCTTTTCCCGAACTTCGATTATTTAATATTTTCTACTGCTTCTTCAACTTTTTTATTTTTTCACTAAAACTTAGATAATGGATTCAAATTCTTTACATTTCATTGTTTCATTTCTTCCATTAACTTCTTTAGAAAATTCCTGAAATAAACAATTATTCGAATAATAATGTGATAAGTTTAAAGTAACCAATAAAGATAATCTATATATTGAAAATCATATTATGCAGTTGTGCTGTACTAGATATTGATTCGGTTTCCAACACTTTTTTTCATTTTAAATGAACATCATATAATTTCTTAGGGTTTCTCTGTATTAAATGTCCACTGATTTTTTTATGGAATATTTTATGCACTTTTGTGCATACAATATTCCATAAAAAATCAGTATATTTATTCATTTTAAGTATATTTATTAATTTTAAAGAAAATATTCTGATTGAAAAATCATTTATTGTTATATATTAAATTTCCTATTATAACGTTGAAATCGAATTTTTCTCTGACTGACTAAAACTTTAGATGAGTGAATTTTCTAAATAAATGTTACTTCAAAAAATTTTCTTCTAGAAAAATTATGCGTTCTAACGGAAATTGATTTTGCCTTCTTTAAATAAATTTATTGGGATTTTTGGAACAAAAATGTAATATAAATGAATTTCCTTTTCATGAATTAGTTAGAAGAATTTAATTCTCGAATGAAACAAACAACTGAGTTATTTTTCTGTTTCCCTAAACATCGATTATTTAGTGTCTTCTTCCGCTTTTTGAAACATTACATTATTTGAGTAAAACTTGCATAATGGATTCAAATTCTTTACATTCTATTGTTTCGTTTCACCCAATAACATCTTTAGAAAATGCTTGAAACAAACAGTTATTCGAATAATATTGTGATAAGTTTAAAGTAACCAATAAAGGAAATTTATGCATTGAAAATTGTTTTATATAGTTACGCTGTAGTAGATATGAATTCCATTTCCAACACCTTTTTCGTTTTTAAATGAATATCGTTTTAAAATTTCTTAGGGTTTTTCGGCATAAAATGTTCTCTGATGTTTGGTATGGGATATTTTATGCATGTGTCTTTATTAATTTTAAAGGAAATATTTAGAGTAAAAGATCAAACTGTTGCTTTATATTAAATTTCTTATTATAATGTTCAATTTGAATTTTCTCTGACTTACTGAAGCTTTTCATGACTGAATTTTCTAAAGGAATGTTACTCCACAAATTATCTTCTAGAAACATTATGCCTTCTGAAGGAAATTGCTTTTGCCTGCTTTATATAAATTCGTTGGGAATTTTCAAACAATAAGTTATTGTAATTAAATTTCCTTTTCATGATTTAATTAGAAGAATTCAATTATCTTTTCCCTGAACTTCAATTATTTAGTACCTTCAATGGATTTTCGAACAATTCATTATTTCCCAAAAACTCAGATAATGGATTCAAATTCCTTACATTTTATTCTTACATTTTAATCTTTCATTATTTTAGTTAGAAAATGCATAAAAAAATTTCTATAAGAATACTAATGTGATAGTTTAAAGTAACCTGTAAAGATTATTTATGTATTGAAAAACGTATTTTGTAATTGTGCTGCAGTAAATATGGATTCCGTCTTCTACACATTTTTTTTAAAATGAAGATAATACAAAAACTGGCTTTGCCTGTATTAAATAAATTCGATGGGATTTTTCGAATAAAAATATAATAAAATCGAATTTTCTTTTCATGAATTAGTTAGAAGAATTTAATTCTCGGAGGAAACAAGCAGCCCAGTTATTATGCCTTTCTCCAAATTTCAATTATTTAGTGTATTCTACTGCTTTTCGAACATTATAATTATTTCAGTAAAATTTAGATAAATGATTAAATTTCTTTACATTCTATTCTTTTGATTTATTCATTAAATTCTTTAGAGAAAGCTTGAAAAAAATCTTTATCCGAGTAATATTGTGATAAGTTTAAAGTAACCGATAAAGAAAACTTATGTATTGAAAATTGTATCATGTAGCTGGTGCTGCAGCATATTTAGATTCTGTTTCTTACACTTTTTTTCATTTTAATATGAGTATGATATTAAAATTTAATTATTAAATCATTTCTCTGCGTAAAATGTCCTTTGATGTTTTGCATGGAATAATTTATGCACTGAAATGTATGCTTCTTAATTTGAAAGAAAATATTTTGAGTGAAAGATCAAATTGTGGCCAGGCATTGAACTTCCTATTATAATGAATTTTTCTCTGCCCGACTGAAATTTTGTATGTGTGAGTTTTCTAAATATATGTTACTCCGCAAATTTTCTTCTAGAAAAATTATGCGTTCTAAAGGAAATTGCTTTTCCGTGCTTTAAAACAATTCGATGGGAAATTTCGAACAAAAATGTAGTATAAATGAATTTCCTTTTCATGTATTAATTATAAGAATTTACTTCTCGAAGAAAAGAAGCAGCCTAGTTATTATTCCCTTTGTCCGAAATTCGATTGTTTAGTTGTCTTTTACTGGTTTTCGAAAAATTATAATATTTCAGTAAAACTTGGATAATGGATTCAAATTCTTTACATTCTATTCATTCGTTTCACCCATTAACTTCTTTATAAAATGCCTGAAACAAGTAGTTATTCGAATAATAATGTCATAAGTTTTAAATAACTAATAAAGGAAATTTATGTTTTAAAAAACGTATGATGCAGTAGTGTTGTAGTACATATGAATTCAATTTTATTCGTAGTTTTTTGTTTTTAAATGAATATAGTATTGAAACTGCCGTTACTTGCTTTAAACAAATTCCATGAGATTTTCAAACTAATATATAACAAAACCGCATTTTCATTTCATTTATTAATTAGAGAAATTTAATTCTTGAAGGAAATAAACAACTGAGTTATTATTCACTTTCCCTACACATCGATTATTCACTATCTTCTACTTACTTTTTGAACAATTACATTATTTCAGTAAAACTTGGATAATGGATTCAAATTCTTTACATTCTATTCTTTCGTTTCACCTATTAACTTCTTTATAAAATGCCTGAAACTAAAAGTTATTAGAATAATAATGTGATAAGTTTAAATAACCAATAAAGGAAATTTATGTATTGAAAATTTTTGTGCAGTTGTGCTGCAGTATGTTTGGATTCAATTTTATGTACTTTTTCGATTTTATATGAACTAGGTGGAACCCGTTGAAATTCCACGAAAGAAAAGGTTTAAGAAAGAACTGTTTAATTTATTTATAATAAATTTACAAAATTAGTTACATTAAAAAAAATGCATCTTATATTGGTGAGTCTAATTCTTAAACAAACGATATATAACTTCAAATTATTGAAATACTATTTCTATAAAACTCAGTTCTAGAAATTGTTAAAATTACACTTTAATCGTACATGGAAGCAGTGAAAAATAATAAAGATTTTGTTATTATGATAAAGTTGTCAATTAAGGTTCTTATGCTTGTATTCCAAAATGAAAATAACAAAATTTATTCAACTTTGACTGAATCATAGAATTTTTTCCCCGTGAAATCTAAACCCGGCATCATTTTCACCGTATCAAAATTTACAAATGCACATTTCGTATCTGTATTCATCTGTTAAAAAAATGGCACTTTAATTTAACCATTTTGATTTAAAACTTGAAAACTCAATGCTATTATCTGTAACAGATATTAAACTATTGATGTTCTTTTACGTGTAAACCAAGTTTTGTAAATAAAATCAAAATTCACCGGTTTTATAACAAACGATATTTAAAATTCAATTTTTTCCCTTTTAATGAGGAAATGACAACATAAAGATACAATAATGAAGTTTTTTCAATTTTTTTCTTTACTTTTAATAGAAATGGAGTATTCCTGTTGCCACGATTAGAAAAGCAGTATTAAAAACTGCAAAAAAATTATTATTTCATAAACAAATCAAGATACGGTTTACAAACAAATTTCATTTGAAAGTGCATTTTTTTTCCTACACGATGATATAAAAATTGAAAATGCTCGATGTTTAGAAGTTTAAAAATTTGTAATAGCAAAAATTGCAATTCCGAAATTTCATTTAAAATTTGAAAGTGTTGCCAATTGCAAAATGACGTATGCGTTACGCACAGATACGTTCGGCCTTTATAATATAGATATATATATATAAGATTTTACGATTCCTAAGAGTTGCTCTGTTTAAAATGTCTACTGATTATTTACGTGGTATATTTTACGAACAAAAATGTATGTTTTTAAAATTTAGATGTATTATTACGTTTACTACGTTTTAAACGTACGTAATTTATTTTGTTTTTTATACTAAGGCTTAATTTTATTTGATTTATTTTGGAAGAAAATATAGCCAGATCATAAATCATCTTTGACTAATAATGAAGAATTTACTATTATTATTAAAAAATACGAAACGTAATTTCTATGTTCGGGAAATACTTTTATTTTAAAATAATAAGTGTTAAAATTTAATAAAATACAGAGTTACAAAGGAAAAGGTACCCATACAACTAGGGTTTTTTTAGTTTATATATTATTATTATTATGCATTCTATTTTTATCCGGGAAGTTGAAGCTATAGATTCCAGATGTTGAAAAAAAATTAAATTTGAAAACTGATACAAATCAAAGTCAAGAAGGATTTTTTAAATAGTAAATAAGGTTTATTTAATACTGAAAGATTGCACTAAAACTGGTTTGCAGAAAGAGAAAAAAATTTTTTTTTTAATTCTTCCTTTCTTCTTATTAAATTTAAAGTATCTGTGAGCCAGTGATCTAAATTTTATTATGCAGAATGCAACTAATTCTTATCTTTAGTGTGCATAAATAATAGATAAATTTGGAAAATGTAAGATACGCAGAGATATAACGCAGAATGATTGAAGGTCACCATATATTCATTGTGATTTTAAAATAATATATCCATGAATTATAAAGTAATGAACAAATTCGAGTGATTGCGACTTGTATACATTTTTCTTCAACAAAATTTCAAATTTGTATGTGCAGTTTATTTTCTGAACTACAGTTGAAGAACACAATTACAAAAATATGCATCCTAAAATGTTTGCAATATTGCTATATCTTTTTATTGAAATGTTCAATATTTAATAATTCTAGGATATATTGATAACAAACGCATCACTTTAAGAAATAACAGAGGAGAAATAATTTGAAAGTCCTTTTATGGCTATAGTAATTTGAACGTTTCGAAAATGAGATACTATTTAAGTGCAGATGAAGATAAAAAAGAAAATTTTCAGAACTGACAAGGAAGGTCTCCATACTGAACATACTCAGATTTTTTTGAAAAAAAAAAACAATTAAACTATTTGTATATGTAATAAAGGATCAGCCAAATTTAGCGGCAAAATTACAGTAGAAACTCTGGAAAAAAAAAACTCTCGAATATTTGGCGTGAAAAGACGAAAACGTTGCTCGATTTGCTGAATTTTAATTTAAACTATTAAGGGGCTTAATATATATATTTTCTTTTTATAGTACATATTTATGTTACTTGTTGATGCTGTTATTTAATTTTATCACTATAGAAATAATTTCAGATATAAAAAAAAATATTTTCATATATTTAAGCGTATTCGAAAATAAAGACTAGATGAAAAATGCTGCGGTATTACATTCCAATAACTGAGAAGTCTTTTTTTTTTCATAGCAACAAAGTTGAATCGACAGTGATTATTTGTGCTTCATTTTGAGATTGAAAGAATTTAAATTTTTATTATTATTAATATTATTAATATTTTATAGTTAACTTTCAGTATATAACTGATAAAACATACTAAAACTGACAAAACTAAAGTTATTTAAATATATTTTTTTATTCAAGTCCTACATGAAACATTTTTACTTTAAAGAAAAATTTGACATAAAAAAATATTTTTTTAAATTTTATTTCGTTGCCAACCGGTGGTAAACTGTCAAATAAACAGAATGTTCAATATTTTTTTTACGAAAGTTTTAAAAGGATTCCGCTGATTTTTTTTTAAACATATATACCCACACAAGAAGAATACTCTATACTTTTTTCAGAATTTTCTGAGTCTGCCCGTATGGAGACCTTCCTTGTGAGTTACGAGTACTTAAGTCAAGACTAGAACGTTGGCCCTTTGTAACAAAGATTTGCCACCGAATTATTGTGACAATGACCCTGCCAGCCACAATTCACAGACAGATCATGGTTATCACACTTTTTAAAGTATCTGACTGTTGTCAAATAGCCATTTTTCTGATTTTTTTTATTATCTTAAATTAAACTTAAAACATTTAGGATTCCAAAAATGCCTTATTTTGAAATCAATGATAATAAGAAGCAAAGTCATAGCCCAAAATAAAAAAAGTGTTTGTATAAATTTTGGTGCGGTATTAAAATAATCTCAATTTGCTTTTTCTGGAAAATTGCGTTTTTCATTATTTACGTAAACCGCTTCCCTGATATGCCCGTGCGTCTTACGGGTAACAAGATTTTTTGCAATCATGATTTACCCCTATCACGTACGGGCATCTATATTCTAATCATGTATCTTGTTGTCAGCAGTAACTTTTTATTGTAAATTTTGCATTATTTAATCCGAGCATTTTTTTATTGTATTAGAGAAAAAGAAATCTTCTTTGAAAAACCAGTGATAAACGATTAAAAATTTTGTAAAAGACAAGAAAAAATAAGCATTATTTGAAAGCTTTTTTCAAAAAAATTTTGATCAGTTAAGTGGTTAAAAGAAACATAATTTCTGTGCAAAGTGCATTTAACGCAAAACACTTAATGCAAAAAAATTTTTTTTTTACTTAAAATGAGGTTTAAATCATGTTTTTAGTTTAATTATAAGAGGAAATATTATGGATTTCGTTAAATCCATATTACAAACAAATCATCCATTGATTTGTTTTCAAAATCTAGCATTTAAGCAATGATTCTCGTTGAAACAATTTATTGTAAAAATGCACTTTGCATAATAATTTTTTTTTTCAGAGCTTGATCGGTACGGAAAAACTTGTAAATAGAGCTCTCGCTTCGAGTCCATATAAAAAAAATAAGTGTTCAGTGTAATTAATTCAAAGTCTCTGCTATTTTAAAATCTATGTTCGTAGTCTTATAAAATTATTAAATGAAATACTTCAATGTAATATTATAAGAAATATAAAAAAAAAATATGTAACACAATTTTCGAAAAAAAAAATATGTGTTCTATCACCACTCGTTAGATATCTCAACTTTGAATTGATATAAGAATATAATTTTTGCTTTAAAATGATCCGGAAACTTTACTCTATAGAATGAATTAAGGATATAACTATCACTAAAAAAATATAAAAAAAAAAACTCTCAGATTTGAAAATTTAAACCCCCTAAAAAATACAACGTTTTTTTTTTCATTAAAAATACTCAAAATATTAAACAATCTAAAATATGCTAATTCATTCTATAGATAATGATGTTATATGCATGCAAAAAAAAAAAGCCATCCTATGAAATAGTTTTTTTTTAATCTTGGTGTTAGTCGTTGAAATTATTAGTCGTTGGGTGCGGCTTTGAAAGTTTGATATATAAATGCATATAAATCCGTTAAAAGTGCAAAAATTTTTATGCGGTTTTTGCATTGAGTTCAGAATTAATTGAATAATCAAACTAGATCATAAAAAAATTATTTTTTGAAAAGTTATCAAACTCTGAGTCCCCCTACGAAAAAATATTTCAAATTTGGAACATGTCCTTTTAAACTATTTTACTTTAATTTTGATGCAGCAGATTTGAAAAAAAATGGAGTATATGATGTATTAAAAAAGGAGCGTAATTTAAAAAAATATATATTCAAATAAATAGTTTTATTATTGTTTTTAATTAATACTTTTTAAAATACTGAATCATAATTTAAACATATGTGTTTTTGTTTATTAAAATGAAAAAAAAGAAATTCTTTAAATAAATTATCGTGTATTAGCGATTTTAAATCATCCTTCTTTTTTAATAAATTTTAAATTTTTAAGTAAGAGAAGTTATATCGTGTGATTTTGTTTATACACTATATTGCCATTGATTATAGGACACTTGCGATTTTAGACATTTTACTAAATATCTAGAAAAATACATGAGGAATCATCTTGAAACTCTTAGTGTATAAATATAATAGTATACGTCATACATCTCCGTAAATATTTTTTACCGAAACGCCATAGGGGACCGTCAACAAATTAAAAAAGAATGAATATCTTTTGAATAACCCTGTCAAAACTAATGTAGCAAAAGCGCTCAAACTCTAGATTATGATTGAATGCCTTATTGTAATACACTGTGTTCATTTTTTATGCAAATAGCATGCACACTTGCAGAGTAATTAAGGTTTTTATAAAAATGGTCCCAAATTTTTCCAAATTTTTCCATTATAATTTTCAGAGTTCTTAATATAAAATAATATTTTTTTCAGAAAATATGACAAACAACATTGCACATAGTACCCTGTAATAAGAATTAAAAAATAATAAAAATTGTATGAAAAATGCGTAGGTTTACTATATAATTTTTTACTGCGCATGCGTCAAAGATATCAAAATTTCATTTGCATATTATGTTAGCTAAATGTATAGAGCAACTTTTGTAAAAGTCTCAAAATCATAGCTTCAAAATTCTGAAAGTAATCGTCCATAGAAAAAGGACAAAATCCGTTGTTTCCAAAATGAAGCAAAAAAATGAGAGATTTTATCCAAATGCAGTAGTACATCCCATATTGTGTATTCTATATTGACACTAATCAATGAATATATGGATACAACCCCTCTTGTTTTTGCTTCATTTTGAGAATAACGGATTTTCGACTTATTCAATTGACGATTATTGTCAGAATTTTCAAGTTATGATTTTGTGACTTTCACAAAAGTTGCTCTATACATTTAGCTAACATAATATGCAAATGAAATTTTGATATCGTTGACGCATGCGCAGTAAAAAATTATTTAGTAAACCAACTCATTTTTTATACAATTTTCATTATTTTTTAATTCTGATTACAGGGTATTGTGTGCAATGTTGTTTGTCATATTTTCTGAAAAAAATAATATTTTATATTAAGAACTCTGAAAATTATAAGGAAAAAACTTGGAAAAATTTGGGATCATTTTTATAAAAACCTTAATTGCTCTGCGAGTATGCATGCTATTTGCATAAAAATGAACAAGGCTTATTACAATAAGGCATTCAATCACAATCTAGAGTTTGAGCGCTTTTGCTACATTAGTTTTGACAGGGTTATTCAAAAGATATTCATTCTTTTTTAATTTGTTGACGGTCCCCTTTGGAGTTTCGGGAAAAAAATCTTCACGGAGATGTATGACTTATACTATTATATTTATACACTAAGAGTTTCGAGATCATTCCTCATGTATTTTTCTAGATATTTAGTAAAATGTCTAAAATCGCAACTGTCCCATAATCAATGGCACTATAGTGTAGTTGATAGAAATAACCATTACACACACACAAAAGAGAAATATTTTGTTTTTCAATAATATATATATATATATATATATATAATAAAATGTGATCCGGATTTCCTTAAAATGCAAAACTATATTTTACATTACATTCTTTAAATATTCTCCTGTGAGCATTATATATAATGAATTCAATTTAAAGTAGAAAATAATTATAAGCTAATGCTGGCTTTGTAATTATAAATTCTGATAATGTGTTAAAACCACGGTATGGCAAATTAAAACTCAGAAGTACTTTAACAATTATACGAAGATGTTTCTGAATGCATCAATAATATTTTAGAGATTATTTGATGACTAATAATACTATCTTCCTAATTAGAATATGGAATAATTATTCCTCATTATAATTTGAAATGGACATTTTTAATGTTTCGAAGATATCTTTTCGGAACTAAGGTTAGAAATTAAAAAAAACATTTCATTAAATATATTGATATAATATGTTCTTTAGAATACTTTTTATTCTAAATTAACTTTAATTTTCAAGAAAAAAATATAAACTTATTCCTTAAATTTTTAAACAAACAGATAGTGGAGAATTACAAATCCATGCATTTAGAGATTATATAGACTTGCATTTTTTTATTTATCAAAAAATATCTGCAACTGCATACCAATACTAGGACAAAATTAGAATCTTTCTTAATAAATTCGAATATTCGCTCTTATTCCTACTTAATCAAGTTGGAAATTGCACTTCAAGCGTAGCAAATGGAGTGCGTTCGTACTTTAACGAAGTAATATATATATATATATTCGGTTCATGATGTAATAGTACACAATATTTCAGATACAGTATAGTAACTGAAATATTTTGTGTGTCCCTGTATATATTATCTACTTTCTATAATACAGGAAGTAACTTGCAGTAAACCTCAATGTTATATATTAATTTCATAAAAGATTAATTAGTTTAAGACAATAAAAAGGCACCCAAAGCAATTTTACATTCTGTAACATTATGTAAAAAATAATTTTGTGTGGCCCTGTAAATGAATAACAAGTAGTCTTTGAACAACATATTGTACAGAATGTGCATCATAGAAATTCTTGGTAGATGCATAACACATGCATCATGTTCTAAATGGCGTAACATTATTAAAATGCTCTTGAAACATTTTTTCAGTTTGTGCGTAATGTAACGGTATATATTTCATTGTCACTGTAATTGAACTATATATCCGATTTTCATAAAATTTAAAATGACTCGACAAATTTATGTAACAATTGTATTTTTTAAATTGCAAACGATTCAGTTGAGTAATTTTTGGGTTGTTACATGCAGGGTGACGGGCGGATTGAATGAAGGCTATAGATGCTACTTATTTACATAATTACGAACGCACATAAAAGTATTTTGGAATTCCAACAAAAATTAATTTCAAAGAATTTTCCTCTTATTTTAGTATATATTTATTATCCATTGCCGTTTGTTTCTTACATTTTCATGAGTACTGTATTTTCATGGATAACTTTACGGCCTGCTTTTCTTTTTCTTTTTTTACTGTATTCTATCTTTAATATAAAAAAAGTATTGTAATCGAAATTTATTTCGACTTACAGTGTTTGATGGATTTACATGTTTTAGAGGTCAGAGGTTCCAAAAAACTTGTTTCTACAAAATGCCTTTCTGTCCGTGTATCTGTGTGTCCATATGTCGCCATTCTACCATTAAAATGTGTATTAAGATATGCATAGAATTGAGCCAAATTTTCTGCGAATGTTTTTGGCTGTGCCAAGCAGGTCCTCCTTCAATTTTGAAGTGTTCCGCCGGAAATGGACGCTGCATTAGTGATTTTTAGTGCTATTTTCAATATTTGACTGACTAAAAGTGTATGAATTTATGCATCGAATTGAACAATTCTTTTTATTTATTTATTTTTTTGTAAGTGCATGGATATGTCTAATTGGTCCTCCCTGAATTTGAAAAAAAATCATCGAAAGTGAGCGCTGCACTATTAATTTTTGTACAATTTTTAATATTATACCCCCTAAAAGTGTATGAAGTAGTGCATAGAACTGAACGAAATTTTTTGCTGTAGTGTTTGGCAGTGGCTAGTAGGTCCGCCTGAATTTGGAAAAAAATCCGCTGGAAGGGGGGTGCTATAATCACGATGTCTGAGCAATTTTCATTATTTTACTACAAAAAACTGAATGAAGTTAGGCATAGAACTGAACTAAAATTTTTGTGTATGATTATTTTTTGATATGCAAGTAGGTCCTCCCTTAATTTGAAAAATAAATCTACCTATAATTCTATAGTCCATCGGCTCGTGCTGATACGGAAACTCGTTTTTACTCCGACTGAAGCAGAAATTTAAGATAAAAATAAAAGCTGGTATGGTACTGAATAAAAATTATTAAAGTATTAACTCGTGTTACTATTTTTTAATATTTTTTAATATTTAAATTGTACGTATGAGATAGAAGAAAGTCTTGGGATTGGCACATCCAACAAGTTCAATATTAAAGTTTTTTTATACTCGTGTTCCAGATAAAATAAGAAATTAAACTATGAATAAAATAAATTTAATATAATTTTAATAACTTTTTTAACCTAGGCAATATTTTTAAAAAATAGCAAAGAATTACGTTTATGCCAAAACTTCTTTAACGTAGCCTAATGAATGTGTTTCACTTTTTTTCCAAGTATATATTAGCAAATATGTTACCTGTGTTATGAAGGGAAAATTTTACAATTTCTTTTATTTTTATTAACTCATATGAAACAATTACACAATTACAATTTAAAAATGTAAAGTTGCCGAGGTCTATATGATCAAAAACACCGTAATCACTGGCGAGAAATTGATAAATAAGCTAAAAAAAACTTTGTAAAATCACCATACAAAGAAAATTTTAAGTAGAACGCGTTTCGAGCCACAAAAATACATCTCGTCATCAGCTAATCCTCAGTGGATTAGCTGATGACGAGCTGTATTGTTGTAGCTCGAAACGCGCGCTGTCTAAATTTTTTTTGTATGGTGAAATCTGTATGGTTACAAATATTTTATATGTAAACAGTACAAGGAAAAACGTAAATTTATAAAATTAATTTTTGTAAAGTTACAGAAGTTTGTAAATTAAAAATTTACAAACGAGTGTACTAAAATTAGAGGTATCTTACTAAAATTTTATCTTTAACCTGAGTTGCAGTTACATGGAAAAATTCTTGGAATCTCAGTTTTCTAAAAAAATCTTAGTAACCTTACAAATGTTTTGATTTTCAGAGCAAATCTGTATCTGTTACATGATGCCTTTAGATACAAAATTCTAGACTTCTTAGTTTTCTAGACTTTTTACTAGTTTCTTAGACCTTGAAAATATAATTATTTTTTAATAAAAACAGCTTTCAAATTTATATATACATTCTTAAAATCTTTATTTTGCTTCATAAGACATCAATAGACGAGCAAAACTTTGTGAAAACTTTTTATTTTAATAACGCAAAAACTACTGCACTTGGCTTTAACGCAAAGAGCCGACCGCACAAAAACCTACGTCATCGAGCACTAGAAAAATCCCTTTATTTTATGGAAGAGCAGTCATAGAGGAATCTAAAAAAACCTATAAAATATGACACAACAGATAAATCCTGCATTTATTCGATAAACTCACTTCCAAAATAGAATGAGGTACTTCCTAAATACACATATTCATTTGCTACATTCCAATAAATGAAAGCTACTTCGTGTTAAATTGAAGAATGTGTGTTTTTGTTTTGGTTTATTTATAGAAAACTATCTAATAAACAACAGTAATTAGACAGAATTTATTTGATTACATTGTTGCTTAAGTAATCTTTAAACTAATGTATAACTTTAAGGTATAACATAAATTGGAAGAGGTGTGATAATCCACCAGACCGTAAAGTTATAATTTTTTGAAAAGTTTTCAAAAAATTTCGCCACTACTTTTGTTAAAAGTGTATAAGTTGCTTTTTATTTAGACTAATACACTTACAATTATACATAATAACACAGATAAACTTTTTTATTTTATTTTTATTATTTTTAAGTTATAAAGAAAGTTATTTAAACGATACAAATATAGACGTAAATGGTTATTTTTCAATTATCATTATTATATTTTAATTAGTTTTTAAACCTATAAACAGGTATATGCAAATCGCACAATAAAATCAATTGAAAGAGAGTAAAATGATAAATCGATTATAATAAATCAATTTTAATGATTAATTAACATAATGTAGTTTTAAAAGTATCTTGTAACTATTTAGGTCACTGGTGCCAAACGTCGAACATTACTTATCATGTTTAATCCCCTTAAAAATAAAAATGAAATTCATTACGTGATCCAGAAAGAGCAAAGCTTTCTTTTTATATTTCCTCATTAATAAAATTCCAAGTATTTGAGATGCAGATTCTTTTGACTGAAGTATTTAGGAAAACTTTCTTTTAAATTATCTTATAGTTTAATAGAATATAATTTTAAGCTACAGTATTTTTAACAGTATAATGATATTTTTAATATTACCTAAGTTTGGCTATTTATGAAATGAAAAATAGCAATGCAGCCATGATATGTTTAAATTTGTCGCATTTACATTATTAAAATAAAATTATAGATTAATTTTTGAGAATATCCTTGAATAAATTTGCATTCTTAAATTTTAAATACAGGTATATGGTTTTTTTAATCTCTTTTTAATTATAAAAATATCTGCAAAAGATTTTAGTAGATATACAAACAAACTAGAATTTAAAAAGCATCTTAAGAAGAGGTAAGATTAAAAAAGTGCTTAATAAAAATATATACTATAGTTATAAGTTGTTATTCTTGCATACAACGCGAAATGTTTTTTACTCTATTTAAAGCTCTATTTATATTAAAGAAAACCTATATTAGGTAACAGTGTCAGGTTCATATTTAAAATAATAATAAAGTATATTATAATGATATTACTTGTATACAGAATTGTTTGAATTGTCGGAAATGTTTACCATGAAGTCAGATAAACTTAAAATATAACATTAAAAAAAACTAAATAAGTAAAGTCTTCAGTATGATTGTTAAAGCAACTAAATTCATGAGTGAGAGACATTTTTTTCCCCCAAAATTTATAAAAGTTTTTTATAAGGAAAAATCTTTCAGTTAGAATTTGCTTACAATAATCATTAAATTGAACCATTACAGACAAAAGACTGAAATACTAATCCATAGTTAATATAATATAAAAAGTAAGCAACGTTAAAAGCACCAAATATATTAAATCAGCAGCAAACCGGTTTCGGTAGCATGTAGAGTATCGTCGTCAGTGCGGAGGGAGGTAGAAATTTGCCCATATATATATATAGGAGAGACGGGTGATTAAAGGTGACCAATAGGACGGCAGAGGACTGCCGGGAATGAAGGATGTAACTTCATATATATTCTCTTTTTTGAATATTTAATATACCATGTCAAAAGGTGACTTTTCTGAAAATTTTGCATTTGTCATTTAAGAAGAAATACAGAATTTTAACTTTGGGAAGACAGTCTACTGTCCATTTATTTGTATATTACAATAAAGAAGTAATCATGATAAATGCAATAGTGGAAGTTTTCGTGTTATTAGTGATCATCTTACACATGATGCCACCATAGTCCATATAATCCAAAAATGTGTGGTTAGTGATATTAAAACTACAACCTGAACAATATCAAATACCTTCTATTTTAGTGTTACTTACCCTCCTATTTCCTGTTGTTGCTAGTAAGATACACTAAATAACAGCCTTTAAAATAATTTAAATGATCGTAGAATTGTTAAAATTACAAATAGATTTATTTATTATATGCATGCATTTCATAAGAAACAATATATAGACTGTAAATATCTTTGGAGATATTCTATAGTAATTTTAAACCGCTTTTTGTAATACTTTGTGATATTTGTCTCAGGACTGAGGAAGTTATGACAGACATATTATCTAAATATAACGCAACATGAATTTTTGAGAGATGTGTATCTTTTCTAGAGACTGAGTTCTATGATGGAACAGATACCATAAATACTTAAATAGTATTTCAGTTTAGAGTGAAACCACTTTTGTTTTTGTATAACAATGATTTACCCTTTTCAATTTCGATAAAAAAATCAGCTGTATAGAATTTATGTTTATTTTTTTATAGATTTAGATCAAAAGTATTTGTAGAAATATAATCAATTTCAATTCATCTCAATGAAAATATTTACAACTTCCATATTTTGAACAATACGAATATGACACATATTAGAATTATTTCAAACAAATAATATTTAAATTTTAGAAAAATACAAAGTTTTTAAATGACTCCTTTATTTAATAAAAATAATGTGTGGTAGGTTTATATTTAAAAGCTTTGAAAAATTTATTTAAATAACTTCATACATGTAGAATTGATGTACATAATTATTCTCTGAAACGGCTTTAGCCGCATACGTATAAAGTTTCCAAATGTGCTGAATTTGAAAGAATATATTTTGCATTAAATCTGATATTTTCCCCTTGAAGCATATGAATGCGACAGAAGCAGTTTCTAAATTTAAGAAGATTAAATTTAATCACGATAATAATTTAATTTTTGATTAAGTTTGGGATAAGAACTTTCATCTTGGGGCTATTTTACATAAAGTTGTATTCAGCACATCTAAATAGTATTATCTGACGGGAGAATTCGTTAATTTGTTTGCCTCAAAATTGTTGGTAATTCTGAATTATATATTCCCAGATTTTTCCCCAAAGAGTCTAAGAATTCTCATAAATATTTATTGATAGTGAAACTGGATATGAACTAATTTCTCTTCATCTAACTAAATAGATGTATAATACATTGAAAAGTATAAAATTAGTTGAAATTGAATATCTGTTTGAATACATTTTAAAGTAATTGTATAATAAATAATCAATAATATCAAAACAAACATAAGATATTTTCAAAGGTCTTTGTTGAGCAGAAACAATATCTTAGTAAATTAAACATTTGCTATTTAACTGTTTCAACAAACATTATTTTCTGTGTAAAAAATGTAATAAAAGAGACAAATCTCATTTCTTCTAAGGTACTCGTAGCATTTGTTCACAGCTTTTCCTCAACATATCTAAGCTTGTAGTCACATTTCCACTTTGAAATTTTTCATGCATAATACTACTGTAAAATAGGTTAACCACAGGAAAAGGATGACATCTCGATAAAAATAAATTTCACTGGATACAAAAAACAAATTTGCATGATTTTATTTTAACATGAAATTATATAGCATTTGACTTTGCATACGGGAATGACAACTTGCATAAAAGCATAAAACCCTTTAAAATGAAGACGTAGGATGCGTTTAAAGATAGAAAACCAACGATTATAAATACACAAATAATGCTTGAAAGTACCTTATATGCTACCTTTTCATACATTATTTGTGTATTTATAATCATTGGTTTTCTGTCTTTAAATATTTTTTGCAGAAAGGCTTTATTTTCTATTCTAACGTAAGATGAGGTTTCGAGGGTTGGGTAAATTTACCTCTTCACACAATCTACCCTTCTTCTGTGATTATAAATAGACATGTGGCAAAATAAAATGATTTTCCTCAAATTTACACATATGAATCTGTGAAGCAAGACACACATAGTCTCCTCGTTTCTAAAGCTGCCAATAGAAGATACTAATTAACAGCATTGAAATTAATTTAAATTGACGTAGAATTAGACTAGATTTTTTTACAACTAGATGTATTTATTACATGCGAGAATATCATAAGAAAAGATGTATAGACTGTACATCTTTGGAGATTCTGTATAGTAATTTTAAGCCGCTTTTTGTACTCTTTCGTGACGTTTGACTCACTACACAGAAGGTTATGACAAACCTATTATTTGGCTAAAACGCAAGGGGAATTCTTTCGAGATCTGTCTCTTTTCTAGAGATTGGGTGATATGATGGAACAAATACAATAAATAAATAATATTTCAGTTTAGAAGGAAACCAGCTTTGTTTTTACTTATCTTTTTTATTTGGATCAAAACAAATCAGCTGTATGGAAGTTATGTGTAAAATGTTTTTTGATTTAGATCGAAAGTATTTGCAAAAATGTATTCAACTTCACTGCATCTCAATGGATGTATTTACAACTTCTATAATTTGAACAATGCAAATGCAACGCATATTGGAATTATATTAAAGCGATATTATTTTTAATATATTTTTTTTAATTTAAATTATAAAAAATATATACCTTTAAAATGCCTACTTTATTTAATCAAAATATTGTCCGGTAGATTTATATTTAAAAGCTTCGAAAAATTTATTTAAATAATTCATGCAGCATTGATGTACATAATTATTCTATGGAACGGCTTTCGACGCATAAGTATAAAGTTTCCAAATATACTAAATTTGAAAGAATATATTTTGCATTAAATCTGATTCCCCTTGAAGAATGTGAATGAAACAGAAGTAGCATCTACATTTAAGAAGATTAAATTTAATCTGGATAATAATTTAATTTTTGATTTAGTTTGTGGTAAGAACCTTCATCTTCGGGTTATTTTACATAAAGATGTATTCAGCATATCTAGATAATATTATCTGATGAGAGAATTCGTTAATTTGTTTGCCTCAAAAATATTTTTAATTCTGAATTGCATATTCCCAGATTTTACTCCAAAGTGTTTGTGAATTCTCATAAATATTTATTGGTAGTGAAACTGGATATGAACTAATTTCTCTTCATCTAACTAAATAGATGTATAATACATTGAAAGCTGTATTATTAGTTGAAACTGAATATTTATTTTAATACATTTTAAGCTAATCATTTAATAGAAAAGTAGAAATATCAAAACGACATAAGATTTGTTAAAACTGTAGTTATTTCTATGCTTAAGAGATTTTGATTTTAAGGCATAATATCTTGAAACGTTTGAGGCTATTTTAATTTTTTTTGAGGTTTCATCATTAAATGATGCTCAGTTTTTAAACATAAATGCGCTAAGAAATATATTTTTACCACTGAATTCCAATTTTACAAACTTGAACATTTTTCTATTTATAAATATGTTTTACTCATTATCTTCGTAAATGACCATAGAAATTATGAAAGTGTTAACTAATGTTTATTTCATTTGTACAAGTGATATCATAGACTACCGATGCACGATATATTCTTGATGTATTCCTCCCGTGTCGACTCGTAATCATATGTGCTCATTTTCGCTAACACGTAATAAAGTTTCTGCTGCCATTTGCTGACAAACTTATCTAATTTTATTTCTAATGTGGTTCAAATGGCCGATATTTTGCAAGAATTCAATGTATTATAGATTGCCTAAAATATATAACTCCACTGGAGAAAGATCTAGTGATCGGGACGGCGACCACATCGGACCGTGTCAATCGATCCAATACCTAAGAAACTGTTTGTGCAATCATTGACGCATTACATTGCGGTAATGCTTCCTTTTTTATCCTTACCTGGTGGATATAGGGCGGTCTCCACTTTCTTCCAGAATTGATATGTATCTGTCGTTTCTTATAATCTTGCATAGATAAACTATCGTAGTGATGTTTCTCCAATGATAAAATGACGGACAATACTGTACTTCCTATTCTTACACCAAAAATGTTAAACTCTTAAACTTGACATTTACAGATCTGCTTCAATTGTGAATTGCAATCCATCCAGTACCTAAGATTCTTTTTTTAAATGTTACTTCATCTCAGACGTAACAATTTCCCTCGTCTAAAAAATTAAAAAAAGGATGGAACTAACTAAGCCAGAAACACTTTTTTCCGTGACCAGTAATCCCTCATAGAATTCTACACTATTGCCAGGATCATCTGTGTAAGATGTCGCAAGATTTGCGACTCCTATAGTCGCTACTTGTGACCGGAAAATATGCATGAGACTATTTTGGCGAGATCTCATTTTTGCACAGAGATATTGGATCAGTTCTGTCAGGTTCCTAGCTCTCGCTGCTAGCACATGTGTTGACGATTTTTAAAAGTTGCCATTTATGGTCATGCTGAACTACTTGCATCGACTACTCAACACCTGCCTATTTTTTGCATTTTATCTTTTTTTCTTTTTTTCTTTTTTTTTCTTGTCCTTTATAGGCAACATTGTCTCCTGTGATGCCTACGTTCTGTATGTCGACTAAAAATAGGAAATACATGGTTTAACTCTCAAGCAATTTCATAATGCCAATGCGCCCATCCTGAGTTAGAATATTTTTTTAATTGATTTATCTTCTCGTAAACGAAAACAAATTTGACATCAATTTAACCATTTGTATGGAGATGTGCGATAAATCTTTGTGCTTTTCTGTTCTGTTCTTTATCAATAATAAAAAATTCTAAAGAAAAAAGGATCTTTTACCAAAAATGTAATCTTTAATTTCCAATTTAAAACATAACCATATAAGTTGCCGAATGAAAAGAAAATTTTTCTTCCCATATTCACATGCATAATTATTGCATTTCTAAAATATTCTTGCACTTTAATTTGACACATTATACTTTAAAAACCTCAGAAGTTGTATTTCTATTCATTAAGCTAGTGATAATTATAAGTGTAATTTAATTTAAAACTGGAAATTGCACTCATTGTAAATTTTCTTATTTGATATTGTTTAAACGAAAGAGTGTAAAATATTGTGCAATGTCTTTTCTTTAAAATTTACATATCAAATTATATTTTTTGTAACGCTTGAATAAACGTATATTTCAACTGTAAAATTTAAAGTTGACTCGGATAGTGTTAAGGGGCTGCCCATAAATGATGTCATGCTTCGATGGGGGAAGGGGTTCGTAAAATTGTGACAGTTTATGACAAGAGGTAAAAGGGGGTAAGAAGAAGTGTGAAATCACACATTTTGATTAAAATGAAAACATTAAAATTCAGCATACTACATTGGGAAATTTGTTTTCATAAAGAAAAGTTAATATTTAAAACGAAATATATTAAATTCCATTCCAATTTCCAAAATACTATTGTTTTCAATTTCTTTTTCATATTAATAATTTACTATTTTTGTATGTTATTTTTTTTTGTAAACCTAAATTCATACAAGCACATGAATCATTTTTATTGCTATGCCCATAAAAGTCATTGAAACACATCATTAAAGTTTAAACATAAAATTTGAAATACGACCTATAATGTAGTGTTTTGTCGATGAACTATAAGTATATATTTACGTAATAGAGTGTGACATGTGACAAGAGAGGCGTAGGGGATATGATGAAGCGTGACACTTAGTGACAAAGGGTGGGGGAGGCGTTTAAAAATATTGAAAACATGTGGGACATCGTTTATTAAAGGCACCTTAATTGAAACACATTATAGTCTGTGAGACACTAAATAAAAATAAGTACTTTATTATAGGCTACTGATGATTCGGGAGAAATAGATAAAGAAAACTATTTTTGCAATCGAAATGCTGAAATTGGTAAATAGAAATAACCGACGGTGCCTCCATCTATTATAAAACAACATTATGAAAAGTGATATTAGATTTTAAGAGTTTTCAGAGTCCCCCACCAGCTTGTGCCAATCGCACAATAAAATCAAAAATAATATTTTTTCTCTGTGTCCAGTATGGACACCAAGCTGGCCTGGTGGCCATACTAAAAAAAAAAAAAAATTAATATGTGTCAATTTCGGGGCAAAAATGGGTTCGTAATCTTAAGCTTTGTGTACGATCTTAAATAAGCAAAAGTTGAAACACTTCGAGATTCTGCTATTTTTAATATTAAAATATATTTTAAAATGGAAAATACTAAATGAAATTTCTCTTTCCATATCCTGTTGTACAATTTTAAACCCAAATCGTGCTTTAAAAAAATTTATTGTAATAATAAACAAATACATTTTTCTTAAGAACAAATTCGGAAACAAATAAAGATATCATGTATGTAATTTTAAATTTCTTTAATTCGAATTGTTAATCTATCAGCTTGATAATAAATCTCATGCACAACTTAAAGATTATAAAAAAATAAACATCTAAGTAATACGATAAATTCTTGATAATAAGTTTAAATGATTAATGAACCTAACGTATCTTTTTAAGACTCTTTTTAACATTTTAAGTCACTGGTGTCAAACATCATAAATTACTTATCATGTTTAATCCCCGAAAAATTAAAAATGAAGTCTGTTACATGATCCATGAAGTACTAAGCTCTCTTTTTTATCATCATGTCTCATTAATGAAATTCCAGTTAAGTGAGATACAGATTCTTTTGACAGCTGTCTCTTACAAAGTTTCCTTTTTAAATTATTGGCATTTACAAATTAGTAATAATTCATGTTGCAGAATGTTTTATGTGAGGTCGATTTTCATAGTTTTAAATGATTTATCAAGTTAATACTTTATTTTATTTAGCCCACTAGAGGTAGAGGACGTTTATTTTATTTTTATCGCCTAAATTATCTGAATAAAGTTTCAGACTAAATTTTTGAAGAATTTAGACATAATTTTATTACTTTTAATAATTTTATTTTCTACTTAATCCGTCACAAGACGCATACTGAGTTGTAACGACGGAGGTAACGTAGGGTAAGTGGATCCCCCGTAATCTATTTTATACAAAAAAAATGCTCTATAAATTAGAAAAAAAATTATTTGCTCAAAGCAATAAGTTTATTAAGTGATTAAGAAATTATACAAGAAAGTATACTTCATTAGATGTGAAATCTTCATTTAATGTTTGAATTTGCGTATCCAATTGTGACACTGGAAATCGCATAAGGTGACTGAATCCCCCAATAAGTTTTATACAAAAACAGTACTATAAATTAGAAAAAAGTCATTTGATTATTAACAATAAATGTAATTATTCATTAAGATATTAACACAAAACCACAGTGAAAAAAATGAACAGAAAACTACACTGTTATAATGAGAAATTTTCAAATACTAATGGTCGCGTTGGGTAACTGAATCATGCTGGATCCCAATAAATTATTGTTTAATGAGAGGAAAGGAAAGGCAATTAAAAATAACACTACATCTACAAAGAAGAACACTGTAAAATAAAAAACCTTTAAATTTATGAATTGTTAATATATTAACTTGATATAAATCTCATGCATAACTTAAAAATTAAAAATAATAATAATAAATATATGTAACTAATACAATAAATTATTGATAATAAGTCTAAGTGATTAATGAACCTCAAGTATCTTTTTAAGATTCTTTTATCTTTTTAGTTCACTGGTGTCAAACATCATAAATTACTTATCATGTTTAATCCCCGAAAAATTAAAAACAAAGTATGTCACATGATCCATGAAGTACTAAGCTCTCTTTTTTATCATCATGTCTCATTAATGAAATTCCAGTTAAGTGAGATACAGATTCTTTTGACAGCTGTCTCTTAGAAAGTTTCCTTTTTAAATTATTGGCATCTCCAAATTAGTAATAATTCATGTTGCAAAATGTTTTATGTGAGGTCCATTTTCATAGTTTTAAATGATTCATAAAGTTAATACTTTATACAGGGTGATTCATAAAAGATGGGCAGAACTTTAAGGGGTTATAGTACACTTAAAGACAAATAATATTAAATAGGAGACTAAGGGTCCCAGACGTATTCCCAAGGAGATAGGGGGCATTAAAGTTTAGGATCCGAAATTTCAAATGATTATAAAAAATGGAAAAATTGGTCGATTCGTTTGCGGTTTTTGCAAAAAATTTTCTTTATGCCAGTATTTTCTTGAAATAAAATTTTAAAGTTCAATTTCCAAAAATGCCGATAGGGGGCGCTTTAGACTTTGGAGTAACAAACAACTATTTTTTAACGTTATTTTTTGCGTTTCTTTAAATGATTTCGAAAGCTTAGACTTAAACTTAAATTTTGATCTAAAAATCTGAGTCCTAACGAGTAGTTAAGTAGCGTAAACTGAAATTTGAAATTTGAAACCCTTCTCCCCCCAGAACAAAAATCAGTTATTCCCGATCTTTGTGTCGTAGATTAGGCTCTAACTACTGCCGCGTTTTGCTAAAATTATTCTTTATGTCAGTATTTTCTTGAAAATAAATTTTAAAGAAAAT
This sequence comes from Maratus speculifer, assembly GCA_964019185.1. Lineage (NCBI taxonomy): Eukaryota > Metazoa > Arthropoda > Arachnida > Araneae > Salticidae > Maratus > Maratus speculifer. The sequence continues at coordinate 130,605,914 of OZ025297.1, read as the reverse complement.
TTTCAAAAAATTCCGATAGAGGGCGCTTTAGACTTTGGAGTAACGAACAACTATTTTATACAGTTATTTTTTGTGTCTCATTAAATGCTTTCTAAAGCTTAGACTTAAACTTAAATTTTCAGCTCAAAATCTGAATCGCTGAGCGTGGTTCAGTAGCGAGGGGAGGGGGTTCAAATTTCAACTTCTGAACATAGTTCAGTTTGCACTACTTAACCATGCCCAACGATTCTGTGCTGTGATACGAGGCAAAAATACAACTTTCGTCAAGGACTGCATAGTGGGAATTCACTCATAAAGGCCTTGGCACAGTTGGAAACGTCGCTCATGCAAACGTTAAAGCTCCATTCCTGACGCTAGTCACCGGGTGAAGAAGGAGACAGAAAGTATGCAAATGTCAAATGGGGAAGAAGAAGAACACGTATGCAAAATTTCGACACGATTCAGGCATAAAAACCACTGAACGGTGAGTCAAGTGTAAGTCGCTGTAGTAATGAATCGGAAGATGGTGCCTTTCACGAATAAGGAAAAGGCTGAGATACATTTAATTTACACAGCGGCAGATGGAAATGGTGCAGAGGCACAACGAATGTACGGAGAGCGATTTCCCAACAGGCGGTTGCCTAACCGCAAAACTTTCGAGCGCTTGCACAGACAGTTGTGTGAGACGGGATCATTTCTCGCTTCCCGGTCGAATGCAGGTCGTGCAAAAAAGGACGAATCAGTAATTGTTGCAGAAGCCATTCTGGATGTAGTAGCGGCGCTGCCAAGTACAAGTACACGAACAGTGGCTAGGCAGGTGGATACCTCACAGTCCATGACTTGGAGGGTACTGAAGGATGAACATTTGCTCCCGTTTCATGTGCAACGAGTCCAGAAACTGTCTCCAGGGGATTATCCAAATCGTATTGAATTCGCCCGCTGGTTTCTGCAGCAGAACGCGCTAAATCCACATTTTGGACGAACTGTGCTTTTCACCGATGAATGTACCTTCACACGTGAAGGTACATTTAACACACACAATGCACATGTATGGGCGGATGTCAATCCACATGCTACGTATCCACATGCTCATCAGAGACGCTTTTCCATCAATGTTTGGGCAGGAATCCTCGGAGACCACATAATCGGACCGTACCTTCTTCCTGAACGCCTCAACGGTAAAACATACCTCACATTTCTGCAACATGTGCTGCCAGACCTGTTAAACGTTGTTCCTCCACGCATCCGGCGGGTCATGTGGTTCCAGCACGTTGGAGCGCCAGCCCATTACGTACGAGACGTCCGCAACTATCTGGACATCACATTTCCGAACAGATGGATTGGTCGAGGTGGTCCTGTTGCTTGGCCTGCTCGCTCGCCAGATCTTTCACCCCTCGATTTCTTTTTTTGGGGACAATGGAAGGCTCTTATGTATGAGACACCCATTGAATCCCCTGAGGAACTGGTCGCCAGACTTTCCGCCGCTGTAGGGGAAGTGCTCGAAAAGCCTGATGTTTTCGCGAATGTTCGCCGTTCCATTCTTCGCCGTTGTTCTGCGTGCATAACCTCTGGTGGTCACAATTTTGAACATTTATTGTAATTACATGTTAATAAATATGCTTTGGTAACATAATCCTAATTTGAGTCTTTTTACCTCGTATCACAGCACACAATGTGTGTACATGGTAAACTGAACTGTGCTCAGGAGTAGAAATTTCAAACCCCTCTCCCCAGAAACTTAACCACGTCTAACGATTCAGATTTTGGGCTGAAAATTTAAGTCTAAGCTTTAGAAAGCATTTAATGAGACACAAAAAATAACGGTATAAAATAGTTGTTCGTTACTCCAAAGTCTAAAGCGCCCTCTATCGGAATTTTTTGAAAATTTTCTTTAAAATTTATTTTCAAGAAAATACTGACATAAAGAATAATTTTAGCAAAACGCGGCAGTAGTTAGAGCCTAATCTACGACACAAAAATCGGGAATAACTGATTTTTGTTCTGGGGGGAGAAGGGTTTCAAATTTCAAATTTCAGTTTACGCTACTTAACTACTCGTTAGGACTCAGATTTTTAGATCAAAATTTAAGTTTAAGTCTAAGCTTTCGAAATCATTTAAAGAAATGCAAAAAATAACGTTAAAAAATAGTTGTTTGTTACTCCAAAGTCTAAAGCGCCCCCTATCGGCATTTTTTGAAATTGAACTTTAAAATTTTATTTCAAGAAAATACTGGCATAAAGAAAATTTTTTGCAAAAACCGCAAACGAATCGACCAATTTTTCCATTTTTTATAATCATTTGAAATTTCGGACCCTAAACTTTAATGTCCCCTATCTCCTTGGGAATATGTCTGGGACCCTTAGTCTCCTATTTAATATTATTTGTCTTTAAGTGTACTATAACCCCTTAAAGTTCTGCCCATCTTTTATGAATCACCCTGTATAATTCAGCCCATTAGAGGTAGAGGACGTTTATTTTATTTTTATCACCTAAATTATTTGAATAAAGTTTCTGAAAGAGTTTTTGAAGAATTTAAAAATAACTTTATATTATGACTTTTAATGATTTTATTTTCCATTTGACCCGGCAGAAGACGTGCATTTAATTGTTAGAGGTTGCGCAAGGTGAATGGATCGTCCTAATCAATTTTAAATAAAAAATACAGAAAAATTCATTTGATTATAAACATTAAATGCATTAAATCCGTAAGGAAGTAAACTTCATTTGTGGTAAAATCTTTTTTAATGATTGAAATCGATTGAAAATATCGCGCCTCCAACTGTGACGTTAGAGATCGCGCGAGTTGATTGGATTACAACAAACTGTTTTACACAAAAAGAATGTTATAAATCAGAAAAAAATCATTTGTTTATTAACAATAAGTGCAATTATTCATCAAGAAATGAACAGAAAACAATAGAACAAGTTTAGAACAGAAAATTACCCTGCTATAATGAGAAATTTTGAAGCAATATCGGTCGTGTGGGGTGACTGAAAAAAAATTATTGTTTAACGAAAAGAAATGAAAAGCAATTAAAAATAATACTACATCTACCAAAACAAGAGTGAGAAGGATAATAAAAGAATGATTGATTAGTAATAAATATTTCTCCCCGGGATGATACTTCTCTATGGATGGGGTGATTCTGTGGCCGCATGATCTCTCTCGAGTTGAAAATGCCTGTTGTTATAACATGAAAAGGACTGCAAATAACATTAGGCGAGACGAAATTTTGATTTTGGAACTGCTGATTGTGAGATAGTTGTTATTAATTGTATTATGTTTGTTAATAGAATGTGTGTTGCGTAATCATCATATTATTGTAAATGCTTCGTTCTTCCAATGAATAATTCCATTTATTAAAAAAATCTTTCCTAATGAGAACGAAGCCGAGGAAAAGAATCTGGGATTTAATTAGATGAGATCTGTCTTTTTTTGCCTCTTTTGTACATTTGATTTATGATGCCGAATACACACTAGCTAAAATTAAAAATACCGCAAAAATCTAAAATGATACGTGTCGATCTAGTGGACTGAGTCTTGAACGCTTTTTAAACTTTTATTTTCACTTGGACAAAATAGCACACACAACACACATAATGAATGATGAATTAATTTGAAATAATTAAACCTGAATTAAATTCCATACAATAAGATGTATCAATGATTGATTATAAATCGTTTTGATGCTAGAACGATCAACAGCTTTATGATTTTTTTTTACAAGTGCTCGCTAGATGGAGCCAAAGTCACTTCTTGAACGGAACAATAGACGAGACGCTTATAACATCTTTTACAAATATTATTATCAAACTATAGAAAAACCTCAAATAAACACTGATTCCGAACTGAAAACTTGCTTGGAAAAAAAAAGAAACCATATAATCAAAACTTGAAGATATTTCTGAAATACAAAGATTACAAGAAACTAATACTCATACTACGAAATTTATCCAGTACCTAGTATATCACCCAGTATACATTATTGATCAAATCTCGTCATCAGAAATTATTATGAAAAATAAAGTATGGAGTTGTCTGAAAAGCTTTAAAACGATATAGAAAAGAAATTTAGATTTTAAAAATCAAACAGGCAATCAATAATTTAATATTTACATGCATTTTGTGTGAACAATTTCATGTTGAGCTTATAGTCCAGATTCCTGCAGCTCGAAGTTGTAAAAAATATGAGAAAATATCGAAAGAATTAACTGATTCAAGATTGGGAAATATGTAAGTCTTATTATCTTCTGGAATTTTAATTAGCTCACTAATACCTCTCATTGGTATATATTTACCTATTATCTAAAAATCGTCTAATTAACTTTTTTTATGATTTGATATTAATAGCTACATATATGAGCATATTTACGACTAAACCAAACAGCATATTTAAGAAAATATCTGACAAAAACATCGACAACAACAATTGTATTTAGATACTTGTTATTTGGAATTATTTACAGTATTTATATAATATTTATGTTCTGTATCAGAAACCAGTAATACATAGAATAAATATCGATGCAAAATGTTGCCACATATTTACAAAAGTGAGTTTCACAGGAGAGACAAATGAAGATTCGCTTGTTTTTATTGTAGGATGAAATTCTAGCACTACACCATCATAGCATGCATAGTCACAGTGAAGTCACTGTGACGTCACTGCTGTCACACCGCATCTGTGACCAAAATGCCACCACTCTGTGACGTCACATTGTTACTCAGATGTAAATTTTTTAAAAAAGCTAAAAAATTACAAAAATTCTCTAAAACATGATATTTTGTATATATATAAAAAAATTTCTGTATATTTAACAGAATTTTTTAGGTCACTGTTATATCCTACATGTAATGTAAGTCTCGTAACTTATGTGCAAAAAAAATCCCCTACATTGCTAATTCATCACATGACAAAAATATGAATTTGAAAAACCTTTGAAAATGAATAGACATATTTTAAACAGGCCGCTTTAATGCATTTAGGGACTTGGATCGGATTGATTTTGAAGTATACTTTATTATAGTGATGCACAACCTTTTTGCCAGAAAATCGTTTGCCACCAGAATATTTGAAAAGTGACGTTTGTTTTATTACATAGCAAAGTTTCTGTCATTATTATATGGAAAATTATTCTGCATTAAATTAGTGGTATCAGTTTGGCCCGCGGGTCACAGGTTGTGCACCCCTACTTTATTATAATATATAAAGTTAAATAACACTTTTTTTGTTAATGTTTAATTAATTTAAATGACTCTTGTAAAATAACTGTTGTTATTTGCTTCTGACTTTTTTAATGAATTTATCATTTTCTGAATATAAAATATAAAAAAGCATATGCAACATGTGACATAATAATTCATATTCTTTTTTTCCACGGAAATTTCTTTAAAAAACAGCTTTACCAATCAGTTAGATCGTGTTGAAAATAATAGTATATCTACGTATCCATCGTCATATGGAGTTCCATTACCTGCGGTTTATTCTGTTGAGCTGTCTAAATGACAGACTAAATGCTATGACTAATAAGGTTATTTAAGCAAAAATTCCAGCCGGCTATCGCCCATTTAGCTTAACTGGTAAAGCGTTGGCCTTGTAAGTCAAGTATATGGGTTCGATTCCCGACTTGGGCAATTTTTCGCTCAGTTGGAAATATTCAATTCGTATTAACTAAATAATGTTCATATTTTTCGTCCTTTTACATTTGGTAATGTAATCATTATTTTCTTAGTCTTATCAATAATTTAGTGCAATTCACTTGACGTTATATTTCATTTTGGATTTATCCCGAAAAATCTTTTTTTCCTTTTGAGGTTCTTTTATAAATTCTTCCTACTAAATTTTTTCTGCCAATTTCTCTTTCCTAGAATGCTTTCTGTTTTTTTTCTGAATGTTCTTCGCACAAAAAGTACACAAAGTTTTGTTCAATCCCCGATTTCCGTATTTGTCATTGATTTTTGGCTTTATGTCAACGCAGGTATATATATTGAAACGCAATCTTTTTTTATTACACTTTACTTATTTTATTGCAGTGAACTTTTTTTATTAATTTGTCTTATGTTTTAGTAATTTTGCCGTCAAAATCTTAAGTTTGAAGGCGAATGACGTTCGATTAATGAAATTTCTCTCATAAAATATTTCTAAAGGCTATTTCGATAGAGCTTTCTTGTTTTAAGTAATAATTGAATAATACACAGTTGTGTGATCTACATTTCCTCAGTGCAACACAATAATTTCTACAATTGCTGTAGCTGTTTTGATTTATTTCACACGTGGACAGAGGTGACTGCACTTCTTTTTCGAATCATCGTTTTTTTTAATTGATATTATGCTGCTGTTTTACATATTTGTACAAGCTAACATTCTGAGCGTCTTGTAAATGGGCAAAACTGTAATGTTGTTTTCTCCCAATTTTGTTTTAAATCTTCAGAAAATATGACTCTTTCAGCATTATGAAAAAACCGATAATTAAAAATATGACTGTAATCCTACAGAGCTATTAATCATTCTAAAATGTAGGGAAAATCCATTAAATCTATAGAATTATGTTATCTTAAATATGTGTTATACTGCAATGAAACCTGGAGCTTAGTGAACGTAATATTACGTTCCAAACACTTAGAGGGGTAAATTTCTATATCCTCTCCAAAAGTTTTAAAATTTAATCAGTGGAGTTTGTTGGCATTAATTCAGTTCGTATAAGCTCGTATTAAAACTGCTCTTCTGCAAACATCTACGACACATAAACAAAAGATACATCTTTATTAAATTATTACTCTAAATGTGTGTCTTCTTCAGTCGATTGCTGCCGTAATCATTCGTCTATATCTGGCTTTTATTCATTTTTTAAACTAAATTCTATAAGTGGAAAAAAAACAACAACTCCAGAATGAAATAAAAAAAGCTATATTTTAAAATGCGTTTTGCTCATAATACAATATTTTATTTTTTTATTGAACAGAAATCTAGTGTTAATGAGCTTAATTTAATGTATTAATGTTGTAGGTTATGTATAATATGACCGTTTTTAAGGATGCATTTATGCTACCAATAATATGAATGTGAAACGTGTGACTGTTATTTATTTCCCCCCCATATATTAGCATTTTTGCTTAAATCCTGCAAAGTTTATTTGTAAGTTTTTTAGTTAATAAAAAAATACAAAAGTATATTGAATTAGTTTCTATTTATTTTTATAATTGAATAAAACATAAAAATGTATATTTTTTTCAACATGAGGACAAATAATTAGTTTCTTTTATAAATGTATAATACGGATCGTGAACTGATTAATATGGACATCAATTTAATGTAGGCAACATGAACAATTGTGAAACAATCCCTACCAAAGACTGAGAGATAAATAGATTTTTACGTATTATTATTATTATTATTATTATTTTGTTTGCATTTTTTGCATCACAATACAGAATTCCATTTAAGTCTATTCGTATTTTTTTTAATAATATTTCAAATATTTTAAGTCAAATTATTTAAGAAAAAAAGATTATCTGGCTTTATATAAAAGATATATAAGGCATTCTTGGGTAATAACGCCACGTTAAGCTTCTACTAATACTCACAGCATAATTTGACAGATTTATTGATAACCAAAGAAACATAGAATTTCATACAGCATTTTATTGATTATGTGTACAAGATAGAATATTATAGCACATATTAATTCAAAAAAATATAGCAGCGTGACATCTTAACGATGTTGTTTGACTTTATTATCCGCCTATGTGGTAAAAACGCATTCAAACAAAACAATAAAATCAAATGGACATTACAATCACATTGGAATTTACCATCAAATGGACAATAATGACATGTAAATCGTCCTATTCTAAATGTACAAGCTCTATAGCGCTAGATATAGACAAATTGCTTTTACTCACCATTAATTGCGATATTACATAACAGTATTAATTAATTGGTATTTTAAATTTCTGACATGAAAAATTAGCAACATCTAGAACATACAAAGTTTTCTTTATCCTTTTTTGTTTTCATCAATAGCAATAATATTTTTTCATCCATAAAATAAGAAATGGTGTTCCGCCGCTTAAAAATATCAACCTGATTAAAACACCGATAGACTGAGTTACTATCCCGATATATATTTCGCGCGTTTTTTGACTATAAGATATCTCGCAAACACATCTGAAATATACCACTATATTTTAAAAGTATATGAAATTCACTACAGTCACCGCAACAAAAAATCTTCACACTTACGATTTTGGACGTTTTGTTAAATATCTAGAAATAAACATAAGGAAATATTCTGAAACTCCTGGTGTGTAAACAAAATAGTACGCGTCATGTATTTTCGCGAAGAGTTTTCCCCGAAATCCAACAGGGGGCCGTCAGTAAATTGAAAAAGAAGGAAGATCTTTTAGGTAGCCCTGTCAAAACTAATGTAGCAAAAGCGTTGAAACTTTACGATTAAGTGGCTTATTGTAATATACTGTGTTTATTTTTATAAGGATAGCATGTGTACTCATAGAGAAACTAAAGTTTTTATAAAAACAGTACTAAATTTTTCAAGTTTTTTGCTTATAATTTGCAGAGTTTTTAATATAAAACAATGTTCTTTTCTGAAAATATGAAAAATAACATTCTACACAACATCCTGTCATCAGAATTTAAAAATAATAAAAATTGTATAAAAAATAACTAAATTTAGTAAATAATTTTTCATTGCGCATGCGTCAACGATATCAAAATTTCATTTGCATATTGTTTTATCTAAATATGTAGAGCAACCTCTGTAAAAGTTTCAAAAACGTAGCTTGAAAATTCTGAAAATGATCGTCTATAGAATCAACACAAAATCCGTTACTCCCAAAAGGAAGCGGAAAAAAAATCACGGGTTATATCTAAATATAGCTCTACGTGTAACATTGTGTAGGCACTAATCAATGGAATATGATACAGCCCCTCATCTTTTTGCATCATTTTGGGAATAAAGGATTTTGATCTCATGCTATCAACGATAATTTTCAAAATTTTTAAGCTATGTTTTTAAGACATTCATAAAAGTTGCCCTGCACAATTAAATAACATAATATGCAAATTAAATTTTAATAGCATTGACGCATGCGCAGTAAAAAATTATTTAGCAAACATGCTCATTTTTCATAGAATTTTTATTATTTTTAAGTAGCTTTCATTACAAAAAGTAAAAATCTACCTATTGCAGCCGTCCGGAGGAAAGCACTTCCAGAAAAGTTTGGTATATTTTCACCGATCATAGCCCCCAGACCCCAAAATCTCCCTCCGTTCAAATGGTGACATATATATATATATATAACCGTATATATATATATATATATATATATATATATATATATATATATATATATCTGATTTTTGTCATGCGATAACTAACGTATTTATGAACCGATTTGAATGAAACTTTGTATGTACATAGTACACACAAATATCTCGACCGAGTTTGTTGGCTAGCATCATCCGCCATCTTGTTTCCAAATTTCTGCCATTTAAAAATTTTTAAAAAAAGTAAAAATTAAAATTAAATTCGAAAAACATTAAAAGTTAAAATTTTTTTTTATTTTATGCGTTAGACCTTAAAACACCAAATACAGAACACTTTTTACATTGTCTATATCTTTAAAAATGATTGAGTTATAGCACTTTGAATTTTTCTTATGCCTGACATTTAGAAACGATCTGAATTTTGTCATGCTATAACTAACGTATTTATGAACCAATTTGAATGAAACTTGGTATGTACATAGTATATACAAATATCTCGACCGAGTTCGTTGACCAGCATCATTCGCCATCTTGTTTCAAATGGCGGACATTTAATTTTTTTTATTTAAAATTTGAAATTAGGTACAAAAAAGTCCTTCCGGCAATGCCGGGAGGAAGAGGTAGCTTTCATATACTTATATATTTATTTATTTATTTTAAAGTAAGTTACATTGTTCAAAAATACTAAGCTCAAATCGGTGGAAATAATCTTATAAAATTAGTGATTTCATAAAATTGAATCCTAGTTTTTGTCAAGAATGAATATTAATAGGAATTTTTAGAAATTAGTCATCTTTTAATCTACCTGGTTTTATTTTAAGCGATTTAGAGAGTCACCAAATTCCACGATATCATAAAGTGTATGCCATTTTAAAGCAACATTGTGGATCGTTCAGATCAGACCGTTTCAAAATGTCAGCCATAAGCAAAATTCAAAGTGCTGTAACTCAATCATTTTTTAAGATATAGACAAAATAAAAAGTGTTCTGGAATTGTTGTTTTAAGTTCTAACACGTAAAAGAAAAATATTTTTCAACTTTTAATTTTTTCGCATTTAATTTTAAATTTAATTTTTTTTTAATTTAAAATGGCCACCATTTTGAAACAAAATGGTGGATGATGCTGGCCAACGAACTCGATCGAGACATTTGTATGTACTATGTACATCCCAAGTTTCATAGAAATCGGTTCATAAATACGCGTGTTATCACGTGACAAAAATCAGATGGTTTCAAAATGTCAGACATAAGAAAAATTCAAAGTGCTATAACTCAATCATTTTGTAAGATATAGACAAAATAAAAAGTGTTCTGTAATCGTTGTTTTAAGTTCTAACACGTAAAAGAAAAATATTTTTCAAATTTTGATTTTTTCGCATTTAATTTTAAATTTTAAATTTTTTTAAAAATTTAAAATGGCCACCATTTTGAAACAAAATGGCGGATGATGCTGGCCAAAGAACTCGGTCGAGACATTTGTATGTACTATGTACATACCAAGTTTCATTGAAATCGGTTCATAAATATGCGTGTTATCACGTGACAAAAATCAGATCGTTTCAAATTGTCAGCCATAAGAAAAATTCAAAGTGCTATAACTCAATCATTTTTTAAGATATAGACAAAATAAAAAGTGTTCTGAAATCTTTGTTTTAAGTTCTAACACGTAAAAGAAAAATATTTTTCAAATTTTGATTTTTTCGCATTTAATTTTAAATTTTAAATTTTTTTTAAAATTTAAAATGGCCGCCATTTTGAAACAAAATGGCGGATGATGCTGACCAACGAACTCGGTCGAGACATTTGTATGTACTATGTACATACCAAGTTTCATTCAAATCGGTTCATAAATACGTTAGTTATCGCATGACAAAAATCAGATATATATATATATATATATGGTTACATATATATATATATATATATATGTCAACATTTGAACGGAGGGTGGTTTTGGGGTCTGGGGGTCATGATCGGTGAAAATATACCAAAATTTTCCGGAAGTGCTTTCCTCCGGACGGCTGCAATAGGTAGCTTTTTACTTTTTGTAATGAAAGCTACCTAAAAGTGAGAAATTGAAAAAGATTTTTCTTTTAAGCATTTGACCTTGACACAAAGATTCCAAAGCATTTTTTGTTTCGTATGTATCTTAAAAAATGTCTGAGTTATAGTACTTTAATTTCTACTGTTGCTCACATTTTGAAATGATCTAGTTTTCGTCACGTGTTAACACGCGTATTTATACACCGATTTCGATGAAACTTGGTGGGTAGATAGGACATACTGAACCCTGGACCGAGTTCGTTGGCCAGTTCCAACCGCCGTCTTGTTTCAAAATGGCGGATTATAATTTTTTTAATTTAAATTTTTAAATTAGATGCAAAAAAGTAAGAAATTGAAAAAGATTTTCTTTTTGTGTTTTGACCTTGATACAAAGATTTCAGAGCATTTTTTGTTTCTTCTATATCTTTAAAAATGTCTGATTTTTAGCACTTTCAATTTCCAGTGTGATTGACATTTTGGAACGGTCTGAAATTTGTCACGCGTTAATACGCATATTTATAAGCTGATTTCAATATAACTCCGTGTGTTCATGGTACATACCAATGTCTTGACCGAGTTCATGGGCCAAATTTATCCACCATTTTGTTTCAAAATGGCGGCCATTTAAATTTTTCAAAAATCTTTTAAATCTATAATGATGTATAAACAAAAAATTTGAAATTGAAAAAAAGGTTCTTTCTAAACTATTTATCTTAATAATGAATTCCGGAGTAGTTTTTGCTTTGTCTTTACCTTGAAAAACGCCTGGGATATAGCAGTTTGAATTTCTAATATGGGTGACATTTTTTTTTCAAAAAGTCAATTTCCCCGCGACAGCACTGGTATATATTAATCGATTTCGATGTGAGTGTGCATGTTCACATGAATTAAGATTTCGATCAAGCTCATTGGTTTTTTTTTATCCATCATGCAGTTTTAAAATGTATATCGTGGAATTTGGCGACTCTATAAATCTTTTAAAATAAAACCAGGTTGAATAAAATATGACTAATTTCTGAAAATTCCTATTAATATTCAGTATTGACAGAAACTAGTATTCAGGCTTATATAATCCTGTTCCACTATTTTGAGCTTCGTATATTTTTATTATATAACTTAATTTAAAATAAATAAATAAGTATATGAAAGCTACCTCTTCCTCCCGGCACTGCCGGAAGGACTTTTTTAATTCTGATTACAGGATCTTATGTACAATGTTGATTGTCATTTTTTCTGAAAAGAACATTGTGTTTTATGAAGAACTCTACAAGTTATAAGCAAAAAACTTGGAAAAATTTGGGAACTTTTTTATAAAAACCTTAATTTCTCTACGAGTTTGCATGCTATATTCATAAAAATGAACACAGTTTATTACAATAAGCCACTTAATAATAATCTGTAGTTTGATCTCTTTTGCTTGATTAGTTTTGACAGGATGTTCCAAAAGATCTTCTTTCTTTTTCAATTTGTTTATTGTCCCCTGTTGTATTTCCAGGAAAACTCTTCGCGAAAATATATGAGGTGTACTATTTTGTTTACTCACCTGGAGTTTCAGAATAATTCTTTATGTATATTTCTAGATATTTAACAAAACGTCTAAAATCGTAAGTGTCAAGATTTTTTTGCGGTGACTGTACAAATTTATGTGATAAACATAGTATATCCTAATAAATATACAGTCATCAGTTCGCAGAACTTACCTTTCAAATTTAAAACAGGCATAGAATCTTACGTGCTTATTCCAATGATAAAGGGTAAATATATAACTGATTAACTTTTAGCGGTTGTTTATGATTCAAATAACTCTATGCCTTTCAGAACGGAACTTGTGCCATTTTTTCAGATTCCTTTATAACAACGTATAATATTTGCATTTTTCTTTATTACCTACTCTGGCATTACTGCCCCAATACACCTAACAGGTATTTGACTGATCACTATAAAGATTGAAATTTTTTGATTATTATTTTTTTCGGTTGCAGCATACCTTACTTTCTCAGAAAAACTTCAGAATTCGCATTATGCATGGTTAGCAAAGTCATGCACTGTTTATTACACAGAATAAATGCAGTATATTTATCACGAATACATTGGGCACTAATTTCGATTTGAAAAGTTTGTAAAGATATTCAGTTTTTAATGTTTCTAAAACGTAATTATGCATAGAGCATTTTTAATTCAAATATGAACCACACATTTAAAATATCTAACCCAAAATTTGCTAATGATATTTGTAAATGAATCTATTGATAATTTCAGAAATTTACCTAATGTTTATTTTGACAGTTCTTGGTTGAAATACATGTTCAGAAAATCTCATTTATTTGCCACCACGCCATTACTTATTGTTAGTTATTTCCTGCTAAATATTGCATTCGTTAAAACTTCTCAAATTATTACTCATGTATAAATCATTAATGGACCATATGTAAATCGCGTATTAGTTTCATTTCCTTAAGAGGATGTAATTACTGAAGACTGCAAAGTGAAATTTACGTTCTTGATTATCATTATAGAATAATATGCAAACATTTTAAACGCTTTTAGGGGTATTTTAAAACATTTTAAGCGTTTTTAATGAAAAGTTCAGTGTATAATACCCAGTTTTAATACCGGAAATATGATCGAAATTTACACGTGCGAATTATACACAGAGCATAAAAAAGATAGATTTAACAATAATAAAATGACGACAATAAAGTTATTAGATTAACCTTTAGTAAAGTAATTAGATTAACCACATTTTTAATTTGATTAAAAAAAAATCCTTTTATAATTATTTTCAAAATATAAATGTATTGGTGCTACCTTTTATCTATGAATTTAATAATTATAAGTTAAAAATTTGGATTTATTAATGAAAGGCTAAGTTGTTTTAAAAGAAATATTAAACGAAACCCTCTGTGCGATTTTGCGATCGCACCTACATTTGTTTATTTAATCTCCGTGTAAAAATTTCTACTAATTTCTCTATCATTTTGTTCTTTGTAAAAAGATTAATCATTAACTCAACTTACATTATTTGATTTCTGTTATACCTGTTAAATTTACACAAAAAATATATTAAGGGTTTACAAATTAAAGTTTCATTTGCATTCCCTTGTCTATTTCACTTTGAGTGATTTTCCACTTCACTTCACCAACTCAAGCTGCCAACTACGGAAAAATCTATTTCAAAAGTCTGGCATGAAAGTAAAAGAAAAGAATATGCAAATCGTAAGTCTAAAGCTTTTAAACTGTTTTTTTCTTTTCTAGGAGCGAAATTGAAAATTTACTGAAGAGATTACAAATTTTAAAAGTAAAGATAATGTAAGCTTGTATGGGAAAATGAAAAACAAATTGTTGTTTTAAGGCTATTTCGTGGGGATTTAGGAAATTTAACTGTCTCGTGGGAAAAAAAAGGTAGTACTTAATTATTGTATTGTTTATATAACATTAAAGAGGAAAATAATCTTTTTATCAGAAAATTTAATGTTTAAAAGAAATATTCATTGTCGTTTGAGTAAATCTAAATTTAAATGTATTGTATAGATATAAAGGTTCTTAATTTTGTTTTGAAACACATTATCGTAATAAGTATTTGTTGATTACCCATAGCGAGATTTTAGGAAAAAAAATATTAATTAATGAGCGATAACCACTTTTTAACTGGCTTTCAAAAAATGTTACTTCACTGTCATTTTGCAGATAATTGTTGATGTATATGTGACATTTTGAGATAGGAGCCATCAATATTATTTGCAAGTTTCCCCATATTATGTCACATGAGTCATATCGAGATAAAAAGTAAATAAAATAATAAACGTAGAAGCTTTATTAAATTACACCATTTTCGGCTCCAAAATAGTTTATTAAAATCCATTCAGATAGAGCGGGAAATTCTCTCTCCGTAGTGACATTCCATCATAAAAAATATAATTTCCACCAGTCGTCTAATCTCGAATCATCGAAAGATAAAGAAAGAATATTCCATCATCTCTGGTCCTCCTCATTTAAATCAAAAATAAAAAGTTTCTAGAACATTTCTATAATCTCTAACATTGATTTTTTTTTTATGTAAACAGAATTTAATGTCTAACGATGAGATTAAACATAGCTTTCTCGAATTTTTTTTCGGACGATAATTTTTATTTTAAAAAATTATTATTTAACTAATTTATAATCGAAATCAAAATTAGAATATTTTACAGACGATAATTTAACACCAAAAACAAAAGAAATGCGAGATAAATATCAAACGCGAAGAAAAAAGAAAAAGAAATAAAAAGAATGATATTTTGGAAAAGTATGGTTTTGGAATAAATTTAACAAGACTTTCTTTAAAAATCGTAAATAAAAACAGGGAAAATGAGGTTTTTTTTTGTTAATTTTAAAATTTAAAGTTTAATTAAGAATATTTTTAATTTAGAGCCATTTTTTAAATTTACTCATATTGGAATAAAAGTTTTTTTTTATGGCGAATTAAGAATTTAATCGTTTCTATAAAGATTAATAGATTAAATCTAGTAGCAGGATTTTAATTTAATAAGTTGAAATAAGTATGGAATATTGTTAAAGGAAATTAATATAGTATAAGATTAATTTTGGCGTAAAAAAAATTAAATTTCTAATATGTATATATACATACATAAAACATTTTAATAGTGAAGCCAAATTCGTAAAATATGTTATAGTAAAAAATATAATTTTTGATTGTGGTACCGTAAAAATTTATACGAGCTGAGAGTCAGAGCTGTCATACGAGCTGTCATGCTATAACTAACGTATTTATGAACCGATTTGAATGAAATTTGGTATGTACATAGTACATACAAATATTTCGACCGAGTTCTTTGGCCAGCATCATCCGGCATCTTGTTTCAAAATGGCGGCCATTTAAAATTAAAAAAAAAATAAATTTAAAAATGAATGCGAAAAAATTAAAAGTTGAAAAATATTTTTATTTTATGTGTTAGATCCTAAAACACCAATTCTAGAATACTTTTTACTTTGTCTATATCTTAAGAAATGATTAAGTTATAGCACTTTGAATTTTTCTCATAGCTGACATTTTGAAACGATCTTATATTTGTCTCGTTATAACACTCGTATTTATAAATCGATTTGGATGTAACTTGGTGTGTACATAGTAAGGTACCCTGGGGTAATAACGCCAGGCGGGGTAATAACGCCAAGTGCTTATATTTTGCATAATTATGAAATAATCAGGTAAGTGACACCCATGTGCTCTGCGCAGAAGGGTTTTGAGTCATATAAATCGCAAAAAACAGCTTCATGTTAATTTGTTTCATTTTTAGGTCTTATTGTTTTTACAAGCAACTAAAATTAACGCTTGATCTAAAATTTGCGAGATAAGGTTTTTGATCTGAAGACTATATTTTTTATCCAGAAATACTTTGTTTATTACATAAATTTGTAGTGTATTTCATGTACTTTCAAATTGTTGTAGAAGATTTTGGATATCTTCTGGAGATAATTTGTAGTTTAGGATTTACTGCGCAATAAGTATCCCGGGGTAATAACGCCAGGGATTGGCGTTATTACCCCGGTTGATTCCCAACAGTGGCCGAACTATATCCGAAGGGGGTTTATATATTAATATGGGATAGCATTATCATCATTGTTGAAATGGTAAGATTAAGAGGGGGGGGGGTGCCCAATACTTAAAAATAATCTCTCTATTTTATTTTTATTATATTATTATTATTTTTTTTTACTAATGTAAAAAATAATTTTTAACTCTCGTAAATAAAACTATATCAAAATGTTTTCGAGATTCAAATTCGAACATCTTCAAAATCAGGTTTCTATTGAATTTCCACTGGATTGTTCAATTGAGTTCGAAATTTTAACTGTCCGCTTTCTCAGCGTTCGGTTTTTCAAAACTTTATAAATTTAACCTTTAACTGATGTGACAGAAATTGTAACGTATGAATTTGATGCGGTTTGTGAGACCACAAAATTGAAAGATGAATAAAAGGCGAGAATAACTCATAGGATTGTGTTTTTGTACTAAACTTTTTATACAAGAGTATTATACTTAATATTCACCTATTTAGTCTCTGGTGATAGTAATAAAATTCCAAATGAAACAAAATTTCTGTAGTGTTTGCAGTTAAACTGAAAATAATAAGTTAAACTAAAAAATTAAAAGAAAAATAGTGGTCTACGAGACCGGTAACATTAGTTAAAGGTTAAAATGCGATCCAAGATTAAAAATCATGGAATATTGTTCCTGCGCTAAACTTTTTGTACAGAATTAATTCTAATTAAATTTAATCTATTCAAATATTTCTAACAATATTACGAGAACTCCAAACGAAAGAGAATTTTAGTTGTAACTATAGTTAAACTGGAAAATACAAGTTAAACGCTATTTTTGGGGGGTGAGGGTGTACAGTGTTCAGTCAGATTGCTAACAGCAGTTAAAGGTTAATTTTGTTGCTAATATAGAGAAAATGATATATAACCATATGAATTATGTATAAAATTGAATAACAGATCTCTTTGGGATAATATTTTTTAATCAAAAATTTTATTCAATTTATTAAAAATTTATTAAAGCGTGCTCTTTAAAACGTCGACAATTTAACTGTAGGTTTGGAGAATCCGCATTAGTGTGGAGTTATGGGTTAAAAACTATTTACTAGCCCTCCAAGCGTCTTGCAAATAGGTAAAATTGTAATGTTGTTTTCTCTGCATTTTGTTTTAAATGCAAATAAAATATGATTCTTTGAATATTACATAAAAAATCTTATTTAGGAATATAGATGTAATCCTTGAGAGTCTTAATCATTCTTCAATACTTTGAAAAATCATTAAATGATGCATTAAAGCCATTTATAGAATTATAATATCTTAAACATTGCTTATATTGCAGTGAAACCTGGAGCTTAGTGTACGGAATATTACGGGACAAACGCTGAGAGGGCTATATTACTATAATAGTATTAACCCTTAACTGCTGTGACAAAAATTGTCGCATAACTTACTGTGAGCCGCCTGTCAGACCGCTTAATCTAACGATGAATAAAATGTTAAATTAACTTTTAGAATATTATTTTTGTATTGAACCTTATATACAGGACTATTATAAATACAATTCAGCTATTCAAAAGTTTCTAGAGATAGTAATAGGACTCCAAATGAAACAAAATTTTCCCGGTATCTATAGTTAATCTAAAAATTGCAAGTTAAACTCTGAAACTTGAAAAACTCAGCGGTATGTGAGAAGCTACCAAAAGCTAAGGTTGAACAAAAATATTTATTGCATATAACTCAAGTTATTATAAAACTTCACATGATTAAAATATTACATTATGAATGGTTAAAACCATGCAATGTTTCTTATAATCATATTTAAGCGGGATTTTTTAAGCAAAGAGAGACAGAGGGTGTTATATTCTGTTGAAGCTCCCCCTCACTCCTTTTTCTTTCATTTTCACAAAAAAATCGATATTTTCTATCGCATAGAATGCATACATGGGAATATAAATACTGATTCAAATAATCCGTGCAATGTTTCTAATAATTCTATTTAAATGGTCATTTTTAGGCAAAACGTAGCTTAGAATTTGATATTCTTTTGCCTCCTCGCCCCGCCACCACCACAGCTTTCTTTTTCTTTCAGAGTCTACAAAAAAATTGCACATTTTCAATAGCTTAGATTGCAATTTGTCAATTTCTAGAGCTGTAGAGTTTATATTTTTAGAATTGGGCAATCTACATGCCATTATTCCATCTTATTTTATAGTTTTGTTTGCATGGCGTTATTACCCATATAGGTGGGTATTAACGCCAAATAGCATTGGTCAAGAAAAAACGTCATTACATTTTATGAATATATATCTGTTAAATTATTTTATTTTATATAGATAGTCAATGAGTTGTGGTATCTGATCCTATATTTGTTTGAAAAATACAATCTAAAACTAAGCTGTGAAAATTGGTAGAAAGTTAACGTGGCGTTATTACCCCAGGGTACCTTACTTAATAAATCCTGGACCGAGTTCGTTAACCAATTCCATCCGCCATTTTGTTTCAAAATGGCGACCATTTAATTTTTTTTTATTTAAAATTTGAAATTAGGTAAAAAAAAAGTGAGAAATTGTAAAAAAAAAAAAAAAAAAATTGTAAAAAAAGAAAAGAAAAGAAAAAAAAAATCTTTTATGCATTTGATCTTGTCACAAAGATTCCAAAGCATTTTTTGTTTCGTCTGTATCTTAAAAAAGTCTGAGTTACAGTACTTTTAATTTCTAGTGTTGCTCACATTTTGAAATGATCTGGTTTTCGTCACGTGATAACACGCGTATTTATATACCGATTTGGATGAAACTTGGTGCGTAGATAGGACATACTGATGCCTGGACCGAGTTCGTTGGCCAGTTCCAACCGCCGTCTTATTTCAAAATGGCGGAATATTAGTTTTTTTTTAAGTTAAATTTTAAAATTAGGTGCAAAAAAGTTAGAAATTGAAAAAGATTTTTCTTTTGTGTTTTGACCTTGATGCAAAGATTTCAGAGCATTTTTTGTTTCATCTGTATCTTGCAAAATGGCTGAGTTTTAGCACTTTCAATTTCCAGCGAGATTGATATTTTGAAACGGTCTGAAAATTGTCACGCGTTAATAAGCATATTTATAAACTGATTTTGATATAACTCCTTGTGTTAAAGGTACATACCATTATCTTGACCGAGTTCACGACCCAACTTTATCCGCCATCTTGTTTCAAAATGGCGGCCATTTAAATTTGTCAAAAATCTTTTAAATATATAATAATGTATAAACAAATAATTAGAAATTGAAAAAACTTTCTTTGTAAATTATTTATCTTAATATCGAATTCCGGAGTACTTTTTGCTATGTATTTACCTTGAAAAACGCTTTCTAATGTGGGTGACTTTTTTTAAGTCAATTTTCCCGCGACAGCACTCGTATATATTAATCGATTTCGATGTGAGTGTGCATGTTCACATGAATTAAGATTTAGATCAAGCTGATTGGGTTTTTTATATCCATCATGCTGCTTTAAAATGGATATCGTGGAATTTGGCGACCCTATAAATCGCTTAATATAAAACCAGTTTGAATAAAAGATGACTAATTTCTAAAAATTCCCATTAATATTCAGTATTGACAAAAACTAGTATTCAGTCTTATGTAATCGCGTTCCACTATTTTGAGCTTCCTATATTTGATTTATATAACTTAATTTAAAATAAATAAATAAGTATATGAAAGCTACCTCTTTCTCCCGGCATTGCCGGAAGGACTTTTTAAATCATGTTCCGTTTTTAGGTGCGTTCGTAATTATATAATACGTAGCACCTATAGTGGTCGTTCAGTCCGTCCGTCTGTCCGTCCGCATATAACAACGCAAAAACTACCCAACCGAATCGTTTGAAATTTAAAATACATAATTATTACATAATTTTGTCGAGTCATTTCAAATTTTATGAAACTCGGATGCATAGATCAATTACAGAGGCAATCAAAAGTATTCCATTACATTACGGTCAATGGGGAAAAAAGTTTCAAATGCATTTTAATCGTTTGAAATTAAAAATACGCAATTATTACATAATTCTGCCAAGTTATTTCAAATTTTTTGATAATCGTGTGCATAGATCAAATACAGGGGCAATCAAAAGTATTCAATTACATTATGGTCAATGGGGAAAAAGTTTCAAATATATCCTATACGTTTGAAATTTAAAATACATAATTATTACATAATTTTGTCGAGTTATTTCAAATTTTATAAAAATCGGACGCATAGATCAATTACAGGGACAATCAAAAGTACTCCGTTACATTACGGTCAATGGGGAAAAATGTTTCAAATGCATTTTAATCGTGTTAACTCATGCGAACTTAATAAAATTTATATGCAACTATAAAGTACATATTATAATATACATCTTACATAATTTGTGGTGCAAAGAACATTTCTTATTGATTTACAAGGCCACACAGAAGTATACCATTACATAATGGTATAGGGAGAACATTTTTTGATGAGCGTTTTAATTGTAATTCACTATTTACAATTTTATGAGATTGATATATGAAAGTAATATTTTTAAAATTTCGTTATCGTACGAACGCACCTAATTTGCTACGCTTCACGTGCAATTTCCAACTTGTTTTTTTTAAGTTGTATCTTCATGAATAGAAATCTTGTATTAAAATATTATAAGTAAGTTATGTTGTCCCGTAATGGAAAACAATACTAAGTGAACAGTATAATTTTTCTTTTATTTCCATATTATTATATACTTATTTCTATATTATAATACTAATTATGATATTTAGCAATGGATATAATGTTATTATATATACTTACGTATAATATTATTATTAAAATATTTAGTTAAATAGTTCAGTTAAAAAAAATTGTTTTACTCTCTAAAACAGATTTTTATTAATGCCTGATTTTTGATCCAAACAAAAACATAACCAAAGATTTTTTTTGTGCTTCATTTTTAATATAGTGTTTAAAATTTAAAATATTACAAAAATATTTAAAAATTCTTAGTGATAAATTTCAGCCATTCTAAACATTTTAATAGGATGCAGATTAGTTACTTTAATAAAACTAGATTTTTTAAAATCCACATTACCTTTTTTAATAATTATAAAACTATTTAAAATGCAAAAAATATTTTTTTTATCCATTTAAAAATTAATCCTTTTTTATAAAAGTGAATTTCATATATTAGTTGTGTTCTCAACATAATTTTTTGTTCGTATGTTGCGGTTCTTCAGATATATACATGCAGCAATTCATGAAAGGTGAGGTTAAAATGCATTTATTCAAAATTAAAGTATCCATAACATATACCGTATTTACTCGTGTATACCGCGCACTCGTGTATAACGTGCATCCCTTTCTTTAGGAGGAAAAAATACGATTTTTTAAAATCTCGTATGTAACGGGAACCATAAATTTTATATGCAAATAAATGAATGGTCAAAGAAATTTAAGTAAAGAATGCCGAAACAAACATTGTATTAGGCCGGGAAATAAGACGAAATTACATTCTGGGTCATTCCATGTCAAATGAGCAAAAATGTAAAAAAAGCCGTGGCTGCATAGAATCCGATTTCAATAAAATATGAGATACGTGTTCATTTCATATTCAAATGTGTGCAAAATATTTTGACGAAAGATAAATTACTTTATCAATTTTGGACATTTAAAAAACTTGTGATATAGAATGGCTTGCGGATAATCGTCGAAAGTTGCAAGTTTCAAATTCTATATTTTGAAAATTATTTACCAAAAATGAAGTTTTTTTATAATATTGAAGTCTCTGGATATCAATCTTTATATTTATTGAGTAACAATAATTTGGTAATATCATAATTAATCACAAATTGGTTGTAAATATTAAAATTTTGTAATTTAAAAAAAAAATTTAAATGTTATAAAAATCAAAGGATTTAAAAAGCATCTGTGAAATTGATGCAAAATGTAGTACTATGTATATAGATCGAATTCTCAAAGTTTCAAAGTTGTTATTTATTTTCTTCATCTTCAAAAAAACTTAGAAACTTTTAAAAAAATGACAAAATCATAATTATTCCTCTTTTGATACCTCAAAAAAAAAAAATAATTAAAGGACAGCTCCTACATCAACAATATTACGCGTACATAAGAATCAATAAGTCCATGACATACTAAAAAAGTTTCAATACTGCTTTTTTAATTTCTAACATAACAAAAATGGGTTCAAAAAACTAATATTTGAGACATTCTAAAGACAATCTTTCTTTGAAAACACGCGCTTTTTTGCAAATTTCTTGGTAAAAAAGATGTCTGCTGTTTTAGATTTGTCTGCTGTTTTTGTTTAAGATTAAAATATAGTTATTTTAAGGAAAAAATCGTTTTTCTTCTATACAAATTTAAAATATTCTTGAGGCAAAAATAAACTGAAAGCAAGAATAAAACTACGTATACTTAAAATATACACTTTTATCTGTAATATCAAAGAGTTTAAAACTTTTAAAAGCTTTTATTCGTCTCCAAAAAAATGAAAAAAATGTTGACTTTTTAATCAGCAGTTTTCACTATTTATTTTTTTTTCTCATAAAGGAATGAAAAAGGCATGAATTAAATTATAGATGTATTAAATATATTCAATTAGCTATAATGGCAAAAAAAATTGAATTTGGAAAAAGTGTCCTTCATTCTAAAACATATAACTGAAATATTTTATTTTTTCCACGATTTTTTTATTATTTATTTATTTTTAAATTATACAATAAAAATGCAATTACTAAATTATGCTAATCTGTTACTTATAGTTCATTCTTAAGTGTAAATATTTTTTATTTCAATCTTTCCATTCCTACGGCAAATAATCAAACTTGAAATTTCAAGCATGTACACAAGACCTCGATTTCGTCTCAACTTTAATGTAATTTTTTATACTGAAATAAATTAATCTGAACTCTACTACTTTGCGTTTCCTCGTAAATGATTGTGATCTACTTATATGATGATTTTCAATAAAATCTGTGACATGTCAGCCACACCTGATTTGCTCATTTGGTGTGGAATGACCCTTTTTAGACTTTGGGTTGTGAGTAAATGATGGGGAATAGGAATGTGTGGCGGCAGTGAACATTGATAATTAGTGTTTAAATAACGGTATTAGCGTTTTTATATAAAAAAATGGGCAAGTCGTGGAATAAAGAAGTAGTAATACTTTTATTATGTAAGATTTTTCTATTTTTAATATCTTTGTTGGATACCTTTCTTAATTCATATGTATTTCGTGTAGTTACTTCAACCACTAAAAATTTATTTCGTGTAAAACGCGCACCTACGAGTTTTGCCTTAATTTTTTCAAAAAAAAATGAGCGTTATACACGAATAAATACGGTAAATGAATTAACAGTTTAGATTACAATTAACTACATCTTAAAATGATGAATATACAGGAAATTAGACAGAGTTCACTCTACCTTGTGGTGCATTAAACATTTAAAAAATATCATTAAATTTTTAATAAGACTAAATAAACTGAGTATATAATTTAAATGTATCATTCGTAAACAAAGTATTTATTATTTAAATCAGTTTAATATAGGTGTTTCAATTAAGATAAAGGCAATTGTTTTTAGAGAATTATTTATGTCCCATTTATCTGGTACTCTGTTAAAGTAATTAATACAGAGTTTTTCTCGAGAAGTTTTCTAAAAATCAGTTGTTACTCTTAACATTTTCTGAACACTTAAAGGTATTTAAATGCGTCCTCAAAATGTTACTTGCTTCAACTAATACAGAGTGACAATGTGTCAGACATACTCACAGACAGACATTTATAAAAACATGTTTTTTGTATTCTCTGTCCCCTAAAGCGTATAAATCTGCCGAAAACCGGATTTCGAAAATTTTTGCGAATTCAATACTTTAATCCTGTAAGTATAGAACAATATCTAAATCATTAAAAAATTTGGTTTGTCTGCGTCTGTCGAAGAGATTCTGCCTGTCTGCCAGATGGTCCGTGTTCTCTTTTGTAGAAAATTGCATACTCCGATATAATTATTTTATCTTCCTAAAACAGTTTTTTGCTAAGAATGTCTGGCCTTTGATCCAAACAAAAACATGATCATAGCTTTCTTCTGCATTTTATTTTTAATTAAATGTCTAAAATTTAAACTATCACAACAAAATTTAATAATTCTTAATAGTCAATTTCAGCTGTTCTAAACTTTTTACTAAGATTCTAATTTTAGATTCTAGGATTATTTTTTGTGGAAAAAAAATCATCAATTTTTAACCATTGAAAAATGTTGTTGTTGTTTTCGGTGGAGGATTGACAAAATGACGTGGTCATTTTTGAATTTAAATTAAATTTTTTACTTTTAGAAGAATTTTTTATTTGAATTTAAATCAAATTCTTTAATTATAGAATAATTTTTATTTGAATAGGAAATTAAAATGTTTAAAATCATTGTAATAAAGGAGAAAACTAATAAATTTAAAAATGGGTAGAAGGAAATTAACTGATATGGAAAAAGCCGAAGCCAAAGAAATGAATGACCGTGAATGTCGCATTCAATGACATTAAACGCAATACGCGTACTTAAACAATCATAAAGTGATTTTTTTTCGACTTTTTATTAATGTTTTACTAATTTTTTTGTTCTTTTGTTATTTAAAATAAAAATTTATTCAAATGGTTGGTGTAATTTCTTAAATTACATTTTTTTTAAGAATTATAATAATATTTTAAGTGCAAAATATAATTTTCATTCTAAAGACAATCTTTCTTTGAAAACACGCGCTTTTTGCAAATTTTTTGCTTAAAAAGAAGTGTGCTGCCATCTATGTTTTTTACTTGAATTTAAGATTAAAATACAGTTGTTTTAAGAAGAAAATCGTTTTTCGTCTATACAAATTTAAAATATTCTTGAGGCAAAAATAAACTAAGAGCAAGAACAAAACTCCGTATACTTAAAATATACACTTTTATCTGTAATATCAAAGAGTTTAAAACTTTTAAAAGCTTTTATTCGTCTCCAAAAAAATGAAAAAAATGTTGACTTTTTAATCAGCAGTTTTCACTATTTATTTTTTTTTCTCATAAAGGAATGAAAAAGGCAAGAATTAAATTATAGATGTATTAAATATTTTCAATTAGCTATAATGGCAAAAAAAAATTGAATTTGGAAAAAGTGTCCTTCATTTTAAAACATATAACTGAAATATTTTATTTTTTCCACGATATTTTTTATTATTTATTTATTTTTAAATTATAAAATAAAAATACAATTATTAAATTATGCTAATCTGTTACTTATAGTTCATTCTTAAGTGTAAATAATTTTTAATACAATCTTGCCATTCCTACGGCAAATAATCAAACTTGAAATTTCAAGCATATATAATAATATAAATTTTATCATATATAATAATCATATATAATAATATAAATTTTTATACTGAAATAAACTAGTCTGAACTCTACTACTTTGCGTTTCCTCGTATATGTTTGTGATCAACTTATATGATGATTTTCAATAAAATCTGTGACATGTCAGCCACACCTGATTTTCTCATTTGGTGTGGAATGACCCAATGACTAAAATGTGAAGTCGTTATGGCCGTTTTAGAGCTCGTTTGTGACGTCACATTGTGCCCACTTTGTGAAGTCACAGATTGACAAATTTGTGAAAAATGTGTCACTTGAGACAACTTTGACTTTAACATTGTGACGAAACTGTAAGAAAAGGGACGATATTTAAATTGCCAGAAACATGTTTTTAAAGTAAATAACATGTTTTGAAGAATATTGGTAATTATCTAAAGAAAGTCACATCTCAGTCACAATGTGACATCACTGAGTGGTGGCATTTTGGTCAAAGATGTGATGTGACCAAAGTAACTCACAGTGACGTCATTGTGACACCATGCATGCTATAAGGGATGGCTATATTGTACAATTAGTATGCGTAGCCTGTAACCTCAATGCCATCAGTTTAACTGGGCTATATTCTTTTTAATTAATAAATTTCACAGGAATAAAAAAATACTTACCGCGTTTAAAATAGCTTAAAGATAGTTTTGAAATTGCGATAAAATATGCATACATGTATTTCAGCTTTAAAAAATTTTAATAATTTCTGATACTTATTGAATTGTACTTATGTTTAAATTTTAGTTTTATGTTTTATCGGAAATTTAAGTGTTTACGAAGCCGGCTAATAAAGAATGTGTGATCTTCACTCAATTTAACACATACTAAAGTAGTTCTCGTACAGATAATATCCTTGATTATGATAGCTCTTTCCAAGATAACCTTGATTTGGCAACAATTTTTATAAAAAGAGCAAGGGTTTTAATCAAGAATAATCGTGTCTTTTTCTTACAACGGTATTGGTTGCGATCGGTATATATGCCGTGGAATTTACGTACAGGAAATGCGTGAAAAATAATAATAATAAGCAATAAATTTTCCTAATAAGTATTACCTGAAATTATGTCTTTAATGATGACCCTCTGAGTGGCTGAAACATGTCGGTGTTAGACTTTTGAAATTGTATTTCAATGTTGTGAAAACTGTCAGTGTTGTCTTTTGTGTATAAAATGTTTTTTTAAGCAATTTTTTTATTATTTGCATGATGTTAAATTCCAAGACTAATAGTCCTTTAATTTATTAAAAAAAATTCATTTAAAATTCTTTATTACATCAGAATGAAGTCTATAGAATAAATAACTAGTTTGTTTACATTATACGATTTTCTCATTTACGTTAGAGGACTGGGAAAATATAAAAATAATCTTACTCTAGCGATAATTTTATAGATTTTTACACGAATATCAATTTGGCTTGTAAATATATATAAAATTAAACAAAAAGAGCTACATTTATTCTTAACTTTTGTCGAAAAAATATTTGAGATGAGCTAAGTGGATCCTCCCCATTGTATTTGCAATGCCTGCAACAATTTGTGACATTTTAAAACAGAAATTTGCATGCGAAAAAAAGTCTAATGACATTTAGATTTTGGTTGCTATCAGCGCAATAAATTCTCTTTTTGCAAATTTATATATATATATATATATATATATTTAAATAAGACTGATATATTAAACTCAAATCGCACACCATATTTAACCAACTAAGGAAATATATAAAATATAAAATATAAAAATATTCTTAAAAGCAAAACTCACGAACATCTACACGGCTAAACAAACTTGAAAAACCACTACGTGAACAATAACTAATCCATAAATTATAAACTGATCCAACAAATAACAACTCATAAATAACTTAAACAAGAAACTCGAAAAGTAACAAACATGGAGACGGGCGGCATGGCTTATGACATGCACTGCTGGGTTAAATCTGATTTTATGCATGCAACATTCCCCATGCCCGTCACAACCATAAATGAATTTTAGCTAAAAGCAATCCATACTAAAAATAAACTATCGACCAGCAATAACCTTCAAATGACCCTTAAACTAAAACATTAAACTTGTCGAACTATCAAATCCATTCAATAATGATTTCAGTTCATTTCGACGACTACTGCCCCTAACAAAATCATTCATAATATTTTTCATAAAGTTCCGAGGGTAATCTTGTTCAGAACCCAGTCTGTACCACTCCACAATGTCATTAATCGCATCTCCAATTTCTGAACTCAACCTATCAATACGAATTAATCAAATACGAATCAAATATATATATATATTTGATTGACAATTTTATCATTATTTACTTTTTGGAACAAAATCTGTAAAGATTACTAAGAATTGTTTAGGAAACTAAGATGCCTAGAGCTTTTTATGTAACGACAATCCGAATTATAGAAAAAGTTTTATTAAGATACCTGTAACTTTACTAAATTCTTTTATAAAGCTACCGATTTCTGTATATATATAAAAAAAGCTACAGATTTCTGTAGCTTTTCAGAAACTAGTTGCATAGATTTACATTCTTTTTTTTGCGTCAACAGACATTTTTTTGTACGCCTAAATATTTCTGTAATTGTACATCTATTGTACAGTGTGTTCCAGAAAGGACTCCCCAACTTTCAAATGGCATAACTTCGAAACAGTGAGAGATAGAAATGAGAAACAAGTTGAATATTAGACAGATAGGTCTGGATTTTTTTATACATCAATTTAAGAAATAGTTCCAATATTGGGCAAGAGAGGGCGCTGTAATCTTAAAGCGGTGTCTTTGAAATAGTTCCTGAGAGTGGGCTGTTGGAATTGAGATAAAAATTACATTGCAATGGTTTCGATATTGTTACCTTTTTCAGCAACAACATGACGCAACCTTATGGTAAAGTTCGAAATCACTTGTTGCAATACTTCTAATGAAATGGATGCATTTGCTTCACAGATTCATTTTTCAAGCTGTTCCAACGTTTGGGGATTCTTAGAATAAACACGTTCCTCATGTAACCCCACAAAAGACTTTTTACACGTGTCAGCAATGAAACGAAGCTCAAATGAAATTTCTGTAATTCTGAGTACCATTTAAAGCTCCTTGTGCTTGTGCTGCCACATATTGTCCAATATTGGAACTATTTTTCAAAATGGTGTATAAGAAATTCCAGACCTATCTGTCTACTATTGAACTTGTTTCACATTTCTATCTTTCACTGTTTCGAAGTTATGCCATTTAAAAGTTGTGGAGACCTTTCTGGAACACCCTGTATATATAATGTACTTGTATACACTGTATAATGTAATATATACATTACACAGTGTAGAGTTTTCAGTTAAAAAATATTTATTTTTTCCTATTTTAAATACACACCATTGTATGTTCTATACCTCGGAAAACCGGGTTTGCATTCTTGGAGAGGATAATATATTAAAAGTACAGTCTTAAAAACTGTTATTCTACAGATGTAAAGTTACGAAAACCTGTATGATTACTCAGTTTTTTATCTGTAGTCTGAACAAAAAAATGTGAATTTACAAAACTAGTTTTTGTAGTCTGTAGCACTACAAAAGAATCTACTAAACATACAGCAATCTTACTAAACCTTTATTTGTAATCCGACTTCCTGTTACGTAAAAATTTCTAGGCATCTCCGTTTTCTAAAAAATTCTGAGAAACCTTAGAGCTGTATCACACGGAGAACGATTTTCCGCAAACATTTTACAAAACACATTTGTTCATTTTGCTGCGTGTTCGCGGTAAACAGGTTTTTCAAACATCTCGCGGGGTTAATTAATTTCTCGCTCCGCTCCTACTGGTCAGTTGATCAGTGCTGTTTGAATGACGAACATTTTCCATGCAATGCGGGAAATGTTCGGTAAACAAGAATGGTGAGTAAAAGCCTCCCCTACATCAAGGTCACTAAATTTTTGCTGGATGTAATGTTGTGTATAGGGGAAAAGTTCTCCGACAGACGTTCGTGTGATACCGCTATTACAGATTTCTTAATTTAAGGCGCAAATGTGTATCTATTATATAAATTTCTGTTGTTGCAGTTACATAGCAAACTCTAGGAATCCCAGTTCCCTAAAAAAACTTTAGTAACTTTATATACAGAAGTATAAAATGTAAGAATGTGCAATACAATTTTCCAGCATTTTTTTTGTTTTGTTATTTTCAGTGTATTTAATTTTTATTTCTTATAGTTATTCAATGTAATTTACATAATTTACCTTATGTCTATAGTGCGTGACATTGTTATTACAGAAATTGAATACCAATAAATATATAACGATTTTTTTTAAAGATACACATACAAATAATATTAAGAAGAAATAAAGGTAAACTTCCAGTTTTTGTAAAAGACAGATGTTATTTTTACAATACTTATAAAATTGTCGCCGAGCATTTATTGAAATAGCACAATTATCCTGAGAAACGCAGATGGAAATCTTTTTATGTCCTTTTTACGAGGGAATGTGCATAATAAGTACGTACAAAGACATTCATTCTGAATGAATACTTAGTTTACGATATTTCTAATGCTAATATTCAGATGATATCGGTTAAAGGAAAACACATTAAACGCTTCTCTCTTTAAAATATTTTATTATGTAATATTAAACTGATTGTAAACAATTTAAAGTAGCATAAAATATTTTCAAAAATTATTTCGAATGTAATATATATATATATATATATATATATATATATATATATATATATATATATATATATATATATATATATATATAGCCTGTTTAGGGATAAGTGTTGGGTAATAGAAAAATAATATTCATTTGTTTAATTAAATGTGTTCTATTGTAATATATTTACAAATATACAGTGCATTCCAAAATTATCAATTTATTTTTATGAAAACACCAATTTATCGATTTATTTCACAGGTGATTGAAGAATTGCTCTCCTTAAAAGAAAGAATGACCATCGTTTCCTGGAAACTGGGTAATTAAACATTTGAAGAAGTGCATCAGTTGTACCATTGAAAATATGGAAAACAGCCTCGAACCAGAAAGGATACCAGACTTCCTGTGAAGAAATTCAGACGATCCGGTATCGTGGTGGATGAAAAACCTCCTGGAAAACCAACAACATATGACGATACAGTCAAGAGCATTCGTGAGATAGTTAAACAGAGCCCGTTTTTACAAACAGATTGATATTGGCCCTTGTACGGTTAAATAAGAGTAATCTTACTGTAAAGTTGATGAAATCTGCATGTTTGCTAGCATTTTATGTGAATACTGTACAAAAGAAGAAGTAAATGCACAAAACTAATTTTTGTAAAGCTACAGAAATCTGTAACTTTGCAAACGAATTTACTAAAATTATAATTATCTCAAATTTTATCTGTAACCTGGGTTGCAATTGAATAATATGTTCTAGGCATCCCAAGTTTCCTAAGAAATTCTTAGTAACCTTACAGATTTTATGATTTTCAGTGCAAATCTGTATCTTTTATATGAATTTATGCTGTTGCCGTTAAGTAAAAAGTTCTAGGAATCCCAGTTTCCTAGAAAACATTAAGTAACTTTACTAGATTTTTTTCAGTGTGTTGAAGGCATTTTTTCGTATTTTCGATGTTACAGTTGACGTACCACTTCATACATTTTATCTCCCAATTTCCAGGACATGATATCTATTTTTTTCTTCTAAGGCGAGCATTTCTTCAAACCCCTGTAAAAGAAATCAATAGATCAGTGTTTTAATGGAAATGGATCGTTATTTTTGAAACACCCTGTAATATGATGAGTGTCGCTTCACTAATATGAAAAACATTCCTCTTCTTGTATGTATATTTGTGAAGGATGATTTTATAGCAGTTGTTTGTTTTTAGTAAGAAATTAAATTACTAATTAAATACTGTGCTGTAAATTTATTTCGTATTAAAATTTTCTTAAAGAAGGATAAAAATCACTAAAAGCAGTTTAAACATATGAAGTTGATATTCAAAATTGAAGTTATTTATTTTATTGACGATTTAAGTTTATGAATTAAATTATAATGGACGTTTTTAAGAATAATTATTACACATTAAAAGTTACTATTTTTTTATTTTTTAGAATATTAATGTCTGATATCCGAATTTTTGATGTATAATATCCTGTTTTAGTACATAATGTCACTAAAATACGCCATGGAACTGTGTCAAATTTTAGCATCTTAATTACTTTGGCACCTCGCCCTGTCTCTTCTAGTTATATCATTCCATTTGCTTCCAGGCGTTGAAAGAAGAATTTGTTAGCTTTCGTTTAAAAATTATAAAAGTATTCTAAGTTATAAAGGTTTGTGTCCCAGGAAGGTAAATCATTTCTTTCAAGCATAAATTTTGAATCAAGCTTTCACACATGAATTTTGAATCCAGGAACATGAAGTTTCGAAAAATAGAAAAATTGAAATTTTTAATACTTTTAAATAAGTTATATTAAATAGTGTAAAACAATAATGGCAATAGAAAAATACACACCTTATTCACTACCTATAATATAATTAAGATAATTGATTTATTCATTTCGACATTTAATATTAAATTTTGGTAACAAATAAGTTAAACCAAGTGAACATGAAAAAATAAAAATGCAATTCAAACAACATGATACTTAACCACCCTAAATCTTAGATCCCGTTCAAATGAAATCGAAATAAATCTCCGACTTTTTCTGAACATTTGCTTTTTTGATTGCCTATTCATTTTGTTTACACTTACCGTAAACATAATACAAAATCTGCAATACATATTTGCAAGTTGAGTTTGGAAAAAAGTCTTAGATTTATTTCGATTTCATTTGAACGGAATCTAAGATTTAGGGTGGTTAAGTATCATATTGTTTGAATTGCATTTTTATTTTTTCATGTTCACTTGGTTTAACTTATTTGTTACCAAAATTTAATATTAAATGTCGAAATGAATAAATCAATTATCTTAATATCTGTCCCTTCTCGGGCTTAAAGAGTTGTAGGAAATAAATCTTGGTTTTTTTAATTTGTTCTGCAAATTATGTTTTTGTTTAATATCTCAAGTTTTTTAATAACTATTGCATTTAGGTGAACTCATTTCAAAATTAACTGAGGGTACCATCTTCAGGACTTCTTTATGCGGTATCGTGTCACAATTACTGATGTAATTCACCCAGGGCCATAGCTAGAAGTGAACTATGGGGGTGGAGGGCTGGGTGAGCTCAAGAGAATGCCTAAGGGGCTTATATTTTTTTCTGTCTTACGCAGAAAAGATAAATTAGTACATATTCACATCGTAAGTACTATGTTTTTTATCAAGCTATTGTAATAGCTCCATTTTATGCTAAGAAAAGGATATGATGATGAAAAATTTGAGTGCATATCTAGTGCAATATTAAACATAATGTTAGCTTCATATGTGTAAGTAAGATGAGCGAGTGTTGAAACACATACTTTAGTTACAATTTAGTAATTCTGCAAAACTGTGGAAGGACCACCAAATTAAATTAGATTTTTGAACTAAATTTCCTTTGAATTTTCGGAACAGAAATTCATTTAGTGACATTGGAATCTTTTCCAGGAGGTTCAAACTGTTTTAGGGGGGGGGGGGGCGGTAGATCTGAGTCACCCGTAGCACCTCCTTAGCTATGGCCCTGAATTTTTTAATGATTAATCTAAATTGTTTTATTAGTGCACTAATACAGGTTGTTGCATTTTCGAAAATATCTTCTAAATTGAATATAATAAATCTTTAATAAAAGCATAAAAGATAATGAATAGCTTTACGAGCAAACAATTGAGCTTTTATTTGAGTTCTTACAAATTCAATATCTTTTCTTCTGCTTTGCTTTGTTTTGTTTGACTCATTACACTTTAGCAGATTTTTCACTAAGGCATGCTGTCGATAACTTGAAGGATTAGATTTTTTAGAAGTGCGAACCTTACTATGATTTGAGTATTTTTTTGTGTTCCAGTACTTTAGCTTATGTTTATTAATATTTGATTTATTTTCCAAATAATATGAAGCGGTACGCTTCTGTAATTGACTTTTACATATTTTTTTATAATATGTTATTCTTTTATTTTTGATAATTTCCCGGTTTCGACGATAATATCGTGAATATTTATTAGATTTATCGTTTAATGGTTCAGAAATAAATACTCTTCGTATCGGGTTAGGATGTTCTTCAGTTGGGCCATTTAAGTCAACAAAATGCCGAGAGCAGACATACCAGTCTCTAGTCACCGTTTTTGTATTGATTCTACCACAAGCAGAGAGCCATTCATTACATTTCCGCAAGTCTTTTTGAGGTTTGGGAAAAGGAAAAAATAAAACCCCCTGCATAAAGTCTTTATAATGGTAGCGTTCACCACTCTTGCAACCAGAAAATTTGCATTTTTTCAGCATGTTTAAGTTACAGTGCTTAGATGTATAGTTCTAGACATTCACTTATAGTCACTACTGTACCAATAAAATGTAATTATTTTTTTTCATTTCATGTATAACTGTATAGGTACTTACTTTCTGCATTTCTTCATTTACACGCTTCTTAAAAATGATTACAAAAAATACAGACAGTTTATCTAAATAGTTAAAAGCACATAAAAATCGTTTAAAAACAAAACCTTAAAAATTTTGAACTTGAAGCTTCTCTTCAGTAATACAAATAAACAGAAAATCACAGGCGATTAGATAATTCAAATTGCAGTTGACACCATGTGCCAGAAACAAGCACGGAGTTAAGGCTAGTTAAAATGATATATTCTGGTGGCAGAGAAAATAGCTTCACTACACTCATATTCAATAACGCGGGTTAACTCTTGAGTCCATGTTAAATGCTGGACATGAACCTGATACAGAGAAGGACTTCTCACGCAACGGTGACGCTGCAGTAAATAGGTCAAATTTTTAACAGTGTTCATATATCATAACTTTCCTTTAGATGCTACTTGATTCATTAACTCTAGAATGACAGTAAGAGATCATTTTGGACTTTGCCATATAAAGATATTTTGGTTCGAACCAGAAATTCAAATGATTTAAATAGTTTAATAACTTAAATAGTTTTAAATAAAAATTCTGGTGTTTAATACATTTTTTAAAAATTGGAATAAAAATTTCCGTCTTTCTAGTGCTAATGAATTGATGAATGTCAGAACGCGTCAAAGTGCTTCTATGAGTTAATCCAGAGCAAAGTATTTCCATATGTTAGTACATATTAAAATACTCTCCTTTCAGTCATAAAAACGAAAAATTAAGATGTTATCAAAAACGCAGTATGATTTAATAAATAATTTGCAGTCATCTAATTAATCAATAGCGACATCGGAAATGAGCACTGCTACTTGCACTGTAAACAATTTGACCCTTTTGTTGCATCGTCGCTCCCCCGCTTTTAGAGAATATTTCTCTTTTGA
This sequence comes from Maratus speculifer, assembly GCA_964019185.1. Lineage (NCBI taxonomy): Eukaryota > Metazoa > Arthropoda > Arachnida > Araneae > Salticidae > Maratus > Maratus speculifer. The sequence goes on along the minus strand of OZ025297.1, from coordinate 130,570,289 downwards.
CCCATGAGAATGCTCCATAATTGGGGGGAAGTAATCGTTTTCTGTAAAAGCGGTGGAGTGACGATGCAGCAAATGGTCAATTTTTTAAAAGTGTGTATATTGTTTTCGAATCTGATAACAGGAACTTTTCTGTCTCCATATGAGAGTGACAACATTCTATACTGTTAAAAAATTAAAACTTTTGCTGTATCGTCACTCCATAGATTTATAAAATATATCTATTTTGACCAATGAGAATGATCCATAATACAGTAAATTAATTGTTTTTTATAAAAAAGGTGGAGTGACGATGCAGTAAAAGTTCCAAATTTTTTACAGTGTATGTTCAGACTGTGATTTGACAGACAAGGTTTTCCAAACTACACAAAATGTGGAAATTTTCTATTCCAAAACTTGACGATACTGAACGAGTACTATTATACGAGTTCAAGAAGTTAATTAGATTCACTTTAATGTCAAGCTCATAGAAAACATTTCGCCATTTTCTTTTCTCTAGACTCGTATTAACCTACCAAATATCCCCGCATATTACCACTTTGATTTCGAGGAATTCTGTCAGAAGAAAATCTTAAAAATTTCCATTTTTAATTCGATAAATGAATCTGAATCTTAAGACAGTGTCGATACACATAAAAATGCACTTTAATTCATTTGTACATTCGGCATATACTGTGCATGCAACACGTTGGCACGATTGGAACAAAATGGCGATTATGTGTCTCATATGCTAACCCGGCTATCATTGTATACTTATTAATAAATTATTTTCTTGTACTTTCTTTTTTAAAATGGGTACTTCTAGGTTATCCCGTCGACCAAAAAATTATCGCCAAACTATAAGATTAAATGCCAATAATGGATGATCGTGAATGTCACATTCAATGACATTAATGCGATTCACGTGTTTAAAATGTCATTAAGTAATTTTTATTTCGACTTTTTATTAATATTTTTATTAATATTCTACTAATTATTTATTTTTTCGTTATTTAAAATAAAAATTATGTCAACATGTATAATTTGGCTATTAGTTTGGCGATTTGTATAATTTGGCGAAATTGGTCGACGGGATAACCTAGAAATACCTTAAATGATATAAATTGTTTTGTTCTATTGAAAACAAAATTTTCACCATCAATTTTCGCAAAAATTGCGCCAACGTGATAAGTATTAGACATCTGTGCCAAAGGACAGAGCGTTATGAATATTTCAAATGAGTTTACATTTTATAATTTCATACAAATATTGCATCAAAAGAGTTTTATAAAAATATTAACTTGAAATATAAAAAAAACAGCTACTTTTCAACAGAAAATCTTTGTGATGTTTTAAAAATTAAATCGTGTAAGTTTCTTATCATTTTAACAATCATAGGAATAATAAATTTAATACAAATTAATTCAAAATTAAATTTTATTCAATGATTAATTATTTGTAATGTTACAAGTTGAGGAGCGATTTTAAAAAATCGCCAAATTGGAAATTAAAAAAATATTTGAATGATTAGGTTGATAGAATTGGCTAATTTATTGCAGTGCCGAAAAGTCTTACGCCAATTAGTCGTTAATTCTGCGGTTTAGCCTTAAAAAAATTGCCAGGAATTGAGTTTGAAGGCCTAGTTCTGCAGATTTACTAATTTCATTACGTACCAAGGATGATATACTATTATTTTTTAATACTATTATTTTTGGAGACTTTTATTTACCTTAATTTATTTTGATTTTCTTCGATCGTATAAGGCAAAGACATTATAAAAATTGTGGTATAGGTACAAAATTCCGGCACAAATATCATATACTGGCTTTGGCGCGATTTTTTTTCAGATGCCAATGTGTCAGAAACCCCACTTTCAAATACCATTATTTACATATATATTTTTAAGTTATTTTCTATTATTTTGAAAAACAATAAATAGAAAAAAGCTTAATTTACTAATTTTCTATATTTCTTCAATTAAAAAACGCATTGATCCATCAATTAATATTAGAAAATATCTCTTTATTACAAAAATCATGCTTCATATTTATTATTTTCTGAAAATGATTCTTTTTCCTGGTACCAAATGTTTAAAAATCTCCGTTTCACTTCCAATATGAAGTCTTAAATATGCCGTTTTTAATTCTTACAAAAAAAATTTCTTTTTAAATCACGTAAAAATTATTAAATGCTACAGGAAATATGTCCATTGCTCACTAAGTTTTTCATTTTTTTTTTTTTTTTTTTTTTTTTTTTTTTTTTTTTTTTTTTTTTTTTTTTTGATTGGAGGAATTTTTTTTAACTCAATTAGGTGCTTCGAAGAAAATCTGTGGCAGCGCGTACAAAAGGTGGGAAAATGTCTAGTAAATAACTCGTTCAATGTTAAATTCCCTATTAAAATAACATTACGGAGTCGCATTGGAAATAAATATAGCATAGCACTACCGTGCTATGCTATAATATAATCTATAAAATAATTATTAAACACTAATTATTTTAAAATAAATTACAATTGGCTACTTACTAAGCCATCATCAGGATTTGATATTTAAACAAGCTTTAGGAAAACTACTTGACAATATCTTACGAACATTTTTTATTTGCTGATGGGAATAAATATATATAGAAAATTTTAAATAGTATTATTTTGCTATATTTGTAATGGATATTTAACATATGAAATCTTGATGACAGACAGATACATAGTAGAATGTATTTATTTTTTAGCACAATTATGATGCATTAGATGCGAATCATTTGTATATTTTATCATTTCTATAGATAAAAATTACCCCGAAAATCAAACAAGCAAGCAAATATTTTTTTTTTCTTATTTTTAATATCTTTTTAGATTAAGATGCTAATTTCCAAATCTATGAATAGTAATTTGCCAAATTATCCGGTAGATATAATTTTATAATTTATTCTTTTCATAGTAATAAAAATAATTGCAAGTATTATTTTCATAGACTTTACAAAAAATACATTATTAACAAAAATTATATATATCTCAGCAGCAATCATACATTATTTAACCTCAATTTAAATGTACTGATTTTAACGCATGAATATTCTGCTCTTTTGTGGGTTATTTAAAAGAAGGAAGTTCAAAGGTTTTACATGAGCATTTAATTAAGAAAACGATGCTCAATTAAATTGAATTATAATTACGAAATCATCAGGTTTTAAAAATCTGCTTTCAAAGGCAGAATCTACACCATGTTAAAATATACTTTTAAATCGTCCGGAGAATTTTATGCATGCTTTGAAAATTAAAAATTGCACGCTTAACCAAGTAAATTAACTTTCCGTGTTATTAAATGTGTAATGTACGAAATTATGTAAATAATGTTTTGTAAGTTCGTTTTGAATATACTGTTGTATTATTTCAAAAATGTGATTATTTATAAATGAGTTCTATTAGAATTCTGCATTGACCCTCTATAGAAAGACAGTTCTTTTTAAAAACTCTATTTTCATTTTTGTAAGCGACATCTTTAAAATTCTTTTTTATGTTTAAATTACATAACATCTCTTTATTTTCAACGAAATATAAAGCTAAATATTTCATAAATAGTTTTTAATGTTAAAATTTTTTACATGAATATATATATATATGTGGATATATCTAAATGCAACACGAGCAATATAGAAACTACTGACAAAAAAAATAGGCATTATATTGATTCATATATGAAAAAGAATTGATATGTAAAAACTATATTTTCCTGAAAGTCCGATCCTAAAATCTGCGCTTTCATTCTTTTAGTGAAGCCTATAAAACAAGTTTGTTAAATTTAAATTACAACACATTTCTTTTTTTTTCTAAGAAATATAGTATTAAGTACATCATAAATAGTTTTTAATGTTAAAAATTTTATTATGAAAAAAATGCAACACGAACAATATACAAAATACGCACAAAAAAAAATAAACAGGCAACCCAAATAAGTTTTGTCATTTGAAATTATAACATTTAATATATGAAAAAAAATCTGTGAAAACTTTCACCAATCAATTAGTAATGACATATGTTAATAATTATTAATGATGATTTTTTATGGTTTAATCTGGTTATATATTTTAAAACAAACTTTAAAAAATTAATGCTATCCTCTAACTTCGACATCAAATTAAAATTTTGCGCATAATTTTACTTGCGGTTTTTCAATAAAAAGTCATTAATTTAGATTCTATCGAATCTTGAATAGTGTAGGAATTATTAAAGTTTAATGTTTGGATAGCCAAAGATGAATTTATTTGCAGTTTCTGGAAAACCAACTAAAATGCTGGTAATATCTTAAGCATAGCTCGGAAACTATTCGGGAAAATGAGTTGACATTTTAGTTCGCATATTTCAAGCTTTTAAAAACAGATCCCCGTTAAAATATTCATGCAGTAAATATCAACCTTATTGTCTATATATAAATGTAAAAATATACATTCTTTGAAATTAATATTAACAAAAATGAGTTTAATCTTTCTATAGTTTTTAAAAGAAACTTTAAAAATTTAAGGCTATCCTCTAACTTTGACATAAATTTTAAACTTTACGTTAAATTTTACTTCCGGATATTAAAGCAAAATACATTGATATAAATTCAATTGAATCTTGAGTATTATAGGAACTATAGAGTTGAAGTTTGAGGTAGCGGTGTGTTAATTTATTTCCATTTTTCACAAAACCGACTGAAATGCTAGTATATTTTTAAGCATAACGGAGAAGTTATTTGTAGAAATTAGTTGTGTTAAAAAAGTTGTGTATAATTGTGTTAAAAAAAAAATACATTCTACTATGTATCTGTCTGTCATCATGATTTCATATTTTAAATACCCATTACAAACATAGCAATATAATACTATTTAAAATTTTCTATGTTTAGTCCCATAAGCAAATAAAAAATTTTCGAAAGATATGGTCAAGTAGTTTTCCTAAAGCTTGTTTAAATATCAAATCCTGATGATGGTTAGTAAGTAACCAATTGTAATTTATTTTAAAATAATTAGTCTTTAATAATTATGTTATAGGTTATATTATATTGCAGGTAGTGAATCAGTTGTGTATTTTTCTATTGCCATTATTCCTAAGCATAACTTACTTAAAAGTATTAGAAATCTCAATTTTTTTATTTTTCGAAATTTCATGTTCCTGGATTCAAAATTCATATGTCCAAAGCTTGAAAGAAATGACTTACTACCTGGGACACATACTTTTATAACTGAGAATTAATATTTAAACGAAAGCTAACATATTCTTCTTTCATCGACTGGAAGCAAATTGAATTCGAAAATTTCAAGATTTTACAATGAGATATCTGTTGAAAAATTTAATCATTAGAATATGAACCGTTTTTTTTCCATAGTACTCAATAATAAAAGATCCTATAAAATTTACTTTTTTTTTCATAGTTACATTTTAAGAAGAAAATACAAAATTTTGTAATATTTAGATGGAAATATAAATAAAAATGCGTCAGCATCACAGACGTTATTACTATTCGGCTAGTACCAATAACACATTAATACGATTTTTATGGCATATTTAGGACAGAAATACTCACTTTGTTTTGTAAGTTCTGCACGTAAATTGATATCCAAAGTCATATTAAAGAGTTTCACATTAGAGTGAAATTAAAGAAAACTATTTATTTATTTAGATATATCGCAATGTTTTGAAAATTTAATGACATTTACTATGTATTCTTCCAATTAAATTTGATCAAATGTACTTTTAATTTAATTGCAGATGAAAATAAAAATGATAACAGAAATAAATATTACGCTACTAAAAGACTCAATTGATAGATTTAGAAAGATTTCATAACATTTATATTAAGATACCTTGATTTAAGCTCTTCTTTAGTAATTCTAATGTAATTGCTACAGAGCTAGTCGTAATTATAATTTATTTACTGTTACATAAATTAAAAGTTATAACTGTTCAAACAATTTTATGTGCATGAAAAATTTAAAAGCATATACTATTGACATTTAAGTTCCATTTCCAATAATGCTTGATATTTAAGTATATCGTGCAGTCGCATGTAGCTTTCAAGATGAAGTTAAACAAATTTAATTTCAAAATTCTGAAAGGGTTTATGAGCAGTTTTAGAAAACATTGAAGCAAATAATTTCGACAATCTTTCAGAGTTTTGAAAATTTGATACAAAGTTTAAAGTTTAGTAATTTATGGTTTCCTACATTTTCATTCTTTTATGATTTAAAGTATCATGTTTACAATTACGGTTGCTGACTATGCAAACTTTCATTTATATATGTTGCGTTATATTTCATACTTCTTAGTAAAAAAAAAATAGTTTTACTTTGTAAGGAATGTTATTAGTGGGTGAGATAAAAAATAATAATTATAAAGGTATTAGTGTATTTTGAACCGTGTCCAATGGCTAATTCCTAAGCTATTAATCAGAAAATTTTAGTTCCAATTAAGAAAAATGTTTACAATGACGCAAAGAGCCACCACCAAGAGAAAATTTTAGTTCCAATTAAGAAAAATGTTTACAATGACGCAATTCAGCCACCTGCCAGTGGCTGAAAGGTTATGCTCTCGAAGCTGGTAGATGGAAGATTCTGGACTCGAACCCATTCGCGCCCGTCGCAATAATCGTTAAGAATCTTCCGTTTTATTTTCTTCGAACCTTGGGTAATCTTTTGTAAATACGGATTAGGATTCCTTAGAAAGATTCCAACGGAAGGTTCACCCCCTCTGGCCTATATCCCTCAAGCAGGTAATCGACCGTCATAAATAACACCGATGACGTAAAGAAATATTTTAGAAACGATTTCGGTAAAAAACATTTCTTAAAAAATTACGAAATTGAAATATTATATGGCCTCTATTCCTATAAGCTATGTTTGGTAAAATATTGTTATTATACTGGCAAGTAAGAGGAAAAAGTCACATTAATATAACACTAAAATCGACCTAGTTTTGAAACAGTAAAAACGCTTGCTTTACACGACATTTCTGATTCTAGACACAAATGAAATTAGCCTTGCTTGAACAAATCACATAGCAAGTGCTTAAAGTATCCGAAGAATTAATATTACGTGTATCTGCACTTTGAAAAATATCGTACAAGTATTACGATGGGACGGTTTCAGCTGTCACTGAAAATTATATATTTTTTAAGACCTTAATAATGGGGATCAAGAAAGACACTATGCTCCATAGACTTGATTTTCTTGTATGGGCAACCCTCTTAGGTTAAAAAGATAAAAATATATTTGAAAGAGATACCTTTTATTAAATTTCAGATTGTCAGAAATTTTTTTATTTTAACATATGTTTTATTTTGTAAAGATTTGAGACTTAAAGTTACACTACTTGCAAAACCTTTAAAATACGACAAAAATATTTATAAAAGATGTTAAATTACTTCAATTCTTCTTAGTATTTTTAACTATAAACTCAGCGTTCTATTGGGAATGCAAAAACACTGTTATTAACGTCTTTTCTTTTTCTTTTTAAAAATGACTTTGGCATTATATTTGCTTATTACAATAGATCTTTTTTCATCCACTGACAACCTTACAAAAGGACGAATCTGTAATATTTTTTTTCTGTATTTCCTTTTAAATACTAAAAATGTAAGAAAACCTCAATTGCAAATATGAAAGTAATCCTTGACAGTACTAAAGAATATTCAATGTATTAAAAATGCATTAAATTGAGATAAGTATATTATTTTAAATAATACTTATATTGCAGTGAAACTAAGGGTTTCATGGCGTAATAACACGTGTATGTCAGTTGAATGATTTAAATGCACGTAGCCATCTAGAATGCATAAAGTTTCACCCTCAAATGTTCTAATGGATAATTCTTAAACCATTAATCAAAGATCTATAGTTCAAGTTACAAAAATGTTTTAAATGAGATAAAAAAAAAAAATTAAAAAGTGATTTGGGTCAATAAAAATATTTCTTAAAAATTATGAAATGTAAATTTTCATGTTTTTTTTTTTTTTTTTTTTTTTTTTTTTGTCCTATAAGTTATATTTAAAACATTTTTTCCTGTTACATTGACAAGAAGTGCTAAAAGGACCAGTTATTGTACGACTATAATTTACCGAGTAGCTGTTTAAGTTTGGCGCAGATTTTTTGCGGCAAATTATGTGTAATTCTCAGAGAAATATATTCTCTTTTAGAAATATAATTTCGTCAGATGCATTTAAAAAAATGGTTGAGAGTATTAATAACACTGAAAAATAAAGTTGATATCTTTAACCACTCTTACTCATAAATATAAAGCATACAATTTGTAATAAACATATAAGAAAGAAAAACAGAATTTTTGTCAAGTAAAATAATAAAAGTTAACAGTCTCAATTCCTTACAAAATAATACATACAGAGTGCCAGCAAATAACACTCTGATTTTAAAATTAAATTTCTAAAAAACAAAGATGAATAGAATTATGCTGTAAACGGTTTGTTTATCAGGTAAGCTGTAAAAATCTTATACAAAAGTTTTGAACGGTAAATATTTTGAAAAGATTGTGTTCTGATTCCAAATAATGCTTTGATGTGACATTTTTCTTGCTTTAGATTGCTGCCAGAGAATGTTTTTTTTTTCGGCTTAAAGTACTATATTTCATAGTTTTTTTTTTCTTAATTAAATTTTTGAAATTTCGAAATTCTAAAAATTTACTTAGAAAAATCTTAAAAATATTGCACTGTAAGCTGAAAAATTTTTTCTCTGCAGGCAATCTAAAACAAGAAAAATGTCAAATCAAAGCATTCTATGCAATCAGAACGCATTTTTTTTCAAAATATTCACTGTTTGAAATTTCTGTATAAGATTTTTACAGCATACCTAATGAAAAAACCGTTTACCGCATATTACTATCGATCTTTGTTTTTGAGAAATTTAATTTTGAAATCAGGGTGTTATTTGCTGGACAATCAGTACTTTAAAATGTTATTAGATTCTTCTAGATATGGATTAATTTATGATTTATAGCTTTTGATAATTGATTCTTATATATTGTGCACCGCTGATTCCAAAATTGACCATCATTTTTCACCATCACATAAAACATTTTTGCAAATTATAAATTATAAATTTAAAAAAGAAATAAAAATTGAAATTTTGATAATTTATTTTGTGATTGGTGTGTTTTAAGTTTTTATAATTGATTTTTTCCATTTTTATGCTCTGAATGATCTTTATTTTTAACCATCAGAACAATAATTTTCGTGAATTGCAAATTTAAATGCCCCTAAAGAATCATCTGGAATTAATTATTAGAGAATCAATAGAAATTATCAAAGAAAATACTGTTTGTAATGACATTTTTTCTTACAATATATCTATAATTTGTTTCAGATTTCCTTAGAAATAATAAAACAAAACATATATCACTTTCCTCTATATCCATATTTTATTTTTCCATGTTTTACGGATCTAAACAAATGACTTTCATATTTCACTACTTATGACACCAACTACTTGAAATTTAATACACAAGACATTAATAACTTTTTTTGTATTATATGACAAAGACTGTCTCTATAATATGAAGAATTAAATTAATTTAACATCTTTTTAAACATTTTCGTTATACAGTTGACTCTCGTTAATTCGAAATCATATAATTCGTATCTTCGCTTAATTCGAACTAAAGAAAAAGTCTCGAAATTTTCCAAGATAGAATAGCGTTAAAAAATTTCATTAATTCAAACTCATTTTCTCTTGATTTTGTTTAATTCGAACTGACGAGAATTCCGATTTTTCATGGATTTCAAATCATTTTAATAACTTACTTTCTTTGATTTTTGTGAAAATCAATCAGAACGAATATACGTATATGTAATACAATGCAATTGATATCCACATTCTTAGAGCCTTGTCTGTTCATCAGTGACGCTTTAAATTTTTCTTCCATCGTGCCTGTTTCTAATCTTTAAATTAGTTTATGTATTTATACATTCTAATCTAATATTAAGTCATATTCTAATGACGAAATAAATTTAAAAAACACGAGAACATTAATTCTTTTGTAATAGCACCATATTAAGCATGCTTTCATTTCATATTTTCCATACTTCGAACTTCGGATAACTCGAATATTTCTTGTTGCCCCGACGAGTTCGAATTAACGAGAGCTGACTGTATTTTCATTATTTTTCTCGTAGTCTAATTTTAAATTTAAAATCTATACTAATTTTTTATTTAATATTTCACTTACAAAAATCGCAAAATTCTGAAATTAACTTCAAACGCGTTTTATTTTTATTTGTTTCCATAAATGCCTATTTACAAAATACCTGCCTACAATTTTAGAAATTTTAAGTGTTTTTGTTAAATTTTGAGAATTTTAAAAGATTTCATTAAATTGTGATCTACTAAAATTTATGCGTTATCTTTAGGTTAAATCACTCTACATTTGCCGTTTTAGATATATGTATGTAGCATTTGTAAATGGGAATTGTACTACTTGTTCCCAATCCAATTGTAATCCGTTTAGATTAAATAGGATCTCTGTAACGAATTACGTGACATTTTGAGATTTAAACAAGCATTATTCAAGTAATGCCGATAAGATTAGAAATTGTAACACAAGTATAGTTTTTGAGGATACAGAGTACCAATTTCATTCAAGTTTACTGGTATGGATTTTGGGTACAGTATGTATGATGTCAAATATCTTTATTATGATTCATGGATATGTTCATAATATCGAACATATCATTTAAATGATGTATTCGAAAAATTGAATTGTTGCTCTCAGTCTATAGCAGGTTTCGTATGGATACCGTTATTTTTGAGTTAAAGTATCAGTTACGAAAAAAAAAATAAATAAAGTTTAAACGCGCAAACATTCACCTTTATTAAAAGACATGTTTTCTAAAAAAAAAAAAAAAAAAAAAAAAAAAAAAAAAACTAAAGAATGCTCCGAAAATTCTAAGTTCCATACTAACCCTTCCCATAAGAGAAACCACAAAGAACGGAACACGCAAAAATTCAATATGTATTATTGTTCGAGTTACTCAATGGTTAGGAAAATCAGAATAAACATCAAAGTGAAAGAAATAAATAAGGTACATAACATGAAAAATTTTCATAAAAAAATTTGTGATTCATAAACCGTGTATTTTCAGAATATTTTTTTTTAGTTATTTGATTTTAAAATGACTCTTCTGGAGTCGAAACAGTTAAGCAGCCAAATAAATCTAATCTTATTGCTTTTAATGTTTTATTTTACAGATTTTAGCAATGAAAATTTGTAGCATATTATTACAAGATGTTAAATTGTTCCACAGTTACAGTTGTTTCACTTAGATTGTTTCCTTTTTTTAAATTATTTAACCTTCCCACCCTGTTCAAATTGTACTTAATCATGATAAAAATATTTCACACCAGAATTGTTATTTAAAATATTTTAATATATTTCATTGACTTTTTTATCTGTATCTTTTATTTAACTTTCTTTGTGAAAAAAGTCTGGTTCGAATCGTATAAAACAAATTATAGTTATGTGTCGATTAGAACCCTTCAGTTTAGGAAGGTTAAATTGAGAAATATGTATTTTTGTAAGAGAAAAGTAATAACTTTTTCCTGTTTTTCAGAAATAACTTGCTAATATTTGTATTACGTGGCTTTGTATATGTTCAAGGACTTACTAAAGACTGAGTTTTATTTGAATATCTATCTATCTATCTTTTTTTTTTTTTTTTTTTGAAAATTACAATGTTTTTTTTTTTGTTGTTGTTGTTCTATTTTGTTTTAGATATACATTTTAAGAAAACACTTCTATAACACTTCTTATCAACATTTTTTTAAAAACCATTGAAAATCATGATACTGAAAATAATAAATAAAAGTTTTTTTTTTTTTTTTTTTTTTTTTTTTTTTTTTTTTTTTTTACTTCTACGCATTACATAAATTATAACACGTACCGTTTCTTCATCTTTTTAAAACAAAGGCGCCTTTTTTTGATGAGAAGACTTCCTTTCCTTTTAATATCAGGACTGTGGAATTGGAGAGAAAAATGACAGAATGCGACTCTGACCCCGGAAATTTTAGGCATTCCGAGTCTGACTCCGGCCTGGATAATATACATTGTATAAAATTTTGCTCTAGTTTGAACCAAATTTTGGTGCTGAGTAGGTGCCACTATCACATGATGAAATCCTGTACTAACATTTGGAGTTTCCTGTTTCAACTTCGATCCAATTATTGGAAGTATGCTTTAACAGGAACTCCAAATATTGGTTCAAGATTTCATCATTTTACAGTAGCAGCTATTGAGCACCAAGATTTGGTTCAAACTAGGACAAGATTTTGAACAGTGTACTAATGTTGCTGTTTGTTGAAACTATTAGGAAATGCAAGAAAATGGCATTATTTTCAGCAATTCGTTGTTTATTCGGTTCTTAAAGCTCCGAAATAAAGCATTAAACGAAAATACCATAGTCCTGTTCTCAAATGTAAAAAATCTAGCAGTGATGATAACGAGCATTTTCATACTCGAACATTAACACCATTTTTCAACATTCGGATTCGTATCACTCGACGAATAGTATTCGGATTCGCTTTTGCTAATGTCAAATTCAAACAATGATGAATACGATTGCGTTTAGAATAAGAATATTATTCCAACTTTTGTACCCTTTTGCCAATAGTATTCACAAATATTTACACCAAATATTCACCTAGAGAATGATATAAATCATACATGTGTTGCCAGTTTAGTTTATAGCTCTTTTTTATCGACGAATTCAATATTTATCAGTTCCTTGTCATTGTTTTTCCTTATCACATTTTTTCCGGTTACATTTTTCAGTGTCATATTTTAATTCTTGATTTTTCTGTCAGTTTTTATCTGCATACTTTTTTTTTTTGCTATATTCCATTTTCACCCCATTTAAATTTCAAATTTTGTAAGATGTTTTCTTGGAAATTATTTATATCTTATAAGTAACTATCATTCCAAATTACGCATATATAGGCTCTTGTAACACAAAAGCATTTTAAGAAGGATTTTTGCTCCGACAACTTCTTTGGAGTCGTATCGTCGACAAAAGATGCTGCATAGGATGGAAAAACAGACATATTCAATCATTTTTATATCATTACATTTAAAATAGCTTAAAAAGTTTCGAAGATTATCTTCTATAAAAAAACAAGTATACTTTACCTCATTACAATATTAATATAAATAGCTATTTACACATGTATATATATATATATTAACAATGTATATATATATATATTAACAATGTATATGTAAACAAATTATACGCTATGATGTGCTTTTAAAAAGTTATAAAAATATACATAATCTTGGAAACAAATCCTTTTAAAAAAAAGTTTAATGTCATATGGCAACTTTAGTATATAAATAATAAATAATTCAACAACCTAAAGAAACTCTATATCGAAAGACTAAAAAAATATGTCTATCAATACATCGTATAGTGATCAATGAATGTGATCGATCATCATACCGATACTTTTCTTTCCATCAATCACGTTCATATCGATCATTAAATATTTATTGTGGTATTTTTCAGGATTTTATAAACTTCAAGTGGATATTTTCTTCTAATGGTGTTTTATATTGTATGGAGTGCTCTCCATCAGGTACATGCGAATAAAACTTCTAGTTAAAGTAAAGAAAATGCGTATAAGAAGAAATAACCTAACAGAAAATTATCAGAAAACAATTTCTATTTTATAGAAAACATACATATATTTACGGAAATGCTTTTATGCGTGACATTTGACAGAATGTTTTTGTTAGAATGTTAATGAACCTGCTATCACATTCTTGTTTGTTATCTGCTTAAAAAAATGTCTTTTTTTTTTTTTTTTTTTTTTTTTTTTTTTTTTTTTTTTTTTTTTACATAAAATTTATAAACGTTTACTTTCTGATTAGGTTCACACATTTAGATTAAGTTCAAATAGCCCGTTTTCATTTTGCTTTTTTCAACTAATATTTTTATAAGAACATATAAATTTATTCCATGATATTTTTATATTAATTTTTGAATTTTCGGTAAGCTTCTTTTGCGTGGAATTTGGATTTCAGTGCCGAAGGTTGATATTTTTATAATTAATTTTTAAATTTTTGGTGGGTCTTTTTTTTTTTTTTTGCTGGATCAATCATTGAGAAAATGGTGATTAAAAAGAAACTTTTATTTATTGCTTTGTTGTTTTATTTATTTTAACGTATTTATTTATTTTTCCTTTATAACACATTCATTACGGATTGTACAACTCATGTTACATTGCTTCTAAAACATGAAAGGAATGAAAGGATAATAAAAACACCGTAGCACTGACTTTATTCGATAAACTACTGATATGGTCGTCCTATATACTACTGTCATTAAAATCTAACTCCCAAAAAACTCCATGTGAAAGAAAATATTTAAAAAAAATTAATTTGATAAATATCTGTTATCTATAATGCAATTAAATAACTTCATAATACTACTGTGTAGCATTTTATTTGAAATCAATACATATATAAAATAGTTTGTCCTGACTGAATGATAATCATTGTGCAGTCCAAACTACGGAATATTGGAAATTGGAGAAAATATATTTCTTATGTTTATAGCAATCACTAGAAAGGATTTTTTTAAAATTTCCTCCCTAAGGAGAGGAAAACGGGGGATCGAAAATTCTGGAGCAGATTAAATTTCAGTAGCCGTTTAAGGTAGCAGCGTAAAATTCCTGAAAATAAAGCTACTAAAGGAATAACTGAACACGTATTTAAGGGATTTTAGAAATAGCCCCCCTGACGGGGTTAAAAGGTGGGGTCGAACATTTTAGAACATTTGGCACTCCTCAGCAGACGTTTTAAGCAGAAGAATGAAACGATAGAAAATGAAATTATTAATAAAATACTTAAATATGTGTTTCAGTGGTTTTAAAACTTCCACCCCCGAGAGAATAAAAGCAGGGATCGAAAAATTCCCAAAATTTTTTTTGATCCCGTCATGTGACAAATCATCAATAATCCCTCGAACCTATTTTTCATAATTTGAACTTTTCTTCTCGCATCCCAATTTGCCCATCTCATCGGGGGGGGGGGGGTGAGGGGGGGAGGGGTGCAGTTTTCGAAATCTCTTGAAATTGTAGCATTTCAGTATAAGACATTGGATTTTTTATTGGGCTCTCTGATAAATACTGTTTATAATGTATGAACATTTGAGAAAGACAGAAAGGTTTTATATCGGAGAGGCGTGATAGCTGGATTCCTGGGGGGGGGGGGACAATTTCCTTAATTTGTCCTACACCTCTCATGTGAGATATCATTGAAAAGTTATCTGACCATTACTTCAAATTATTCATCTCTAGCGCCTTTACCCCCACTTTTCCCCCGCTTTTTTAAATTTAGCTGACACTCCTTATATGATATATTTTTTGAAAAACCCTGTGACCACTTATACATGTTATGCACTTTCTGGTCCCTTTCCCGAAATTTACTCCTTTTGGGGGCTGCAGTTATCGTATTCCATCAAGAAATTTTCTAATAATGGCAAAGTTATCGAAATAATCTCTTTGACGTGGAAAAATCAATAAAAATTATTAATCCCACTTATCATTCATTTTGTTTACTTTATTGCCACTCGGTGTGCCTTTTTTGTGACAGTTAACTGTTAATTGTCGAAAATTTCTAATTGTTGATACTTAAATTTCGTTATTTTTTTATACTTACTCGTGCCTTTTTAACATTTTGAATCCAAGGGATACCGTCACGTGGTTTTCGACATGTGTGACTCCCCTTTAGCCTTTCTTCGGTATGTTGTATTTTAATTTCATCCGTTTTTAGTTACAATGTAGTATCGAAAATCCTTTATAAGTATGTAAAAAGAATTATTTTAATGATCGATTGTTGGACATCTTGACTGTAGATTTTCGGAAATAATCGTTGACTGTATCGATTGTGTTTCTTAAGTTGACGAATTTTCTCGATTGGTAAATTTTCGTGAATCGTCAGGGAATCATTGTCATATCCTAGCAGCAGTTTCAGGTAGAAGTGTGAAATTCAAAATAACAAACCTATTAAAAAAATATTAAACATTTATTTCAGTGATTTTAGATATTTCTCTCGTTCAAAACGATTAACAAGAGGTAAGAAAATCTAAATCATTCCGCCATACCCCAGCAGCAGTCTATATAAACATTAATTTGAAGTTATCTAATCAAATAAAATACTCTTAAATATGTATTTTACCTATCTTAGAAATTCCCCCCCCCCCTTAACGGTTTTAATGGCATGGTCACACGCTAGGATAATTTGCCATATTTAAACAGCAGGTTTAGGTAGAATGGTAAATCCAAGAGAACACACCTACTAGAAAAATAGTTAAACGTAAGCACTTTATGTGAGAAAATTTTATAACACGATTTTAATCGGTAAATCAATTATAAGAGATTATTATAAGAGATTATCAGTTATTCTCGTATAATTTCGTATGAAGCGTTTTCTGCAGTTTCAATATTTTGACCTTCGATTTATTTTGTTGAGCTGATCCATAGTATCAGGCTAGATTATGTGTTCGTTAAGGTTATTTGGGTGAAATAGGCCTCCAATGTTCGTGTCCGGGATGGCTCAGTTGGAAAGAGCATTGGCTCTTCTGTCAATACATCCGAATCCTGGCTCGGACTTTTTTCGCACACTTGGAAATTTAACATCTCTTATAGGTACTTTAGTCTTTTCAGATCGTTATTGTCAATTACGTCGTCAACATTGATTTTGAACAAGATAATGTAGGATCATATCAATAAGTCCACAATCATGAATGTTTAATTAAATATTATTATTTATTTTTAATCTTTATTAGATATACTTCATTTGATTCAATTTTCCTTTAGAGAAGCCGACCAGCGTAGTGGGCGAAGACTGCTAATACATCAAAAATTTTAATTTATTCTGTGAAGATTTATTAAATTTCTATTAATTATATATGAATTTCGGCAAAACTTATAATATTCATAATTATGGTTACTACATCTGTTGTTCATTACGTTTTAAGAACTTAATATCTACTAATTTAATAAATTGAACAGACAAACATTTAAATTTAATTTTAATTACTATAGAAAAAACCACAATTTATTTATAATCAAACACTAACAGGAAAACAAAAACTTTAAAACATTGCTTTAAAAAATCTTCTAAAATTTCCGTAACATCTTCATTCTCAATACCCTTTTCTGAAACAATTTTTGTCCTCAATTCCAATGTAAGTAGCTTTGACTACAATTGAAAGAGGAATATATAATACGATTATTTTTTTCTTTTTCTTTTTTATGAGACACATGTCGTTTTAACTATGTAGAAATTTCATGTCCAGCTTTTATCTAAATTGCACAATTATACTAAGAAACGCAAATGAAAATATTTTTATGGCTCGGTTAGGAGAAGATGTGCATAATAATGATGAACAAATACATTGATTCTGTAAGAACGATTCTTTTACGATGTTTCTAATATTATCATTTGAAGGATATTTGTTAAAGGAAAATACATTAAATGTTTTCTTTTTAAACTGAAGTAGTATTAGTTTTAATGTAACAACTTAAAAATGTTGAAATGCAAACAAACTGGTTAAGGTATAAAATAAAGTGAATGAAAATATTTTCAGTATTCAAGAATGCTTATTCTGATGATATAAAAAAAATAAGTATCATTTTAAATTACATCCAGACAGTTAATACTTTTATATGCATTTTTAAACGCAGGAAAAAAGTTTTCGAATTTTTATTTCCTTTAGCATTTTATATGAAATGTAAATGATTCGCATAGTTGGCCGAAAAAATATTTTTCTGAAAAAAGAGTATTTATAAGTACAATACAACAATCACTTTTTTAAATATCTTAAAAACAATTAATGAAGCTAGAATGTTTGCTAAATTCAGTGTAGTGATTCTGTATTGTAATTTATACTTGAAACGTTTGTGGTCATTATTTGTTGATAAATAAATAATTTGCTTAAAAGATTAAAAATTAAAAAATATTTACCCTTTCTCTTTTTTGGGGGGGCGGGAGATTTTAAAATATTTTGAATTATAGAACTATATATGGAAATCATTTGAAACATCAAAGTATTTAATATTTGCTATACATACAAGTGTATATATATATATATATATATACAGGGTGTGTGTAAACTCTTCGGCAAAATTTTAAGGGGGATAGTACACATCAAGACAAACAATATTAAATAGGAAACCAAGGGTCACAAACGTTCTGCGAAGGAGATAGGTGCCATTAAAATATAGGGTCTAAAATTTCAAATTATTATAAAAAACAGATAAAAATTGGAAGATTATTTTGCAGTTTTCACTAAAAATTTCTTTATGTCAGTATTGACTTGAAAATAAATTATAAACACAAATTTCAAAAATTACCAATAGAGGGCGCTTTAGACTTTGGAGTAACGAACAACTATTTTTTACCGTTATTTTTTGCATCTCATTAAAATTTTTTTAAAAGCTTAGACATAAACTTAAATTTTGAGCTTGAAATTTGAATCGTTGGGAGTAGTTGAGTAGCGCAAACTGAACTGTTTCAAGGGGGGGTGGGGAGGTTAAAATTTCAAATTAATATAAAAAAAAACTCAAAAATTGGTCGCTTCGTTTGCTGTTTTCGCTAAAACTATTCTTTATGTCAGCATTTCCTTGAAAATAAATTATAAAGATAAATTTCAAAAAAATCTGTTAGAAAGCACCTTAAATATTAGAGTAACCTACAACGTATTTTTTTGTATCGAATTAAATGCTTGTAACAGCTTAGTCTTAAAATTTCAGCTAAAAATCTGAATTGTTGTGAGCAATAATGTAGAGCAAAATTGAACTGTGTTCGAGGCGTGGGAAGGGGAACATTTCAACTCATGAACACAGTTCAATTTGCGCTTCGTAATCCCACCCAACGATTCAGAATTTGAGCTCAAAATTTAAGTCTCTATTTTTGCAAGCATTTAATTAGATACAAAAAATAATGGTTAAAAATAGTTGTTGGTTACTCTAAAGTTTAAGGTTCCCTCTAACGGAATTTTTTGAAAAGGTATAGCCGGGTTTCATAGTAAAATATGCCTTGAGTCAACCACATTGAGTCCTACATGCATCGATAGCCCATAAAAAGAAATTCATTTCTCCCCAGTTTAAGTTTGTATCTCAAGACAATGTGGGGGTAATGACCCTAAATGCCTGTTTTGGAAAAGTGCTCATTGTGACGAAACTACTAAGCAAATTTCAACGATAAAAAATAAGGGATTTAAAAAACCACCGTACGAATGTTTGAAAATTTTTTTCAGATTTTTTTATACAAAGAAACAAGTTTTCTAACATTTTTCCTGTTTTTAAATGAAAATTTTAATTAAAAATAAACTGAAATTTCTGAGTGACCACCTTAATTTTTTAGGATGAAATACTATGAGACATGATGCATATTCTCTATCAATTTCAACTTTCTACGTATGATGCATCATATTAAAAAAGGCAAAATAATATTCTGGCGGCAATGTGGGGCGTGTCTCGGACAAATTTCTTTTCAAATCTCATATATTAATTCACACGTTTTTTTTAAAAGAAGGCGTAAAATTTGTCCGAGACACGCTCCACATTATTGCCGGAATATGATTTTGCCCTTTTTTTAATATGATGCACCATACCTGGAAAATTGAAATTGATAGTGATTATGCATCATGTCTCATAGTATTTCATGCAAAAAATTAAGGTGGTCACGCAGAAATTTCAGCTTATTTTTAAATAAAATGTACATTTAAAAACAGGAAAAATATTAGAAAACTTGTTCTTTTGTTTAAAAAAATCTGAAAAAATTGTCAAACATTCGGATGGTGGTTTTTTACATCTCTTTTTTTTTCGTTGAAATTTGCTTAGTAGTGTTGTCAGAATGCGCTCTTTTCCAAAACAGGCATTTTGGGCCATTACCCCCCCCCCCCCCTCAAAGTCTTGAGACACAAACTTGAAACTGGGGAGAAATTAATTTCTTTTTATAGGCAATCGATCCATGTAGTACTCGATGTGGTTGACTAAAGGGCATATTTTACTAAGAAACCTGGCTATACCGTTTATCTTTAAAATTTATTTTCAAGGAAATATTGACATAAAGAATACTTTTAGCGAAAACCGCAATCGTATCGAGCAATTTTTCCGGTTTTTTTTATAATCATTTGAAGTTTGAACCTTCCCACAACCATTGATCGCAGTTCAGTTAGCGCTACTTAACCACTCCCAACGATTCAGGTTTTCAGCTCAAAATTTATGTTTATGTCTAAGCTTCTAAAAAAATTTAATAACATACAAAAATAACGGTAAAAATAGTTGTATGTTATTCCAAAGTCTAAAGTGCCCTCTATCGGTAATTTTTTAAATTTATCTTTTTAATTTATTTTCAAGACAATACTGACATAAAAAATAGTTTTAGTGAAAACCGCAAATCAATTGACCAATTTTTTGTTTTTTTTATGATTATTTGAAATTTAGGATCCTAAACTTTAATGGCGGGTATCTCCTTCGCAGAACGTTTGGGACCATTGGTTTCCTATTCAATATTGTTTGTCTTGATGTATACTATCATCCCTTAAACTTTGCCCAAGATTTTAGATACACCCTTCATATACAGGGTGTATTTAAACTCTCTCTCTATATATATATGCAATATATATATATATATATATATAGTGAAAAGGATATATTTAAAAGACAAATATTAAATTCTTTTATTCAAATCGACATGATTCATTGCTCTGACAGCAACATTCTCAAGATTATTAATGGCACATTAATATTCGCAAACAATGCTAAATTGAAAACGGGTTAAAAATAACTCGATCTTATATATAAGATGAATAAAATGTTATAAAAAATAAATTGTAGTAAATACGTATTATTTTATTTTATTGTTTCATTATTCTGCACACAATCTCTTTCCAAACATTAAGAAGCATCCATGACTGTTAAATCAATGCTTATCCATGGAGGAAAGTAGTATGGTAATATTTCATATTATAGACGCTATTTTAAATTTTATTTTTAATCCAGTGTTATATATATAAATATATATTTAGATATCCATATCTACATTGTTTAAAAATGGCTATATACTGTACAAATGTTCTAATCTTTGTGTCAGTATAAGAAGAAGCAACACGAATAAATAACAGACTAGGGCTCTGTTTGCTTTCTTGGGAGTTAGGTACTCTAATCGTAAATTTTAAAGTTCGTTTCGAAAACAATTAATACATCATCATTAGTGATTTTTTAAAATAATGTATATACAGCTATTCTAGAATAAAGTATCCAAGTATTGCTAGAAAATAAACAAAACGAAAATGTATTACGAGAAACGATTGGGTTTAACAATATCACAATCTTGTAGATTAATTTTAATACAATTATACTAATTGGTAAATAACTCATATCATATATAATTTTCCATTTTTTGAAAAAGTCATGAAACTTCTGATTCGAATCCTGATCCGAACACTTTTAGCCCACTTGTAAAATTCCATCTTATACTTAATGAACAACTTTACTTGGCATCCGATATCTTTATTATTGTTGTTTAATGTACATTTGATATCGAATAATGTGCCTTTATCTTTACATGTCAAAAATCCATTTTAAGTAAGAGAAGTAAATGATATTCTGCTTTAATGTATAAATCTCATTAAAATTTAGAGATGTTTTTATTGAATTCACTCTCTTGTAATTTTTGGAGAGTGCACTTTAAAATAATTTAACAATTTTTAGTTATAACTATGTGTGCGTGTATTGAAACATACAATGTACAAAAGATTAATAATAATAAAATCTAAAAATTAACTAAGAATTTTTAAGGAAACTGAGATGACTTGAAAATTTTAAATAGCGGAAAAAAAAACATGAAAAAGTTACACGTTTTCGGAACTTTATGTCAAGAAGTTTTTATGTAACTGCAACCCCAGTTACAGGTAAAATTTTAGTAAGATTACTGTAGTTTTAGTATCTTTTGTAAAACTACAAATTCTTGTATCTTTACAAAAATTAATTTTGCAGCTTTGCATCTTTTTTTTTCTTTGCACAGTATACAGATATAAATTTAGTAAGAAAACATTTTTTTCTGACTTGTGTAGACCTTTTTATGCTGTATATTAAACTATGCAGAACATTCATACGTACAATAATATTAACTTCAGATTTTCACAACATTTCAGAAACAGTCAATCGGGGTAACTTTCCCCGAATCCACCCTAATAGCATGCATGGTCACATCACATTTGTGACCAAAATGCCACCCCTCAGTGACGTCACATTGTGACTGAGATGTGACTTTTTTAAAAATCTTTAGAAATTTATAAATATCCTTCAAAACATGTTATTTACTTTAAAAAACATGTTTCTGGCAATTCAAATAGTGTCGCTTTTGTCACAGTTTCGTCACAATGTTAATGTCAAATTAGTCACAAATGACACATTTTTCACAAATTTGTCACATTGTGACCACTTTGTAAAACGTCACAAAAGAGCTCTAAAACGGCCATAACGACTTCACATTTTAGTCACTGTGACTTCACATAGACGTCACGTGACGTCACATCGACAATCGATGGTCAGAAAGTCACAATGTGACCTCACAACGACGTTGCAGTGACGTCACCATGGTACCTTTGCTCCATATTTACGAAAATTTCAGCCATTCTGCCCTGGTGGAATCTTGACATACTATATTTAATGAGCTGTCATATTCATACTAGAGTTTCTATTTATATTTTGAGACTTAAGCTTTGCCGTTAACTCAAGTGATGTAATAGATTTAATCTTTTTCTCTCTTGGTCAAATGTTACCTTGGTTGGTCAACGTTACCGTACTTGGATGTACGTATATTGTCATATTTTTAATAAATACATCTAGAAATCAATTATTCTGGTAGTTATGTAGATAATACATTCTGAAAATTAAAGAAACTTTATCGGTATATTCAAACTTAATGGTTCCATTTTATTTGTCTTCGGACTCCAAATGAACTATAAAAAATAATAGGAAATACTATATAATTTAAAGGTATTTTACATTCAATTTACAGGAATGCTTCTCTTTAATGTTTAATAACATGAAATGGTTTCCCTAATGAAACTCATTTGTCCAAGTATTTGGTTAATTAAATTGTCAAATCGCTTTAGATTATTTTAAAACAAATTTACATTCTCATGAAACAATACGCATGTTTCAAAAAGAGCTTATATTTGCAATATCTTCTGTAATTTTAAGTTCTTTAGTTTAATTATTAAGTAAAATAGATAAATATCCTCTTTAAATTGTTTTTTACTTTTATTAGACGTTCTTTACAAAGCGTTTTTCTTCAAATATTTATCATTTACCATTTAGATATATTTAGACATATCATTTATCTTTACCTAGCAAATGAAGACCTATGGATTGAATTAATTTATGGAAAACTTCTTTTAAACAAAGTATCGAAAATACTCCAAATTTAAATACCTGTAGAATGATGTACTGTGAAACATCAAACTATTATCTTTCTCTTTATAAAAAGTCAAAGAACAAATGATCTTATGATTTCAGTTTGATATTTAATTTGCATTTCTCAAGAAAAACTTTAGCAATGAAAACTATTTTCGAAATAAATTTGACTTGAAGTAACTTGTACATTTTCCTCATTGTTACTATTATTTATTTAGTTTTACAGAATAATCCTTAAGACAATCTTTATCACTAATGCAGTTCATTTAAAAGAGGCATATATTCGATTTTTTTTTTCGAGATTTATCTCAAAACCTGGGCAAATATAGAGAGCAATTGCTAATATATTCTTGTTATATAATATCTATGAAAAAGTAACAATAAGTGATAAAATGAATTGGTTATTGGAATAAACAATAAATATTATAACGAAAAATAAGTCACTATAAATAGATCAATTTCTTTGTTATTTTGAAAAATATTGAATAAGTAAAAATTACAGTTTATAAATTATAATAATTTTTTTTTTCATGTTGAAAAAAAAAGTTAATGGGTTAACGTCTGAAATTCAATAACTTTAGATTATTACCTGTAGAAAAACATTTATTGCACTACTTGTTAAGTGCTTGTAAAGAAAAAACATGTTCTACTTTAATAAAAATGTCTGCCCGTAGAGTATTCTTCAATTTATTTAATGTTCATCATTTGTGCTAATAAGGAAAACACAATAAGATTTTTCTGTTTTTAAAAAAAGGCTCAGCCTTAATGTTTTCTATTCTTTGTGTACTTGGTAATCACTCTCTAGAACAGAAATATGTTTCCAATTTTACAGTAGAACGCACCTAATTTAACCATCTATTTTCATGGTTAGTAATATTAAAAATATATATTTGAGAAATAGTATTTTTTTTATACTATAAAAATAAGTAATGTTGTACTTATAATTTCCAAAGGAGAAGGGTTCATCTTAATAAACCTATTAGCTTCCGACCTATCAATCTAAAGTCTTTCAAAATCATTGAATGCGTCATTAGATTGCAAATCAATAATTTAATTCATGGCCATAACATTTTCTAAAGGATCAATTTGTCTTCGGTGCTGGATACCGATTTTGCGCGTTGTGGAATTCTTTAGAGAAAATTTCAATGCGAAAAAGCCCACTAATGCCATACTTTTAGATATCACCATGCCTTACAAATAAATTCAGCTTAATTTTATTTTCTGTCTCGACATATACATCTGATATACTCATAGCTTCGTGATCAATCATTCTTTGTTTGTATATTTAAAAAAGAAAAAAAATTATCTCATTTACATTATATTCTTTGTAGAATTACTAAGGGCTCAATTCTGGGTTACCCATTTTATAAGAAGTACTTTTATAACATACTTTGTAATTTCTTATATTTATCGTTTCTTAACAAAATATATTCAACATTATCTCATTTTATTTATAGAATGGTTTGATTTATGGCTCATTAAGCTAAACGAAGACAAAACCACTGCTTTTCTCTTCTCTCGATCTTTTCAATCCCCAAAAGACTTTTCATTAACAACACTCCTATATCTTGGTCTCACAATCTCCCAGATTATGATGATCTCAGCTTTTCTAAATGTAAAACAGCCCGTTATACTACCATTTTAGAAGGGTAGTCATGCTGCGACTAATATACCCTTTATACTACTTCTCTTTTTTCGTATTATGTTTTATCTATGTTAAACAATGATTAAACTATTAAACTTTATCTATTAATTTTATCTTGTAAATTCAGTTAAGGAGTTTCAGAGTTGATAATATATCAAAATTTTAAATATTTTATTTGTTTATTTATATATTTTAGATGCTAAACTCCTATTTTTCTGACAATTTTAAATCCATTGTTTCTTTGAAATAATCTTTACAGCAGGATATTTCAAAAACTTCAGAATATTTTTTCATTAAATTTTCAAAACATAAATTTCATGTTTGTCTATGTAAATTGAACCTGAATTTCCCTCTCTATTATTGGTTAAAAATGTTTTAGTTGATTATATGTTGAAAATTTAAAATATTTTGTATTACCTAAATACAACTTTGTAAAAAATATAAAAATGCTTTACATATAAACTTATTTAAATTCAAAGTGATTATTACTGTCTGAAGTATAAATAGGTATCAAATGTTTCATCCTAGTTGCAATACGTATTTTGTTATCTCAAACATAAATTGTTATACAATTTAACTGATCGTCAAATATATGACACTTTGGAGTCCTCTATAAATGCTATACCTGCATTTTGCAAGTTTTTAAATACCTGAAATAGAAGAAATTACCAATATTATTAGTTCCAATAAAAAAATTTAAATAATATACATTTTAAGTATATAAAATGAAAATGTTTATACATTTGTCTTTATTTTCATTTTTCCGGTTTTATGAGTTTTGGCCTACTTTAAACTTTGTAATTTACAATACTTTAAATGTATGCTAGTGAAAACATACATTTTGTTGGAGGAATTGAACAGTTTAACATCTCAGTTATTGCTATTGGTTTGTTTATGTACTGTGTAAACATTTAATTTTATTTTAAACTGTCTTTTGCTCTAACCGAGCATTTATATTATCTTTTTTTTAGTTATTTTTTAAAATTCTAAAAGTACGCAGACATAAATATCAAATAGTGAGGTCACGGTTCTATAATGATGATGCATAAAAGCTGAATATAGCAAATTCATAACAACAAATACAATCAGCAAGAAAATAATTTGATACAGCGATAGTTTAATGTAATTAAAATAGAGCCAAGTCAACATTTGTTAGCGTGCTAGAAAATTAACTTCTTTGCACAATTTCCTTATTTAAAATGTTACAGAGTCAGCATTTATTTTACTTAACTACTGGTAAATACCTTTGTGTGGATCAGACTCCTTGTGTTGTAACGATGTGTTTAATCGTGCGGGGCGGAAGCAGCGCGATTACTTTTGTAATTCTAGCTCCCAATTGTAAATAGCCCCTATTTAATCAAAAATATTAAAATAATGGTAAATTGTACAAGTCTTGTCTTTTGGTATAGGGATATCGACCGGACTCTGGAAAATACATAGTCATGATCTAGCCCCGATGCTGTGAAAATTCGCCAGGTGGAAACAACTTAGGTCCCAATAAGCAGAAAACTCAACGATGAAGTTCGTCCGTCCTATACGTATAACCAACGCAAGAACCACAATTTTCGTTCACGGAATGGATACAAGAGGCTGTTGTTTTCAAACACAAACTAAGATTGGTGATTATTGATGAAGGAAAAAGAAATGACCTACTGGTTCGTTATATGCGACGGAAAATGCTGTGACGCACACAGATTAGCTTTCGTTTTTGCCAGACGTCTGCGTGTATTAAATTTATAGATATTTATTTTCTCTTCTTTTCTTCCTCTTCATTGGATTCGTTATACTTTAATCTTGTTGTTGAATGATATTCCCCAAATCAAATCCCCATTAAAAGTCGCGAAAGTAAACAAAATAAATAAAATTTCAGTGTGAAAGAGAGCAGAAAAAAATCGAAAAACTTACTCAAATTTAACAGATTTATATAAATTCTAAACCAGATTAGAATTTAGTAACGGAAATTTTTTCCAAGTTTGAATTAATAGCGATAGCAAATTTATTCGCTATTGAAATTAATGGGACTGCACATGACATTGCATACTGTATTTTAAACTCCTAAACAGACTTAGAATCCTTTGAAAATTCTATAAAAATAGAAACAGATTCAGAATTAGGCGATCCCTCCAAGACTCTCCCACTTCTAGATTAGATGAAAATGTAAAATCATTGATTACGAGAAACACTGAACCGAATTAATCAAAGTCAGTAATTTCGTTTATAGACTTTGAGAATTTAATTCCAACTTTTCGCGGATTACATACAGAAAATACAATAAATTAGCTCGCTAGATTTAAAAATTTTGCAAAATCTTTTATAATTATTATGATTCAAACATTTATGTTTGCATCATAGCAAGCAAAGCGAACCCCACATAACCTCATATAACGAACTTAAAAAAGGAATGTTTTTGGAGATATCTCAGTTTTCGGCACCTCTCTTTATTCATCAAGTTTTAACGAATTGTGCTAAATGGCCCAAAGAGAATTAGTTACAACATTTTTTTTGCACATGTGAAAAATCGAAAATAAAGATAACATACAGGGTCAATAGTTATTAACGTCAGGTGTTCAGAGCCCTCTAGCGAGTAACGTTTTGGACGAAACATAACCAAATTTGATCAGCATACATATTAGACCATGGGATTTCGAATTCTTAAAAAAATAAAGAAAGTAAAAAGTTTAAAAAATCGCCACCAGGGGCAATTTTAGCTAAAATGCATTTAATTCGCATAAAACCAGCAATTTTGGCGCACCAAAAGTGCATTAGTGTAAATGTTGAATGATTAAATGGCAAAAAATACAGTACAGATCAATTTTATATGCTGGAATACTGCCCAAGCGCTGATGGTACCTGCACATTTTTCATCTCTTGTTCGACAATAGCAATTAAAACTTCGTCAACTTGTTATTGACTAGTCACTTTGCGTCTTAGGCCTTGTTGCCGCATAGTTTCAAATCGATGAATCATCTTTTGTAAATTTGTTATGCTCATTGGTTCTTTTGGCAAATTCTGTAATCGGTGAAATTCAGGACGAGTATCATTGCAATTCTCGTTCTGCTGATAACACAGCTTCACTAGCAAAATATGGTGAGAGTTGATAATAATAAGAACTCTCCCAGCCTTTCCTTTTATACTCATGATTGCTATACGCAACTGTTTTTATGCAAATTAATGCATTTTAGTCGGTAAACAACGTAAAATTGCCCCTAGGGGCAATTTTAAAAACTTTTTATTTTAAATTTTTTTAAGAATTCGAAATCCCATGGTCTTCTATGTATGCTGATCAAATTTGGTTATGTTTTGACCAAAAGTTTACTCGCTAGAGGGCTCTGAACACCTGACGTTAATAACTAACCACCCTGTAGAACTCATTGAAGCAATTTGTTATTCAGGGGATAGATGACGTGCCGCGAAATGAAGACTTATTATTTTTATGTACAGAGTTAGTGCTATTAAAGGAAATCATTTAATTTATGAATAAATGCCATTGTTCAATAAGTCACATGTTTTTTCCTGTCATTTAAATTATGAAAACAAAATGATGTCATTAATATCAGCGACCATTTTTATTTGTAAAAAATGAAACATTATGCATTTAACAGGTATATTTTAAGATTTTTTTTTCGAAAATGTATTGCATGTTTTGAGATATAGAGATATATAAACGAAAATAACGTATACCGAATTTGAAATAAATTGCTTACGTTTTGGATAATGACGTGCTTACGCCGGTAAATACAGAACAAAACATTATTTTTAGTTCTTTTATTGCTCATGTATCTCTATTTTCAGAGAACATTTTATGAGAGTACAGAAAATTGACATATACAATTTCATTGGAGAATGCCAAAATTTGAGAAATAACTTTAGCGTCAAAATAACATTCCAATATAAATATAAAACTTATTTAACCGTATATAACCGAGTTTTTTATTCGAATTGATTAAATTTGGAAGAAAACTGCATATATGAGCATATATCTTGCGTATATGTTGTTTCTCTGATAAATACAAACACTGCAAACGTCAAGAAAAAAAAAAGCAAATATGTGGGCCCAAGTTTTAATGAAGGTTCCGTACATAGAGCCATCGTGCTGCAGCAATTAGATTATTGTACAGTCGCATATAAAAGCGTAAATATGGTGGAAATGAACGGGCCCTGTCGATCTTAAAAGGCCCATCACGGATTACCAAAAAAAAGTTTAGCGCATATTACTTTAGGTGAGATATTTTATTTTAAAATCACTAACAAAGGAAATTCTTAAAGTTGTTACTTGACATATGTTTAATAATAAGATACCACGGTGAGAAAAAGCACATGTTCTTTTCTGTACATTAATATTCTGTACTACTATTAGGCAAGAGGGAGAAACGTTCGGAATCCCGCGTCACCGAAAAATGGATATACGCTCAAAGGCTTTGGAGGGCACAAATATTTTTACATTTTCGTTAAATCTGTGTTATTTCAAAGAAATAATCATTCGATATTTATATTACTTTATATTATAATTTATTAATCAGTGTTATTTATTAATCAGTATTTATTAATAAATGTAATTAAATTAATTTATTAAATGTAAATCACTTGACCACCAATCGGTGGGAGATTTTTTTTCTTTTTTCCTTGGTCGATTGAAACACGCCTTGTGATTCGCATTTTAGAAACACGCATCTTCATGCCTTGTACTAACAGTTATATCTTGTTATATATAGTTACATTTGTTATGTCTCAAATACATTGGAAATTATACAATAAAATTTCTATAATAAGTAAATCTATAAAACCTCTGTAATATGTAAGTAACCTCTATAAGCCAAAAATTGTGAACACCCAATATATAACATATCGATTAGTCTGGTTATTTTTATGTGGTGAAATACAAATGAAGCATGTCAGGATAAGTGTCTAGTTTTATGAATTTCGGATTGCTGAGTACACGTATTTGCAATTCCTTCATGTTAATTGTATAAACATATTTAACTGAACCAATATTTGTATTCCCTGTAAGGATTTTGTTAAGATTTGATCTTAAAGGAATATGAAGCCGAATTGGTAAAATCCAATACAAAGCATACGATTCCCGCAATCAGTGGGTTGTGGGAATGGTATTTCGTTTTACACGGCAGGCGGTCAATGCACAAAAGTAATTCTCATTAATAAAAGTATAATTTCAAATTATTTGTTTTTCTATTAATATGTTAATTTTTTTACAATTATCTTATTATTATTTCTCAGTGTGTACACTACTTAAAATAACGAATGTCACGTAGCATTGATAGCCAAAATAAATGTCCTTGTTCACAATTTTTCTTATTAACATACAATTTGAGGCATTAGTTTAAAATTTTAAAAAAAAAATATTTTATTAATTACAAAATACATCGTCATTTATCATAATAAAAAGATGCAGTAATGAAAAAGTCTATTCATTATAAGTGACATTTTAAAAATTAAACATAAGAATGTATTCCTTCAATCTTGAACATCATCATTTAGCATACTGACAGTTATATTCTTCTCGACCTTTTATTTCCCTTGAAGATTCAGCATATTCGTCATTTTCCCCTCCTTTTCTCATACTTTGCCCTTCTTCCCTCAAGCATTTTAGACCATCTGGCGTCAATGACTGCATGGGTCATGTCATTACATAGTTTTCCTTTATAATTGTTGACTTCAATAGTTTTACGGATTAATGTGTTGTGTAGATTATCGTAGTTAGCTAATTTTTGTATGTGTACAGATTCTATTTTTAAAGGTGTCTTATGGTTATTTAGTGATAAAGCTGTATGGAACAGATGTCATATACGCACCACAATTGCACATGCTATTTTCTCTCGCCAATGTCGGGAAAATTTTGTTTTTGAATGTAAGTTACAAACTGCATGCAATATTCCATTATAAAAATAAAATATCGTGAAAAAAGGAAAAAGTTTCAAGTTTAAAAAAAAAAATAAAAATAAATACATGATTGTTTGATGTAAATAATTATTGATATGGTA
This sequence comes from Maratus speculifer, assembly GCA_964019185.1. Lineage (NCBI taxonomy): Eukaryota > Metazoa > Arthropoda > Arachnida > Araneae > Salticidae > Maratus > Maratus speculifer. The sequence goes on along the minus strand of OZ025297.1, from coordinate 130,539,200 downwards.
TATACTAAAAATAATTTAAAAAATTAAAATAAAAAATAATAGTAAATAAATATGAATTTAATCAAAAAGAAAACAATAAATAAACAGTTATAAATAATAAACTTAAGATGCAACAAAACCGCAAATATAATTTTCACGAAAAATCGTAGATACTAATAACCTATTTTAATATTGAATGCATGCAGTTGCATCATTTAATCAGAACCTTTCACAGAAATCTTTCATTTCCCCCATTTCTTTCCCTTACAAATGTTTTGAACTCATTAAACAGATCTTCTCCTTGGCTCAGATGTGTAATGATAAATTGGCGAGAGAAAACAGGACGTGCAAATGTGGGGCGTATATGACATCTGTGCCAGCTGTATTTATTTTATCATATTCTCTTAGCTGTCTTTTTTTCTTTCATTGACTTTTCTTTTTATCATTCCTATATATTCTACTTTTTCGTCCTTTTCATGTATGCAATTTTTTTATAAACTCCTGCAGTCTGGATATCTTCATATTTTTCAACTTCATTTCTTATATTATTGAATAGGAATGGATGGGGGGTAATTGGAACATGCTTGACTAATTTTTTAAATTATCTTTTAATCTTTAATTCTATCCCATTCATATATGGTGTAGATTATCATATGTCCTATCGTGGTATCGTAAGGTGTAGATTATCGTATATATGGTCCCCTAATTTGGGGGGGGGGGTTAAATACAATATAGGTATATTTATAAATTATAATTGCAAACACTTTATGATTTAATTTTTTATCTCTTCTCCATTTAGACGATTTTTAAGTTTTTCAATATTCAAGTAATTATTTAATGTTATCAAAAATTTTTAAAGAAAATTAAAAAAAAGTATGACATATTATTATTTTTATTGTTCATATTACCAAATAGAAAAAGAAGTTTTAATGCTTTTCTTCCCATTTAAAAAACTAATTACTATTCTTATTTTGCTTCAGTAAAGTTAATTAACTTTTAAAAATCGGATGTTTAATTTTTAATCAGTAGTTTTATGTAATTCCACTTTATTTCGTAAAAGTCATTTATTTAAGTTTCATGTGGATAACATCGGATATCTTTTTAATTTTCTAAGTTGTGTGCCATGAGAATGAACGTTTATCTTAATGTTATCTTCAGGTATAGATTTTTTTCATCGCGTTTTTCTTATGTTATTTTTATTGGCTATAAATAATGACTTTGAATGTATTTTTCTTTCATTACACTTTAAAATATTGGTCAGTTAATAACGCTCACATCCTGCTGCATTAATTTTATTTATTCATCATGTGACTATAAATTCTTTGGCTATATTTTTTAAAAACAAAATAGAGTCAATAAACGAAAACTCTTTATTTGCATAGAAATTAAATGATTAAATTTCTCGAAGTTTATACATTAAACATTATTTGAAGTCGTTAGTATGATAAAAATAATCCTGTACACTTCAATAGTAATCGTTAAGTGTGTTTAAAATAGTTAAATGAATCAAAAGTAATAACTTAACAAACAAATATTGAAAGAGAAATAAGTCTTTTTTACTAATCAATATTCCCGAAGCACGTTCTAACGAAATGGTTCAAAGTAGCAGCAAACTTCGAATTTCTTTGAAAAGTTTTTTTCGAATTTATTTGTTTAAACTTTTTCTTTTCAGGTATTTCTGAAATATATTTCTTTAAATGGATTTTATAAATTTGATGGAAAATGCTTTCACAAACATTTTTACATTTTTGGCCTTATTTTTAAAATTTTTATAAAATTCAGTTACTGATGAATTAAAATTGTACATAAACTTTATTTTGAGATAATAATCGTGACTTTTGAAACGTGTATATTCTTAATGATTTAATATACTCTTCTAATAATCTTTATGTGCTGCTGATTACTTTGAGTTTTTAATAAAAATATCTTTATTTATAAAACAGGTCTAAAATAAAACCAATTTCAATTTTGAAATAAATGCATTTTCAGTCTAAAAAGTATGTTTGTTTATATTTCAGAAATATATTTCATTGATAAAGAAATTGAAATAAATTGCAACAAAATCAGGTAGAATATTTTTTAAAATTCAAATCGGTGTTAAAATTTCATACTTGCCTGTAATGGCAGATCGTATACAATAAATAAAAAAAAAATACTATGTCATTGTGTTTTGAAAAATGTATTCATTGAGAGTGAGCGTACTTTTTTTAAACAAAACAAGTTGGAAATTGCACGTAAAGCGTAGCAAATGAGGTGCGTTCGTTGACAACGAAGTTTTAAAATATTCAGATCTTATTGATATAGTAGAGCGTACTTTGGATACAGTATAGTGGTCGAAATCTTTGTGTTCCTGTAAATATACAGGGAGTAATTTTTATTATACTTCATTAACGTATATCTTATTCATAAAATGTGAAGTAGTTTAATATAATTAAAACACTCCACAAACAATGTTTCCCCGTATAACATTATTTAGTGGAATACCTTTGTGTGGCCCTGTAATTTAACTTATAATATTCTTTGCATCACAGATTGTACTAAATGTATTTTTAGTACATATTTCATAGATTCATGCCAATTCTGTATATTCAAATGAGTGTAACACTATTAAAATGCATTTGAAACATTTTTCCCCATTGACCGTAATGTAACGGAATACTTTTGATTGTCCCTGTAATTGATCAATGCATCCGATTTTCATAACATTTGAAATGACTCGACAAAATTATGTAATAAATATACGTTTTAAATTTCAAACGATTAAAATGCATTTGAAACTTTTTTCCCCATTGACCGTAATGTAACGGAATCCTTTTGATTGTCCCTGTAATTGATCTATCCATCCGATTTTCATAAAATTTGAAATGACTCGACAAAATTATGTAATAATTATGTATTTTAAATTTCAAACGATTCGGTTGGGTAGTTTTTGCGTTGTTATATGCGGACGGACAGACAGACGGACAGACAGACAGACAGACAGACGGACAGACAGACAGACGGACGGACTGAGCGACAACAATAGGTGCTACGTATTTACATAATTACGAACGCACCTAAAAAGGTGCGTTGTATTAAAAATTGAAGCAGGTTTAAATTGTCATATTGTAACACGTACATTTAACTTGTTGTTTGAGTAAGCCAAAAATATACATAATTACCGTAAAATGGGGTGAATCGGAACACATTTGAACTTTAACGTTAAAAAAACGCAACACATGATTATTTATTTATTTATTTATTTATTTATTTACTAGAAACTTTGGTGTTTTTTTTGTTCTTTATTTAAAAAAAAGTAACATTTGTTCCTGTTTGTATACATATATTTTATTTTTTTAATGGTTTTCCGATTCACACCGCAGATAAGGGTGAATCGGAACAAATTTTATAATCTTTATTTTGATTCAACCTTTAATAGGGTTAATAAAAATAGGTAATAATGATAAGGGTGGAGTAGGAACACGTAGTTACTATCAAACCAAGGCTTTATTTTACATACAAGTAAAGATATGCCTTTTTATAAAATAGTAAACAACTTTGAACTAAAAAAAATTATTTTAAGAAATTGTATTTGAATTGCAGAAGTTGAAATTTAATACAAATTCAACCCTGTTCTACATTATCCTTTACTAATAGTCATTGGGTAAGTCAATCTATTGAGTAGCCCCAATCGCTGCATGTATTAATACGATCTACTTGTAGCCCTCATCTCTAGTCCTCAGTTCTGTTTGCATCCCTCTCTTTTTTAATTGGTCTTTCATAATGAGATGTTTGTGTAATGTTGTGGATGTCAGAGATTAATTCTGAGCACTTTTTCTTAGCAATTCGCCATTTTTAAATTTTTTTATTGTGTGTTCCATGTCTGTTAGATTTGGCGTTGGCTTTTTCGTTTAACTAAGTAATTTCATGGCACCTTTAATCTCTTTGAGTAATTAGAACAAACAAAATATTGTTACAATACATATTCATGCATATGTTTTCAGATATTACAAGAAACTGTTACTGTATATAAAAATAAACCATGAGAGAAAACGTGTTCCAATTCGCCCCGTAAATCTTAAACCTCTGATATTACAAGCCATTTTTCACTTTTTAATTATGTAGTTTCGATATAAGTAAAATTTAATACCACATGTTCTATCATTAATTAAAAATCTCTACTCTTAGTTTTAGAATACGGAAAATACTGCAGTTACATACAAAGTTTTGAAGACGTTGAAAAAATAAGGTTTTTGAGAATCCAATTGCAGTTTTTTATATACCCCAGTAGTGATGCCAACATAGCAAAACTTAATTTCCCAACTCTTAATGTTATTACCTTCTTATAAAAAATTAGCAACTAAAAATATCATCACATATATTTATAACTAATTTATTTGTACGACAGGGACGTTTCATTACTATTCATTCCGGTGTTCCTATTCATCCCATTTTACGGTAAAATGTATTAAATGTGAAGCAATTTCCGATAGTTATATCACAATGAGAGTACAGTTGAGCTTTTGTTAAATAAAGATATATTTAAATAAACAAAAAGAAATATATTACGTTTCTTTTTCTTTTTTTTTTTTTTTACTTAAGATTACCTTGTTTTATAGAAATTTATTAATCATCTATAATTTAAGCGTAGAAAACGTAAGAAATTGTTAGTTCAAATATGGCGAAAATCCACGAACAAGATCATGTCTATACGGTCAAAGGGGGGGAGGCTTTCCCCGTACCCCGTGGTTTCTTGCAAGGGGTATTTATTATTTCCGGCTGTTCCGCAAAAATATCTTTCCTCATTGATATGATTTGATCCTGGAGGCCTTTCCGAATAGGAACTCCCTTCCGGAGGTTCACGGAATATTGGTGCAAGCGTCGTTTTCCGGCGGCTGGTCGTGGGCAATGGGAAGAAATCACGCGAAGGAAGCATTCGGTTCTTCCAATGGGCAAGAAACTGTTGCTATCGGCTGTTCATGTTCAATCCAAGTTTAGGAATGTCGGGCATCGATACGAGCGCTGGGTAGTACGTTGGCCGTTAGATTTTAGACATCTGACAGTGAGAGGGGACGAATCGGTGCGCCCGTGTAGTAGACAGTGTAGTAGCATACCTCGCGACCTGGTACCTGAGTCGAAGTCCCTGGTCGAACGAGTCAAAGGGGCCTGAAAGAGCCTAGGGACGGTGCTGGAGCAATTTGGTTATACCTACCCACTTACAGGGAGGTATGAGACAGCAATAAATCAAAGCTATAAGGCACAAATAGTCTAGTTTCGACTAGATATACAATCAAACAAAGATTATTGGTTGATAATGTATGTGCCACAATATATTTTCATGAATGGAATGAAAATTTAGGATTGCCATTTATGACAATTAAAAGTCATCAGTTCAATTTAACTAAATTTTGAAGTAAATGAATACATCTTGAATGTTATAATTAATATACTGTCCTTTTAAATATATTTGCATGTTAAAATTTTTCATTCATTTTCTTAAAAAAAAAGAATTAAACATACATCATTCTTTCCTTTTGTTGGCATGTATCATTCCTTTCCACTTCCTTTTTATGTGTTAAACTTCTGGTATAAACAAAAATGCTGCTTTTAGATTTAGTTTAAATTATGAATACTATACAATATAATGTTTCATAAGTAGGGAAACTATTACATCAATGCGCAAAAAAGTCGTTAATTTACAAAAAGTATAAAAATATTTGAAGCAAATTAATTTTTGGTTCTTTAAATAATCTTTTATTTTATGTGATTTCAAGCTTTTACAGATCAAATGATTTTTCAACAGAAGACTGGACTACTATTGCTTCCCTTTTGTGTGTGAGTCGTGAAATGTTTAGAATGATATATAAACAGAAAAACCTACTGTCCAATTTCTCCCACTGACCCACTCCACCCCAATCTTCCCTGTTATAGTACATTAATTTAATAAAAAATATACTTTAATTTATTTTACTCAATGAAACAAAATTGCATAAAAAGACTCTGTGATGCGACGACGTCTACCCAGGTTACAGATTGCAGAAAATCCATTTTTTATTTGAAAACTCTAATACATATTGCGCATTTTATACAGTGGGGACACTAATTAACATCGCAATATTAAAAGGCTATTAAAAGGATAACAAAACAGTAAAACGTTGTCATTTTTCGAAAACCAAAAATAAAAGTTGAAAGTTTACGAAGATGTTGATAGATTGTCGAGCAACTTGGAAACTTTCTCGTCATCAGTGGCCTTCTCGTAACTCACGCTGTACGTTTTTTATGATGCCTAATGAAAGATAAAGTGATTTTTCTACCGCTACCAACTGGCACTGACGAACTAGGACACGCATATCCAGGGATTAGTAAACGCATCATTTTACTCGCCACTGACGAGTGAAATTTCTGACTGGGTGAGTTAATTTCAACACAAATCAGACAATATATGATCATGTTTTAAGATAGCATAAAGCAGCATAGTTTGGGGGGAGGTAGGCAGAGATAAAAATACTTTCTTTGTTTTTATATGTTATGATATTCTAAGATATTAGATTTTATAACATAATAGGTATTTAAAATTTTATAACATAACATCCTTACGTATAAAAATGTGTTTTCAGAGACTACATAGGAAGTTGTTTTCGAAATACTTGTTAAAAAGAGTTGATTAAAAGTTAAAAATTATAGACACGCTACAAATATGTATACAAAAAATTCTAAGTTTTTTAACAAGAAATATATTAAAATTTTGCTCTAACACACAAAAATTAGAAAATATTTTTTTAAATGGTCTATTAAAATAAAATATATGATAAGCTGAATATTAATTTTCTAAGTAATAACTACTGCAGATTTTCAATGAGATTAAAAATACTAAATGATGTTTCAAAGCTATATGTAATACCTGATTTAAGAATTTTTTTTTTCTTAAATAAAAAAAAAATATTTTCCCCAACAATGTTTTGTGAAAAATACAATTTCTTCCACATGATAAATGTAAAACCTTTATTATTTTAAAGATAATGCACATGATTTATTTTTTATGTTCCTTTTTTTTTTCTTCTAGTTTGGTATGGTTAATTAATTTTTAACATAATTTAAAAACCTCATTTAAATATTTCAAACACTATTATCGCGTAATCGTAATTGTGTATAATAAATTTGCAAAAGTAACCTAATGTGATATATTTTTTTATCGTGTGATAAATAAAACAAGACATAAGTAAACGACAATAAAGAAATAAACGAAAGTGTCCAGAAATATTTTCGGTAATGTTCAAGGATATAAGAAAGTGTTTCATATTGTATTCTATAATTCGAAATTTTCATTTTTCTGTTAAATAAGATTGATCTTCGCATTAAAAAAAAGAAAAAACCATATCGGAGGTTCTAATCCTCTCCACTTTTTTCAAGTAAACTCATTTCATTTCATTTCATTTCTTTTTTTTTACAATGTAAAACGCACACTAGATAATCATATTTTGAGACAGAGGAAGGCTTTTGAAATAAATTTTAGTTATATTAGTCAAAGACGAATTGTTTTTTTTTGTATGATAGAAAACATAATTTTTCATTTAAAAATTATTAAAATAAATTAAAAACAAATAACGTTGGAATTTTAAGCATCTTATATTTATAATAAAATTACAAAATTGCGTTGAGATAAAAATACTTTCTCCTTTCTATAATTTATGAGGTAATAAAGATTTAGCTACTTAGATTTTATAAAATAAAAGTGTTTTCTTATACAGAAAAACGCGTTTTTAGGGACTACATATGAAGATGTTTTTGAAGTACGAAGGTAAGAGAGTTGATTAAAAATAATATCTATATATATATAAATATACTGGAAAATATATATCCCCCCCCCTGCAAAAAAAAAAAAAAAAAAAAAAAAAAAAAAAAAAAAAAAAAAAAATGTAGAATTTTTGTCAAAGAAATGTATTAAAAAATTTCTCTAACATATACAAATTAATAAGATATTTTGTTAATGGACTATAAAAAATAATTAAATGATTTAAAAAAATGATAAGCTGAAGATTGTTTTTCTGAGTAATAACTGTTGTAGATTTTCTATAAAGCTAAAAAAAACTAAATAATGTTTTAAAGCTGTACGTAACAGCTGCTTTGCGAAATTTTCTGTTTTTTCAAAATGAATGAAAAAATTATCCCCCCCCCCCAAAAAAAAAATTGTTTAATGAAAAATGCAATATTTTCCCGAAGATAAACTGTAAAGCCTTTATTATTTTTAAAGTAGTGCATTCTAATTTTATTTATTTATTTGTATTTTGCTATTAGTTAAACCTATAGAGTTTATTTATTTTTTCTTATTTGTATGCTTAATTAATTTCGAACATAATTTTAAAGCACCATTTAACTATCTTAAAGAATTTATCACGAATGCTCTTGAATAATAAATTTGCAAAAGTAACTTAACATGATTTTTTTTTTTTTTTTGTATAATAAATAAAACAAGACATAGTTAAACGATTATAAAGAGATAAACGAAAGTGTACACAAATATGAAATAATGTTGTGTTAGTTAATTTTAACCATAAATCATAAATAATCAAAAAATAAAAATTAAATTATCATATGTAGATTTTAAGAACACGTGGAACATCTTGAAAAGTACAATGCAGCAGTTTTATAAAATGTTTTACATAATCTATTTTAGTTTAAAAAAAGGAGAAACCGAGAGATTGAAATTAAAAAAAAAGTAATATGCACAGTATAGCCCATTTATAAATTGAAAGAATATAATTTCATGCATAAATTCGTTTTCAAGAACTAATTAACTACTTTGGATTGTTTATTTATCTTATTTTATTTCATTTTATTAGGCGAAAAATAGATTATTTTAAAATCTTCCAGTACTTACAGTTTTTTAGGTTCATAATCATTCAGAACCTTAATATTTTAGATCTATTTTTTAGGCAAATAATTTAAAGTTCAAAATTTTAAACCGTTTTATGTTACATGTGCCTTTAAATGATTAACTCTCCTAATATCATTAAGGAGATATTTTACTTCTCTTGACTAAAATTGATGTTCTTTTTTACGATTATTTTTAGGTTAAAAATATATATATATAGTTCAACATCCCAAGTTTTGAATTATATATTGGCATTTTAATTACACATAATTTTTATGTAAAAAGAGAAAAAAATGTAGTTGGATTAAATTTTGTCTATTAAGATGCTTTTAAAAATTGTGTTGAAATATGCAATCTTAAGTAACTCTAGCGTAGAAAAAATATCCTCTACGTAAGTCGCAAAGTGACATCCTTTTGCTAATTTATTTGAAAGAGTTAAAATTCATATTTTTAAAAATCGATTACATTATCGATTAAAAGAAAGTTTCCGCTTTAAGATCATATTTAACTTTTGTTAATATCACGAACATTGCGCCTTAGCAGTACGTTGACAAACGCGAGAAAAATGGTTTTCAGGAAAAAGTTCCTTATTGATTTGTTTCAAAGGGTTAGTTGAAAACAATTTCTCGAGTTAATTTAAGACCTAAAACTATTATTTATTGATCGAAATATGTCTTTAAATTTTAACTGTGCCCAGCAGTTTAGGTGATTTTTATTTAAACAAATTGATCCATAATTAGAAATAAACTCGTACAAATGCTTCTTCATTCATTTCGGTGCGTAAATGTGTTTGTGTACATGTGCAAGCGTTTTCGTTCCCCAAGCATTAAAAAAAAGGACTTTTTTATAAGAGTGAATTGCACTTTGCAATTAATATCTCTAAAACTATTTTTAAAAAAAATAAATTTTTAGCTTCAGATACACAGAAGAGACTTTGAACTAACTTCAAAAACAAAATGAGCCTCGTACGTGCCGTATTTTTCGCTATCCATCGCGCATACACACACAGTCAGACAGGGTGATTTGTTGCTTTATTAGTAAAGATTACCATGAATATTCTGTATAATCCCTTTATTGCTGATTCATTCATTTTTATGGTTTTTGTCTTTCTGTACGTGGAATTTAAAATTAGTTAAGACCATTATGCACTAAAAACCTATAAAGTGACATAAATAACCAAAAAATAGATGCTAAGATCACTAAAAATCGAAAAATCGTTAAAAATCACATAAAAATGGCACTGTAAATTGCTGAAATTCAAAAATCGTAACACACAAAATATATAGTAAATTAGGTTGAAAGTTTGAAACAATTTCCTTTTTTTCTTAGTGTAAAAAAAATTCCACAAAATGTGAAACATTTATAAAAATAGCAGTACGAATTCCAAAAAAAAAAAAACGCTATTTAAATATATTGTACCACAATGACCCAAGAATTTCCTTTAAAATTTGACTTAGCTTAATAATATTCTCGTAATCGAAAATGATAGAATAAAAAATTTAGTCAAAAATTAGTCTTTATATAAAATTTGTTTGATGTATAATGTTCCCAAAATTACCCCCTAATAAAATTTCTCGAACATGTGACCAAGTCAAATAGGTTTCTCGTGCCAAAAATCAGTCGGGAACAAAATTTCACTTGTGAAAAATGCTCCAAGGAGCAGTGCAAAAGCATAATATGATTTTAATTGAGCATTAAAAAGTAATGGACAAGTTTATTTTTTGGAAAAAGTACACAAACATTTAAAAGTAATGAACAAGTTTATTTTATTGAAAAAATGCTCAAGCATTTAAAAGTGATGGACAAGACTTGAAACTGAGTCAAGAACTAGTAAATAATTTCCCCAAGACTTGAAAATGGCTGATCATGCTCTCATGTGACAAGCATATTCAACGTCCTTTTTTTTATCCTTGTCTATCTTAGTATAGGCATGTTGGCAGAATCTAACACTGTGCTTTAGAAAAACTCAGTTTTCACAACAAGTATTAGATACAGTATCTATATTAAACACATCCTGGCCCCTCTTTAACAAAGCCTTGATATTACTGCTTTGCACTGTATTTACTCTTATCACCACCATTTTTTCCACGCAGTCTTATCACTAAAAAACAGTTTTTCTATCCAATCTTTTTTCTAAAAATTTTTAAGCGGATTTTTATTAGCAAAAGATAAAATAGTGCTAAAATTTTTATATTTTCATAAGTAATCGATAAGTTTATCAAAAGCACTGTATATTTCAAGCAAATTTTGATTTTAATAAAGTTAGAATACCTGATAAGCACGTAACATGTACAACCAAACAGCAACTGCTTTTCCATTTTTTTATGTACTTGGACATAATAAAATTGCCATAAGAGTTACTACTTCACAAGTAAATTGTTAAGGAGCAGCATGTGGTAAATTTAGCTACTTCATCAAAAACTTGCTCTGAAAGTTCAGCTTTTATAGAGCACAATGTTATATTCTGATAACGTGTCAATACTAAGATAGACAGAGATATAAAAAAAGGACGTTGAATATGCTTGTCACATAAGAGCATGATCAGCCATTTTCAAGTCTTGAGGAAATTATTTACTAGTTCTTGACTCAGTTTCAAGTTTTGTCCATCACTTTTAAATGCTTGGGCATTTTTTCAATAAAATAAACTTGTTCATTACTTTTAAATGTTTGTGTACTTTTTCCAAAAAATAAACTTGTCCATTACTTTTTAATGCTCAATTAAAATCATACTCTGCTTTTGCACTGCTCCTTGGAGCATTTTTCACTAGTCCTTCTATTTTTCCATATTCCATAGGGATACTGCACAGCTTGTTTTGTATTTTATGTAAAGAAAACAAAATCTTATTTGTATTGAAATTAAAAAATGCTACATACTCTAATACTCTGGTGTTACAAATTTAAAAAACTTTTTAAACAGGTTTTTCTATACCAAAATTCTACAGTGGTTTTCAAAAAAAAAATAATCAGTTTTTTACTAAAGTGAATAAAATAATAAATCCTTTCAAAGAATAGATTTTTCATTCAAATATCCATTATTTTTGCCAAAAACAGGAACTTATTTTATGCAAGAGTAAAGTTTGATACAAAAACCATGCTTTTTTTTTTTTCTTAATCCGTATTTTTTAAATGTATTACATTTTTACTGCTTACCTTCTTTTAATGAAAGATTTCTTTTTTATACAAAAAAAGGATAGTCTTTTTGAACATTCAGACATTGGATACTCTTCGTCTGGTATTCTAAAAAGTGGGTTGACTTTGATGCAACGTATATTTGAAATTCCCTCAGATAAGCACTATCAAAGAGACAATGCAGTAATCAGTCAAAGAAGACTGACAGAAAATTATCATCATCGGGAATTCTGAAACAGCAAAACTGCCCTCAGCTGAGACGAAGATCACTACATTTTTAGGCAAAAATGTAGGTAACTGCACTCAGAACCTTGGTTAGCTCCATTAATGGCAGCTAGGATACCCATAGCCATACCCATGTTACAGTTACACCTCATAATGAGCATGTAAAAGTAGAGTATAAGTACCACTACCAAGGTGATTTCCATCAGGTGCCCTATAATAGCAACACCATCAGGGATCTTTCAGGTGTCCTTCTAGAAGCAACACCATCAGGAATTTAAACCCCCACATGGGGGAAGGAAGCCTCTACATAGAGGCAAAAAGACCTTCACAATGAAGGCCAGTAAGAGCGGCTGTGCCTCATGACCGGCACCCACTCTGTGTACACTTTGGTCCATGAGTGACTCTTGGTACACTCCTTTGAATTATTGTAAACAGGTATGCACAGTAAAAATTTTCCAGGGGAATGTCTCAGCAAAAAGTCTATAGATAAGTTTAATTTAGAAAAATTTGAAATCTATCCAAAATAAACAAAAATATGTATAAAATTTGAAAAGAAAAACATAAAAGTTTGTTCCCAAAACAGTCTAGAACATTTTTGGTGGCAAGGGGTGGTAGAATCTCCATGGTGCAGGGTTTACTTCTAAGACTCCTACGTGCATGTATGCTTGTAATCCAGTCATACCCATCTTAGAGGCAAATGGGCCTTCTTAATGAAGGCCATTAAGAGTGGCTGTGACTAATTGCCGATTGAAAGTTGAAAATTGATCGATTGAAAATTGACCGATTTGGTGCAGCGTCACTCCACCGCTTTTATAGGAAACGATTGCTTTACTGTGTTATGGAGCATTCTCATTGGCCATAAAGAGATATTCTATAAAAGCTGTGGAGTGACTCTGCAACAAATGGGTCAAATTTTTAACAGTGCACTGTTAAAAATCTGCTGCATTTTGCTGCAACGCCCTCCACCACTTGTATATAATATCTCTATTCCAAACAATGAGAAAGCGCCATTTCACGGCCAAGTAACCGATTTCTATACAAGCAGGGGAGTGCATTGCAGCAAAATGCAGCAGATTTTTAACAGTGTGCATATCCTTGGCGCTATAGCTTACAGGAGTGGTACATTGTTCAAAATTTGAAACTTTTGCTGCATCGCCACTCCCTTATTCCACTCCTCGATTATGCATTTAAGTAATCGTTTTCTACTTATCTACTATATCGTTTCCGTATATTTATTTTTTCAATCAGCACCAATGTGCGTACTTTATTAGAAGACGCGCTCTATTAGAGGGCGCATTCTATTAGAATAAATACAGTATATACTTATAGTAAATGCACTTTGTTAAAGTACAGGGCCCCAATATTTGACAGGTATGCCAGGCATTTTTGCCATTGATGCCATTGTGCTAAAAACAAAATATAAATAAATGAAAAAAATGGAATAAAATTAAATTTGGCATGGTGCAAAAAATTGCCTAATTTAAAATTAAAAATCAAATTTGACAGCCACCAGGGCTAGACACCGTGCATAATTATTCAGTAAATGATTCATTAAAAAATGACAAAAATCAGCATGTCAAAAATATCAAAAAAATTCATAATTCGTTAAAAAATTAAGTTAAAAATAAGGAAAAATAAAGCATTCTGTATTTTTTTAAGCTTAATCGAATGGTGTAACTGGTTCTTCTCTCCGATGATCAGAAGTACCTTAGATTGATGACTGCTATTCTTTTATTTCATCTTGTAAAAAAACTGTTTAACGTAAAGCTATGAATTTTTGCAGGATTTATTAGCATTGCAAAATCTTTAAAATAAACTTTACCGCAACATTCTATCTGCAATAGAACGTTAGATATACCCATATATGACCAAGTTTGGAAAATACGCAATTTCAGAAATACCGCCCAGCGAAATAACGTTTTCTTGATGACTACCCCGGGATAAAAAGTTTGTCTTTTGTTTAAAAAAAAATAAGTTTTTATCTTTAGTAGTTTTCGAGAAAAGTGCTGTGACACAAAATTTTTGTCCGATTTTCAGAATACTCTACAGTACACCTACAGTATGCCATAAAAAAAATAATTTTTGTGCTATGTTGTGCTTCTTGGTCAGACGAACATTTTAAAAAAATCATCAAAATTGGATAAGTATTTAGTTAGTTATTGCAAAAAGAAAAAAATTGAAAAATCCGTGTTTTTGCGGTTTCCTATACTTAAGCATTATCGCTCAATCATTTTATTGTTGCGCGCTGCCGCGCGCACAATGATTAAATCGATTTAAGCGTTTTGTAATGTATAATTTGCTTAGCCATGGTTAATAATAATAATAATAATAATAATAATAATGAACATTTGCACTTCTTATATATAATGAAGATATAATTAATGAAATAAATTTAAATCATATTCAAAATTTGAGTCTATAGTCATGAATCATAAGAAATATGGTAATCATCGATAAGGTATTGGATTCTGAACTCAAAATATTTAAACAACTCTGAACATAAAAATTTTGTTACATTTTGTTAATCTAGAAACTTCTTTTTAATAAGAAATTTTTACCATTTATATGACCTCACTTGTTTTAACAGTCTAGAGTAAAACTTCTAGAGATTTTTTTTAACTCTACTGCTTTAGATAATCTCTTGGAATATAAATTTTAAAATTATGAAGCGATATTAATCCTAGCTTAATTAAAGCTTATTCGCGGATGATATACTTTGAGCCACAAATTATTTCTATATGTAAGATATTTTAATAACTGTTTACATGTTTAGAATTTCCTTCTCTAGCACTAAAGATTATTTTCCTGCTCGCTTAAAGCTTCAACTAATTGGATTAAATGCAGTTTATACATCTTTTATATTTAAAAAAAAGTTACTTTTATAAATTTTTGAAAGTCTTTATATTTGTATCATGAACTCATAATCATGTTAAGTATTAATTAATAAGACGTACATGCGAAAGCTTTATGTTAAATATAAACTGTGAATTTTTGTATTAAGATTTAATTTTTATTTAACTAAAAATAGTTTTAAAAGTTTAATTAAAAAATCAATATGTGTTTTTATATAATTCATCTAGATTTTTAGGTAATGAATAGAGGTATTGAATTACATTTTTGTGAACTAATTTAAGGCCATAAATTAACATTAAATAGAGTAATATTGATATTGATTAGCTGATGTAAATAAATATCTAAATGTAAATATAAATCAGTGTTGGGTATGAAAGCGCTCACTGAACGAAAACTCACGAGTTTCGCTCACTGTTTGTGAACTTTGAACTGAACTTCGCTCACTATTTTATAAACGAGTTTGAACTGAACGGAAACTCAAAAAATAGACGAGTTTGAATGAAATTTACGTTCAATATTACGCAATTTTTTCATAATTTATTTAAAATTTTTCCAGACCTTAGTACATTTTTT
Organism: Maratus speculifer; assembly: GCA_964019185.1. Lineage (NCBI taxonomy): Eukaryota > Metazoa > Arthropoda > Arachnida > Araneae > Salticidae > Maratus > Maratus speculifer. Next base: position 130,523,590 of record OZ025297.1, on the reverse strand, counting down.
CCCTCTTTCAAATGCCATTTAGAGGCCTACACGAGCCTCAGGACGGGTTAAGTCTGGATATCACTTCTCTGGGTAGTATCCTAGTCTTACTTCTTCTGCAGACTCAGGTCGCGCCGAACTGGACCTGGGCTGTATACAATTTCGCCGAAAATAGATATATACAGTAAACTCTCTGTACAAGGTAGACTGTGTAAGGCGGAAATATGTCTAAATCGGAAAGATTTTCAAGTTCCTGCGAATCCGCCGACAGAGTAGAATTTGTCTAAGACGGAATATTGTCTTCTACGGAAATTTTCAAGATACCGATCGATTCCGCTATAGCCATAGTTTATTCTAATTTTAAATTACCATGATTCAACAATTAAACTTTTCTTTAAAGAATAGTTCATATACAATGCTAGGGGATAGAGGAAACAGTATTATAAAAGGTGCTACAAAAATCTGCATATGACGAAATCCTGTCTTAAACGAAACAATTTCTAGATCGGTGCAAAATGGATAGACTAATCCGTGTAAAAAAAATCATAACACATTTGTAAAAGACGGCGAACTTCTTAATAAAGAATCTGTCTACAATGAATTTTTCTAAGTGTTTTTTTTTTTTTTTTTTTTTTTTTTTTTTTTTTTTAAGATTTACCAGTATAGAAATTTTCATATTTTTAAGCCTCCAATCCGTGGAAATGTGTTAATGTTATTAATATTTCAAATATTTAGATACAGTTAAGGACTCATTTTAAAATCAATTTAGTTTACAATGGGATATACAGAAATAAAGATGGAAAGACCAATACTTTGGAATAAATGTGCCTATTTACGCAGCCCATGACCCCTTTTTTAAATGAAAAACATAAGCATGAAAGGGAAACTGTAATAAGTACTTTTTAGAGTTCCGTATTTAAAAAATTAAACGGAACCATTATAAAATATCCCTCTTGTGTCTGTTTCTTATGTATCGCAATTGCTATAAGGTAAGTTAGCCCCTCCTCTTCTGTAAAATTACTAAGTTCCAAACTAGCAAAAAGGAGCAATTACTAAAGCACAATACTCAGACCAGCATTGTTTCGAAGGGTATGCACACAAGGCATCCAGAGAGTGCAATCGCGTGTTTGTGCCATTCTCAATATTGTACCGACCAAAAGTATATGAAGTTATGCATCGAATTAATTCAAATTTTTTGTGTAAGTGACTATGACTAATTGGTCCTCCCTGAATTTTAAAAAACCCGCCGAAAGAGGGCACTGCAATAGCGAATTTTATGCCATTTTCAATATTGCACCACCTAAAAGTTTACGTTCTAGAACGCTATGTTCTAGTAGTTAGTTCTAGAACTGAACTAAATTTTTGTGTATGATTATTTTTTGGTGAGGCAAGTAGGTCCTCATAATTTGAAAAAAAAAAAAAGTCTCAAAATTTTGTAAATTCGGACAATAATATCCAAACATTAAAAGAAAAAAAAAGTGAACTTTTTAGTGAACTTCGTTTGAACGTGAACTTAAATCACTTTTCAGAAATTGAACATGAGTTAGAGTTAGTTCGTTTATTTTGTGAACATGCCCAACACTGATATAAATATATATATATATATATTTAACAAAATGGTATGGAACTTTACAGAATATATTAAGAAAAATAATGCATTGCTTTGTGCATTAATTATTTAATGACTTAAAAAAAACTTTTTTGTTTTAGGTTTTGTTTTATACTTAGCTACATTTTCGTCATTGCTAATCTTTTCTAAGATATAAGAAACAAATATTCCTTTTTTGTACTCTTATGTGAGGTAATATGTATGTACATGTAAACAAAGAATAAATTAGAGCGGAGTCATATTTGATATCCGATTAGATATAGACCTGCACTCATGAGGTATGTTTTAAAGAATTGCGTATCAATATCTTGCAATTTCTGCAAATTTGAAATACGGTGGATATTTGTAGAGAGATTGCAATTATATTATAGCTTATCTCAAATATGATCGATTATTAAATAAATAAACAAAATTCACTTAAGAACAACAAAATTTATGTGAGTATAAAATTTACATGTACGAACATATACATTTATTTAAATGAGCACTAAAATCTGTCGATATATCACAATTTAAGTAATAAAACATTATATAAATCACAATAAAATCAAAGCCTTACACGCTGCTTTCGAGCTATAAAATGTAACGACTCGTCAAGAGCCTCTGTAATAACGTGTCCGTAAGGACAAAGTCAAAAATTGACAAAAGGTTTTGTTTTTATAGTGATTTATATGAAGTATTTCTGATGTCTGAGGGAAGCGAAGGCAAATACACAGCGCAATGTTACTTTCTGGACCTAAACAGCTACGGACGATAAAAATCAAGCACAAAGCTTTTGTCAAAATAATTACGGAAATAATTGTCGGATTTCGATTATGATAGTATTAGAAGATACTTATGAGGGTAACCTACTGAATGCAACTACTATAAAAATATTTTCAAAATTATGTTTAAAAAAAGTTAAAAAATAGCATAATTTATTTGCTTAAGAAACAAAAATTTGGTATGCGTTACTTTCACTGGCTTTATGTTCAATTCCGTTTCATAGATATTGTTTTTTTTTTTTTGTGTTTTGCCTCTCTTGATGTTGATATCATATTAGTTATGTTATCTCTGTCGTATAAGTTGTTCTTTTTTTTTTCACGTATAGAGAATCTTTGAGTTTTGCAATGTTGACTCTACCGTGGGTTGCCTTTTTATACTTACTTTAAACTGTAAAGATCTTGGCACTGGTCTTGAAATAATCATGGATTTTTCACAATTTTTTGTCTTGAAGGGATCGGGTATTTTAACAATCCTCATTTTAAGGTTATTATCACTTTATGTGCTTGATATCCTTATGCCAGTTTACTTATTCTTTGAGTCTATCATTGGACATCAGTCTATTGATTCATAGTGGCGGTTATCATAAAAGTTCGATGCAATTTTGTAGAGATCTATTTAAGAGGATTGGTGCAATAGCAGGGTGGGCCATGTTTTTTTGGGAATTAGTTCGTCATACTGGTTTTGATGTATGTTATCACATGATGTTCTCGCTGTTTTACCTTTACTGGAAGTTAAGAATGAAACATAAAATAAAACTATCTTATCCTCAATATCTTTTTAATATGAAAACATGAATGACTTTATTATTATTATAATTATTATTAAAATTTATTTCATTATTTGAATTTTCATTATTTTTATACATTTGAGTTTAGCATATTTGTGAATTTAGTATGTTTTCAACTATAAATTTTATTTTATTTTATTTTTTATATAAGAAATCATTCGTGGAAATCCATTAAAATATCAAATAGACATTTATATTATCCATGTGTCATTACAAAATATATAGATTTTTAAAAGAAAAAAATCTTTTGCATTATATTATTAAAAATAAAAGACTTGTTCACTTTTTAGCTAATTTTGACTTTAAAGAAATATTTCTGACCTTAAAATCGAAAACAAAAACCAATCGATAAATTATACGCTTTCCTGCAGATGGAGGTTTCATGTAACAAGGCAAAATAAGCTGTTATTTGTGCAGCAAAAGAAAAAGGTTAGGTGAAAAATAACCCTACAAAATACCAAAAAACGTCATTTTCGCTGCCATTTTTCAGGAATAGATGGCTATTATTTCTATCTAAAATCAAAGAGAATAAATGCTTAATAAACTAAATTTAACAAAAGAAAAAAAAAACCTAACAGTATAACGCAAAACAAAAATTAAAATCTTGCTTAAATTTAAAGTATTTTCCATTTATAATATATATTTTAATGCGTTAATAATAAAAAATATAGCTCACAATATCAATTATTTTCTGTCTTGTAGTTAAATTATTTTTGCTTTTAAAAATTTATTTTGTTAGTTATATTATAGTATAAATATCATTAATTATTTTTATCCGGACACCTAGAAATTAATAAAAAAATCTGCATAGAAATTTATTTATTGTTGTAAATGTAGTCTGTCAACTATTTTAATTTTAATTGCATTTTTCCAATATTATTAACAAAAAAGAAAATTCATGGTTATATCATACATTATGAAAAACTTTACAGCACTTTCAGAATATTTTAGATTTATAAATCGTAAATTTATTTACTTATCCTTCTCCCCTAAACAATTAACGTACAATGTATAAAATAAACATACAGCACTAATACATTGAGGTTCATTTGCACTCAAATTTTATTTATTTTGAGCTTTAAAATTTAAATCTAAGGCAATGCTAAAGGTGTGCAGTAAAAGAAAGGGGGTACATTATTAAAACCCCTGTGTGAACTAAAATGGTTGTTTGAATTGCTAGTCAATCATAATATCATTTTGAAGTAGGATTGCTGTATGTCAGCATTTGTAAATATAATTGCAATGGAAATAATAAAATAAATACGCATGAAGGGGAGTGATAATATAGAAAGTTTTCTTCATTATTTCAACCCTTGTTTTATTAAATGCTTGATTTTTACATTTTTCTGTCTTTACGAGAAGAAAGTACAGGATTCGAGAAAAAAAAATTGAATTCCAGTTTTCGTTGGATTTTAGAAGGTCCTGGAAATTATTTGATGTTTTCTAGAAATCATGTGACCTAATTCAAAGATCTTCTAGTGCTTCAAAACGATAAAATACAAAATTTAGACAAAATCGTTAAAACCATTTTCTAGATGAAATTTCTATGACTCATAGTGACCTCAAATTTGCCCACTCATCAAAGTTTTTCGTATATGTGACCTAGCTCAATAGTTTTTTGTGCAAAAATCCTTTGTATATAAAATTCCATTAAAATCAATTGAGCCGTTTTTGAGATATAATTATCTTGACCCTGACTCCCAATGATCCAAAATGACATCTTAATGGAATTTCTGTTGATCATGGGACCTATCCTAATGGTCTTACCATACCGATAAGGATAGAATACAAAATTTATTCAAAATCGTAAAGCCGTTATTAAGACTAAATTTACTCACACACAAACTTTACTCATATTTTTATAGCACTTGCAGGGGTGACCGAGCTTAACTCGTTAAAAATTAACTTTGTGTTGAGCTCAATATAACATTCTGACTGTATAATTCCCCTTGCATTATTATTATAAAACATATTATTTAAATTAGTATTATTTAGTAAAACAATCCATAAGAAAACTATGTACGTATGTACATGTTTATAAATTTTATAAAGCTTAACTCGTTAAAAATTAACTTTGTGTTCAGTTCAATATAACATTCTCACTGTATAATTCTCCTTGCATTATTATTATAAAACATATTATTTAAATTAGTATTATTTAGTAAAACAATCCATAAGAAAAATATGTACGTATGTACATGTTTATAAATTTTACTTTATTTTTAAATTTACAGCGAAAGGACATGAATCCAAATCATTATCAAATTAGCTTGATTCTGATTGTTTTAACCATGCATCTGGATACCATGCATCCATACTGACCGCATGCATCTCTAAAAAAAACTCTACGTTATGAAATTCATTTTTTTTCCACACATTCTTTCGATTGGTTTTCTTAATATTGATTGTCAATTTTCCGGACAAATGTCACCAATAATTTGTCAAATACCGCCAACTGATTGGCTGTTACTATATTTTCGAATATTGACTTGTATTACACAAAATGACCCACTAATCAGATTTGTTCAAATGAGATACAAATTTTAGTCATAATCGTTTAAGCTATTTCTAAGATAAAATTAGCTGGATCCGCAGTAAATTAAAAAATGATCCACTAATTCAGTTTTCTCGAACATGCGACCCATCCCAGTTGATGACTTAAAACAATAAAATATTAAATTCAGTTAAAATTCAATAAAGCTGTATTCCAGATATAATTTGCTTTGTCACTATCATTTGAGCAGTTTTTTATATACAATTAACATAATCCGCATCCATGGTGACCCAAATAGAACAACTAATACAATTTTATTGAGCATGCGACCTAATCGAAAGGTATTTTTGAATTCAAAAACGTGAGAATACAAAATTTAATCTAACTCTTTAGAGCCTATTTTCAAATTAAATTTGATTGATTCGTAGTGACTCAAAATGAACTAATAATCGACATTTCTCAAACATGTGTTCTAACCCAGTGATCTTCTCGTGCCCGGAAACGGTTTAACACACAATTTTCTCAATATTGTTTGAGCCGTCCTTTTTTTAAAGACAGTTAGCGTTACCCGGAACCATAGTGACCGAAAATTAGCCACTAGTGAAATTTCTCGAATATGTAATCAAGCCCAATGATATTCTCGTTCTTTGTAAGTGCTCCCGGTGCTTTGTATCTCGTGCTATTTCATAATACAAAATTATATAAAAATCTTTTAAGACTTTTTTTAGAAACAATTATCTTGATACTGACACATTGTGATCCAAAATGACCCAGTAATTGAATTTTCTTGAACATTCAAACTAGCCCATTCATCGTATTGAATCTAAAAATGAAAAAATTCAAAGTTTAGTCAAAATCATTAGAGTTGGCTTTTTTTAGGTAAAATTAGCTTGACCCGTAGAAACCCCAAAATTACCCATTAGTCGAAATTACTCGAATATGTGACCTAGTTCAAAAACCTTGTGTCCGAAATTACACAAATTCTTGTCAAAATTGTTTGAGCCATTTTAAGGTATAATTAGCTTGACCTTGACCCATTATGATCCAAAATGACCCACTAATAAAATTTTCTCAAACATGTGACTTAGCCCAATGGTTTTCTCCTATCCGAAAAAAATATAATGCAAAATTCAGTCGAAATCGTGAGAGCCATTTTCCTGTTATAAGTAGCGTGACCCACAGTCTTCCAAAAATGACCCACTAATGATTTTTTTTCTAACATTCGACCAATCTCAATGGCCTTCTCTTGCCTAAAAAACGTTTCAATTCAACATTTAGTTAAACTCGATTGAGTCGTTGTTTGTATACAATTAGAATGGCCCTGATCGATTATGATCAAAATGACCCATTAATTGATTTCTCGCGAACATGTATCCTGGCCCAAATGGTTTTCTCTTGCCCGAAAACAATATAATACAAAGTATAGTTAAAATGGCGAGAGCCATTTTCATGATAAAATTAGCATGACCCATCATGACCCAAAAATGTCCCTTATAATAAAAATTTCTGGAACATGTAACCCAGTCCAAGAAAATTGTTTTGATACAAAATTTTGTTAAAATCGATTGAGCCGTCGTTTTTAGGTATAAAACGCTTGACCCTGACCCATTAGGATCCAAAATGACTCATTTATAGATTTTCTTAAACATGTGATATAGCACAAGGATTTTCTCATGTCCGAAAACTATAGAACAGAGAGTTTGATCAAAATTCGGCAAGCCATTTTCTAAATAAAATTAGTGGACCCATAATGACCCAAAAATGACCCACTAAAGAAATTTACATAACCTGTGATTTAACTCAATGGTATTCTTGTAATCTAAAACTTTAGAATAGAAAAAATGGCAAAAATCATTAGACCCGTTTATTAGATTAAATTGGTTTGACCCATAATGACACAAAAAGGACCCACTAATCGACATTTTTCGAACATGTGACCAAGTTCTATAGTTTTATTGCGCCAAAAAACTGTTATAAGCAAAATGTCATTAAAATCGATAAAGTTGTTCTTTAGAAATAAATAGCGTGACGCTGATCCGTTATGACCAAAAATGACCTATTAATTAAACTTTCTCGAACATGTGACCAAGTCCAATGATCTTCTCGTGTCAGAAAATGGTAAAATACAAAATATCGTCAAAATCATTAGAGTCGTTTATATGATAAAATTTACACACACAAACACACAATTTTCGCTCGCATTATAGTATAATATAAAATGCTTCTAATAATAGGTTGAAATAATAAAGAGATTTTGCAGATGACTTACGGATGTATTCATTTTCGATGACGTAAAAAGGGCAATTAAGTTACATTTCGAAACAAATGTGTGCGAATGTGATAGAGAAGGTTATTAAAAGAAATTCGATAGCGAAACATTTAAGATAACGTAAAATGGGGTGAATCGGAACACTTTTTAAGCAAAACGAAATATTTTTACTATTTACATATACATTATTAATTTTTTATTGGTTTTCCTATTCACTCCGCAGATAGGGGTGAATCGAAACAAGTGTTATAAACGTTATTTATTCCGATTCAACCTTTAATAGTGTTAATAAAAACAGGTAATAATCAAAAGGAAAGAATAGGAGCACGTATTTATTGTGAAATAAAGCCTTTATGTTTTATACAAGTGAAGATATGCCTTTTTTAAAATTAGAAAACAACTTTGAAATCAAGAAAAATTAAAATTTATCTTAAGAAATTATATTCGTATTGCAGAAGTAGAATTTAATACAAATTATGTCCTGTGCTGTGTTATCCTATACTTGTAGTCATTGCGTAAGTGAATATATTGAGTAGCCCCAATCGCTGCATGTATTAATACGATCTACTAATACGTCCTCATTCCCAGCCCTTAAAACTGATTGCATCCCTCTTTTTTACATTCTTCTATCTTCAATAGAAGAAAGTATTGTAATCGAAATTTTTTTCAGCTTCCGGTTTTCGACGGATTTACAAGTTTTAGGGGTCAGAGATTCCAAAAAACATGTTTTTACAAAATGTCTGTCTGTCCGTCTGTCTGTGTGTATGTCGCTATTCTACCATCAAAAAGTGTATGAAGTTATGCATAGAAATGAACCAAATTTTTTAAAATGTTTTTGGCTGTAGCAAGCAGGTCCTCTTTCAGTTTTGAAATATTCTGCCTGAAGGGGGCGCTGCAATCACGATTTTTGTGCCATTTTCAATATTGTATTGACCAAAAGTATATGAATTTATGCATCGAATTGAACCAAATTTTTTGTGTAAGTGTATGACTACAGCTAGTTGGTCCATCCTGAATTTGAAAAAAATCCGTCGGAAGGAAGAGCTGCAATCGCGATTTTTGTGCCATCTTCAATATTGTACCGACTAAAAGTACATGAAATTATGTATCGAATTGAACAATTTTTTTTGTGTAAGTGTATGGCTATGGCTAGTTGGATCCTGAATTTGAAAAAAAATCTGCCTATCATTCTATTGTTCATCGGCTCGTGAAGAGACGGAAATTCGTTTAACTCCGATTAATTGGCTGAAGCAGAAATTTAAGGTGAAAATCTAAGTTGGTATGGTATTGAATTAAAATTATTAAAGCATTAAAATGAGTAACTATTTTTTTTATATTAAAATGTACGTATGAGATCGAAGAAAGTTTTGGGATTGGCACATCCAACTAGTTTTAATTGTTTTTTTTTCATTTTGAGGTATTTGTGTAATGCTGTGGATGTCAGAGAATAATTCTGTGCAGTTTTTCTAACTAATTTGCTATTTTGAAATTCTTTTATTGTGTGTGCCATGCCAGTTGGATTAGGCATTGACATTTTTGGTTTAACCAAGCAATTTCTAGGCACCTTTAAACTCTTCAAGTAATTAGAACAAACAAAATAATGTTACAATACATATTTAGACATATGTTTTCATATATTACATGAAACTATTACTGTATAGAAAAATAAACCATGGGAGAAAACGTGTTTCGATTCTTCCCATAAATCTTAA